>KZ061765.1:48531-63531 GCA_002091835.1 Anopheles maculatus
TCGAATGCATCCATCTAATCATACAATAGATGCACAGCGTACAGTAACAGAGTACGAGAGACAGAGAAAACCAAAAACGGGTTCAGGTCGAATCCTCCAAGGAATACATTGTTACTGACGATGGGTTCGGTTTGGCCCACAACCAGATTCAGCTCTCGGTACAAATTTTCAATAAATAATCGTAAACATTCATTTGATGCAATGAGCTCTAGCAGAGTGAAAGACGTGCGTGTCTCGTTCGATCGATCCCAGTTCAATCGAGTATGTGATGCTGGTAGACGACGAGGTAGCCCGGCCCTGCATCGGATTAGCTTCACATGAATAAAGGTACGACTGGAACGGCAACAAACCATGGTGCCAAAATGTCAATTTCATTGATCCGTTCACCATCTGCTGCTGCACTTGGAAGGGAAGTAACCGAGAAGTGTGTGGTACTGGGTCGAACCGGCAAGCGATTTATTTGTCCACCGAGAAGCTGATTACGCTCGACTACTGGGAGAATGTATATAATATGGTAAGTGTTTTGTGTTGTTGTAAAAATGTCGTTCACATTAAGGTGTTCTTTGCTTATAGGATTAAAGGTTTTTAGGAAATTGTATAGTGTTGGGTGATAATTCAGATATCAGTATAGATAAAAGGACTTCAATCTGTCTTTGCACTTGATTTTGCTTTCTAAAGCTTGAACAACTTGACTTCATTTACGAACTATAATTAAAGAGTTTATCAAGATAAAGTTTTGAAGAATTATTTAAATTCTTTTCTATTCTAAGTTATATGACCGTTTCTTGTCGCTGAAATTGATTTCTTTTTTGGCATTTAAATTCTTAGTGGTTTTAAAGAGCAAACTATAATTTACAAACACCTCTTGCCGGGTTTCTTTGGACCATTTTTGTCCACATTTACGTCCTTTTTTTGCATGGGTAAAATTATCCAACAAATCAATGTTTACCCTCATTGGTTTCGATTTTGAAACAAAATAGATCAATGATATCTGAGGGGCGCAAATGCAGCTAGTTCCGAAAGGACAACGATATCGGTATTCGGTATAGACATAACGGCATCAAGGTACAATCCAAGATACTCCAGTTACTAGTCGCTGACGCTACATTTAGTAACCCACCAAGTCCCGATTCGTTATATATTTTTCAGGGCTTTTTCTATCACTAGATTATACATCTTAATTTTGTTTTAGTTAAAAAGTGGATGGATTGTTTCTCTTCTTTCTTGGCCTCTTAAGGTCATGCCTGCTATTTCTGGCTTACTAGACTAATTGATACCGCATAGTTGGTTAGTCAATCCTCACTATGGGGGAACGGCCCAGATGAGACTTGAACCCCGGTCCTGCCGTGTGAAGACCGGCGCCGCTGTCGCATCACCACCGGGCCGCCCCGGTGGATGGATTGTTTACCGATATTGAATCTTGAATTATTTTTATAAGTTTGCCAGGGAGGTCGAGAAATGTCGATCAGGATCATATAGCATAATTTGTATGTCCAAATTACCCTGAAATATTATTTTCATCTCAGGAATTACTGATCGTGTGTTATTCTGATTCGGTGCTCGTATTTGACTGAAAAATTGTTTCAACGTTATACATTGAACAAATCCTTGTTAAAGCTCATTAAATTCAAACACTCTACTGCAATCAGTGGTCAAAACTTTAGGACCTGCTTACTTTACAATCATATAATGCTGAAATATTAAGTTTATGCTTCATTTTGTCAACTCTGTGGTAGAAAACGGGATTAAGCTATTATGGGACTAGAGCTCTAAAGCTATTCTTTGTTTCTCGGCGAGTGTTTGATACTGTTTTAATTTCATTCCTTACAAACATATTGTATGCAATCTTCTTGTTTACTGTTTTGAATGGTTTTATTTATAGTTTTAAAAATCCTTTGAATGTTGACACATACTCACTCTTCTAAAAATATTTAAAAAAATCTGAAAATAAATACAAAATTATGATTTAAAATGTTATAAACGAGAATGCATTAGTCTTTAAATTTGAGGTACTGATGTAAGAGATTGTTGTTCATTGTTTGTAAAAAACTAATTCCTCATTCATCACCATCGGAGGTCAAATTTGTGCAAAAAATCACAAAAAGCTGAAAAACATTCCTTCGATCAAATGATACATAATTACACAAGTACACAACCAGCGTAGATTTTTATTGCGAAATTTGTACGAAAAGCTTCACCCTGCTTGCCAAACGACCACCGGCAGTGGGTGAAAAACACTCATACACACACACGTCACAAAACAAATCGTCCCAACGAAGACGGTGGCCATTGTTACCTAAAAACCGCCCATGCTGCAACAAGGGATAAACGCTAAATCCCACAACCACACCAAGATGATCGATTCCCGGGGGTGAAATTTATTTCACTCAATGCATCAACACACCACCCAACCCAACCGAACCCACTTTTACTCCTAAAACATTGCCAACCTGGGAGCTTAAGCTTGAAGTTGTTTTATTTTCCATTTTCTCCCTCTTTTTCCATCAGGATTGGTGTGTGTTTGTTTTAAACGCACCACAAAATATCAGACCTGATTTAAACAAATAATAACAAAAAAAATGGTGGAAATACCCACACCATGTCATCTTTCTTCATCCGGGCAATCGCGGACCAGCTTGGTTGTGTGTAGAAGCAATTTGTCTCGGGCCTGGCTTTCACCCATGCTTTTCGCTACGCCGAGGAAAGCACCATTAATCTTTTGCTTGTGTTTAACTTTTCGCATTCGAGTTTGCTTTCCTGATTCACACACACAGGCACAATTGTGCTTTTGCCATTTTATTTTCCACCTCAATTGTGTTTCCGGTTCATGGGTAGAAGGAACAAGCCGACGAATGCCTTAATCATCGACGTTCGAAACAGCTGGTAGTGGTTTATAGAATTATGCTTATGGAAGAAAAAGATGAAGGAAACCTCAAAACTGGCCAACGCTAGACAGTAATCCGGCCATAAAAGTTGTCATTTTATTAGCGCTAGGTTTTTGCACATTGGTCCATAATAATTCCTTCAAATCTCGTTCACTTTTTCGTACTCTTCTACCATCACACCCAGGTCCTGGCAACGTGCGGTCCGATGAGCGTGTCATTTTTCACGGTGGTTGTGTTTTTCGGTTCCTTCTACTTGATTAATCTGATGCTGGCCGTCGTGGCGCTGAGCTACGAAGAGGAAGCCGAGATAACGCAGGAGGTAAGCAGGGAACTAGGTAAAAGTCTGTGAAGCGAAACGTGCTTCGAATTTATTTTTATGGCTGCTATTACTCTTGATACGCTGCAGTGTATTTCGTGTGCTCATGATTCATTCACCAAAAAAAAAAAACAAAAAAAAGCATAGTGTCTGCGTTATCATGGCGTCGATGAATATCGCGAAGTACAATGTCCAAACTTTATTACGCAAACTGATCTGTTTATGCATATCAAGACAGAAAAGAAAATTATTGTATGCTGACTGCTCTTCAATCCAAGAACCGACCTGAATCGATTGATCATTACCGGAGTGTTCTTCTCTTTGTTCCCTTTTCGTTGCAGGTATATATTTTTAGCAATTTACACATCCGAGATGATAATCAAAATGATAGCTAAGGGTTTTATACTAAATAAGTATACATATTTACGCAATCCATGGAACTGGCTGGATTTTGTAGTGATAACCAGCGGTTACGCAACGATAGCCTTAGATGTCGGTAATCTGGCCGGTTTGCGAACGTTTCGTGTCCTGCGAGCGCTCAAGACGGTCTCAATAATGCCGGGTAGGTGGTACTTACAGTCAATCAGTCTACGTCCCGTAAAAGTATGGGTACTAATGCTTTGATGCTCTGATCCTTCATATTAGGTTTGAAAACTATCATCAACGCACTGCTGCACTCCTTCAAGCAGCTAGCCGAGGTCATGACGTTGACCATCTTCTGCCTAATGGTGTTCGCTTTGTTTGCTCTGCAGGTAAGCTGGACTGGACTGGAATAAAACCTTTTTTTTACTGAATACTGTATTTCCTGTAACACTCCCTAGGTGTATATGGGTGAGCTGCGAAACAAGTGTGTCAAAAATCTTCCAAGCGACTGGACGAACGTTACCCACGAGGAATGGCACATGTAAGTAATGGGCGGTCTTATTCGATTCCGATGCCACATGATGTTAATGAGCTGTTTATGTTTTCTTGATTTGATGCCGACATCTTGCTCCTGACTACACTACTAGGTGGGTAAACGATACGCAAAATTGGATCTACGACGAGGAAGATATGCCGATGCTGTGCGGAAATCTGACTGGGGCACGCCATTGTCCACCGGGTAAGTTTGTACATTAGTAATCAAGCTGTATAAACGGTGATTTCTTATGACACAAGACAAACTTTTCTGGTTCGAACTGGAACAGCTCAATTAATAAGCCAAGAACACAGCATTCCGGTGGTCCAAGGTTGACCGGTCTAGCTCTAAATCAAATTACAAATCCGAAAGACCAACCTTTTAGCATCGGGTTTCTCTTTAGGGTATGCTAACCTCGTAACGAAATCAATCAATACTCTAATTCGTCCCTGTTTTGCTGCATTGACAACTTGCATTGCATAGGTAAATTGTGATGCAACGACGAGGACCATCTCCCAGCAACACCGGTGCTGTTGAATGAAGAAAGATTGAAAATGCAAAACATACACATCCGATGCATATTCGGTGTGCCCCGTTCGAACGCCACCCAGCTTCTCGGTGGACAAATAAATCGCTTGCCGGTTCGACCCAGTACTACACACACTTCTCGGTTACTTCCCTTCCAAGTGCAGCAGCAGCTGGTGAACGGATCAATGAAATTGACATTTTGGCACCATGGTTTGTTGCCGTTCCAGTCGTACCTTTATTCATGTGAAGCTAATCCGATGCAGGGCCGGGCTACCTCGTCGTCTACCAGCATCACATACTCGATTGAACTGGGATCGATCGAACGAGACACGCACGTCTTTCACTCTGCTAGAGCTCATTGCATCAAATGAATGTTTACGATTATTTATTGAAAATTTGTACCGAGAGCTGAATCTGGTAATGGTGGAAATACCCACACCATGTCATCTTTCTTCATCCGGGCAATCGCGGACCAGCTTGGTTGTGTGTAGAAGCAATTTGTCTCGGGCCTGGCTTTCACCCATGCTTTTCGCTACGCCGAGGAAAGCACCATTAATCTTTTGCTTGTGTTTAACTTTTCGCATTCGAGTTTGCTTTCCTGATTCACACACACAGGCACAATTGTGCTTTTGCCATTTTATTTTCCACCTCAATTGTGTTTCCGGTTCATGGGTAGAAGGAACAAGCCGACGAATGCCTTAATCATCGACGTTCGAAACAGCTGGTAGTGGTTTATAGAATTATGCTTATGGAAGAAAAAGATGAAGGAAACCTCAAAACTGGCCAACGCTAGACAGTAATCCGGCCATAAAAGTTGTCATTTTATTAGCGCTAGGTTTTTGCACATTGGTCCATAATAATTCCTTCAAATCTCGTTCACTTTTTCGTACTCTTCTACCATCCCACCCAGGTCCTGGCAACGTGCGGTCCGATGAGCGTGTCATTTTTCACGGTGGTTGTGTTTTTCGGTTCCTTCTACTTGATTAATCTGATGCTGGCCGTCGTGGCGCTGAGCTACGAAGAGGAAGCCGAGATAACGCAGGAGGTAAGCTACAAACCAGTTTTGCTGGCCCTCCCCCCCCGATATGTCCAAACTGTCATGCCCTTTATTGTACCTCCAATCAACAGGAACGGCGCAAGGATCTGATCGATCATCGGGACGATTCGACGTTTAGCTTCGATCCGGCCAGCCTAAACGTTAAGCAGCTCAGCAAGCAGCAGCGCAAAAAGATTGATGCCCGAAAGGGCGTACTGCTGGCGTCGTACTCGCGGAAAAAGACACGCCGAAGGAAAAAGGGCAAGGAGGGCAATGGGAACAGTCATGTGAGTTGATTTTTGCGTCTAGGGATGTGTTTTTCCCGCACGGATGACTTAATGTTGTGTTTATTGCAGAGCAAAAGTCGCTCGGTAACGCCTAGTCCAACTCCGAGCCCTAGGCACAGTATTGTGAGGCCACAGGTTTTAGCGGTGCAAAGGACGAAAGGCATCCTAACGGTGGGGCCACCCGTTCAGCAACAACCGCAGCCACAGTTGCAGCAACAGCAACAACAGCAACAGCAGCAACAACAGCAGCAAGTGCAACAGCAGCAACAACAGGCGCAGCAGCAGCAACAGCAGCAAAATAATAATACGTTGCATCCTTTGGGTAAGTATTAGTGTGCTAGAATATGTAGGACTAAAAAGGAGGTACTAGAATTACAAAAAGCTACGTTCCATAATCTCGAAGCTGTTTTTATAAGAAACCAATCAATCATCATTAATATGAACATCAATCTCTAAACTCCGCAAGAAGAACTTTCGTTGGAGAAAAAATCTTTATAATAACACACTCCCATGCTTCTGGATTGATTTATGTCCAGAAGAGTACTCTTTGACCCAGGCAATCTTATCCGCTCATTGTCTATTTCTACACAGGACCTAACTACCGGGGTCAGCTATTACTGTCCAGCCGGCAGGGAAGTTCGAATGCAAGCGAAGGAGGCGTAAACCGGGAGTCATCGTTGGATGATTCTGGCGTGGTGGATGATCACGAGGAACAGGACGTGACCGGTGACGTGGGTGAGCAGGTTAGTATCGCATGTAACAAGAGCCAGCGTACCATCAACGTTCCAGACGCTCAGGCAACAAATATTAAGACGTATCCTCAAGAGTGAACTCATTTATCACACATCCACTGTATTACAGGGTTTACCAGACATGTTTAGAGTGTACAATTTGCATTTAAACCGTACAATATTCTAGTAACATTGTCCGCTTTAGGTAAACAAGTTTTTCAGTTTTGATAAAACATACGCCAGATACCTCAATTTCTTCGCTAAATCTTGTTCAAGCCCAACGTCATTGTCGCTGAAAGGATATGCAAAATAGGCTACTAGGGGAAACAGCAAATTGCATAGTTTTAGGCGTATATAATTTGAAAACGATTATCTGCTTAGCAATCGCTACAGAAATAAAAATGAACACCATTAGACAATAAAAAAGCAAGGTAAAAACATCTTAGAGGTACTCAATGACCTTTCTTCACCTTTGACTGTCAAGTCAAATATATCTTCGTGTTCGGCATTACAATTTCGAAAGGTTTCTGACTCCCCTGAATTTAATTAATTATCCATTAATAAATGTGTTAAACTAACATTAAATTATATAAAAAAAGACCATACAAGCACACTAATGTTGTGTAGTTCATGTGGACACTGTTGCGAACAAGAAGATACATTTTTTGTCTAGTAAACCCTGCGAACGTCATTTTGTCCGCCGTGGCCGTTCATTCACTCCATGATAGCAAACAAGTAACCATCCTTCATTTACCCAGTGGGGCTTTTACTTTAAACATTGTACAACCCAACGCCTTCACTCAAACACCCGTTTAAACATGCTTAATATTTCATTCGCCACCGCACCACGCTTCCTGATTGCTCTTTAATTGCAGCATCACAAGCTGCACGGCCATCCCGTACTACCGATGTCCCAGTTAGCTCAGCAACAGCCTCCTTCCGTGGTACAGCAACCGTTACCACAGTCCCAGCTAACGTTACCCTTGCAGCCGCAGCAGCAGCAACAACGGGAGGTAACGCCCGTCACGCTCGCACTGTCCCCGAGGGAGGTTAGGATAATAAAGTGTAACGGAAATCTGGCGAAACTCAAGCAGCAGAACGTGTACGGTCTCCATCCGGAGTACTTATCTCAAATTGTTGTACTAGGTAAGTGGGATAGATGACGATGCGAAGCTACCCCGTTCTACTACACTGATTGCGTTTTGTCTTTTGTTTCGTGCCAAACAAATCCTCTGCCAATGAAAAAAATGGAGAAGACGATCTTCCTGATAGAAATTGTGATAGCTGTGTTCAATGTTGCATCGATTACGAGGGATGGTTGCAGTTTCAAAATTGTTTATATAAGGTAAGGGTAACCGGGAAGGGTCCTGCCTCTGCAACCACGGTGAACATGTGCTGGCTTCTCTTATCTCTTTACAGATTGTTAAAGATCCGTTGTTTGAGCTAGGTATCACACTATGTATTGTTTTAAATACAATGTTTTTAGCACTAGAACACCACGGGATGAACGCAAACGTGCGCGATGCGTTGGATATTGGCAATAAGGTAGGTGACGGAAGGCGTGCGAACTAATTACAATCAACAAGCAAGATTACTAACATGGGGATGCTCTTGGCAGGTTTTTACATCCATTTTTACTCTAGAATGTATACTGAAGGTGATGGCACTGTCGAAGGATTTTTTCCTGTGCGGTTGGAACATATTCGATCTGATCATCGTTTCGGTTAGTCTGCTCGATCTGATCTTCGAGCTGATAGAGGGACTGACGGTGTTACGAGGTTTAAGATTGGTGAGTGTCCACCGGGCTTAGTTTTCTCTCTCAATACTTTCGTTACCATAATAATAATAATGCTTTTCTTGCCCCACCACAGTTACGGGTACTGAAACTAGCACAATCATGGACCACAATGAAGGTTCTGCTAAGTATTATCATATCGACAATAGGTGCTTTAGGTAATCTTACCTTCGTGTTGGTGATTGTTATCTATATTTTTGCTGTTATCGGCATGCAGTTGTTCTCGAAGGACTACACTCCGGACAAGTTTGCACCGGATCCGGTGCCAAGGTGTGTGTAGTGGAGCATTTCCGATAAGCTAATTGGAACTTGGTGCTATTAATGCAAACCTTTTTTCTTTGCAGATGGAACTTCAATGATTTTTTTCACTCGTTTATGATGATTTTTCGCATTCTGTGCGGGGAGTGGATCGAACCGCTGTGGGATTGTATGCGAGCAGAGGAGGAGGTATGTAGCGAGACCATTGGCAGGATAAAGAATAGACAGCAGTTCTGTATCCAATTACTATCCTACAGGAAGGAGCATCGTCGTGTTTTGCCATCTTTCTGCCAGCGTTGGTGATGGGCAATTTCATGGTACTGAACTTGTTCTTGGCCTTGTTGCTCAACAGCTTCAATTCGGAAGAGTTAAAGTCTAAGAAGGAGGTAAGAACTATGTGTGTGTGTGTGATGGCAATTATCTACCATACGGTGTTAGGACATTCGGTCATCATTTCATCTACATTGTGATGGTTGGTTGGTGTTGTTCAAACATCGCTTACTCTCTGACTCTATCATTGGCTCATCTTCATTAGCTGTGTATGGTTAGATATGTGTGTCCCTTAGATCCCATTTTGTGTGTACGTGCGTGTGTATGTGTGAGTATGTGTCTAGTGTATGTAACCTGAATGTATAGTGCATATAGGTTCGTCTAATCGTATCATGCCACCATCCAGCCATACTTTCATCCAACATCGCGTATGAGATAAACTAAATACACAGAAACACACGAATGAAACTATATAAATAATGCAAATAAAAAGCTGCCTAAAACACTAACACAAGACACAAATGAGTGCTGCAATGTTTTTTTGTAGAAGTTAATAAACTGGCATGTGTCACTCAGCAGCAAAAAAGTACTATAAAATAAAATTTTCAAAATAATTACTATACACTTAAATTTGTGACATATCAGGACATAAAATACACACTGCAGAAGACACATGCTTTCTGTTAAAAGCATATCCACTTTTCACAATGAAAAAACCCTCACAGTCATCTCACCACCAACTCGTCCAACGTTCATTTACTCATCCCGAATGATGTACTAAATTCGAACCAATAGTATCAAAACTATTTATGTGTGTATATGTATATTTTTTCCTTCTCTTCAAAATTCTTCCCCAAAAACCATCTCAACTACTACTACTACTACTACTACTACTACTCGATCAACTTCTTCTCCCTTCCTGTGATGGCCCTTACCCGTGATGCAACCGCAAACAAAACCAAAATACCGAACTCTCTGTTTTATACATTTGCGAAACAAAAAACACACCCAAACCACACAACAACACTTCTCTGCAAACGTACTTACCACACTATCCGCTACCTTCCATCACTCCTTACTACACCGATCAATCTGTCCTTTTACTTCACGATAATGCCTGTGTGTTGCCTGCTGGTTGGTTGATTGGTTGTGTTAACTGTGCAATGTGTTCCCTACCTACTACTACTACTTATCTTCGAACAATGGCATACTACTACTACTACTACTACTACTACTACTATCTCTACTGTATTGACATCAACAACGCATCAACAACAATCTTCTACTACTATTTCCAACTACATGCAATCTCCTTCTGTACCACATACACAAAAACACATATAAATTCTCGTCACTGTGTATGCGTGCACGTCACTCCTTGCATCCCACGTGCCAAACCAACCCTCGGTGCGTGCGCGTGTGTGTGTGTTTTGTGATTTCAATGTGACATAGAGTTTCGAGCAGGTAAATTCTAAATTTTCTTATTGGTTTTCCATTGATGGCCAACCTACAAAAGGTTGCTCATCCCAATACTGTACACTAAACACCACGAAATTCGACCAGTAGCACAGGAATTTGTTGTAGTGATTAGTACATAAGAACTTTGTTGGAGTAAGCTATATAGAACCATTAGTTGGAAGAGGATAGTTTGTAAATAGTTTTACGTTAATGTTTAGTTTGAGAAACCTTTTTGATAGATATGTAGATATAAAACTCTTATAGAAGCACGTTTAGCACCTTTGTTAGTTACAGACCAGCTTCAAAAACTTAAGCTTAAATTTTGCATGTGTCAAAGCTATCACTAAACTTGCTTCTTTTTTCCTTGCTACCAACTCAATTGTCTGGATCGGCTCCATCACCTGATCTTCCGCTTTGAAGGAGGTGGGCGAAGACTCCAAGCTGGCGCGCAGCTTCGAGCGAATACGCTCGATCGTGCGTAAAAAGCGTAACGCCAGCAAGGAGAAGAACGACAACTACGCTAACACCAAGCTGGAACAGCTGGTCAACGAGATTGTGATCAAGCAGCGCGAGGAGAAGAAGAAGCACAAACAGACGGTGCTCGAGCTGCAACCGCTGCCTTCCTCGCAAACGCTTCCACCCGCAGCCGATCTACAGTCGGTGCAGCTCCAGCAACAGCAGCAGCAGAAGTACATGAGCCTGCCAAAGGAACTGGTACCACCGGTCGACTACCGCATCCCGGGTGGGCCAATCTATAGCCAAAGCTATCAGGTAGAGGATCAGCCTCAAGTTGTTGTAAGCATGCAAAGCCTGTGATCGGTGTTTATTGGGATGCCCTAGTTGATGTTCTCAATTGTTCTGCTGTTTGTTTAAATGTTTATTTTCTTGATTTTATGCTCCTATTCAGGAATCGCTTAATCGGCCTGTATCTGGTTCGGATTTTTGTTACGACATTCCGCTAAAAGATCGTCCACTGCGGACGATCTCCGGCAGCCAGGAAACGGTGTCCCAGATGGATGATCAAGCGTTACCACGTGATGACAACCATCAGCAGCAACCGCAGCAGCCACATTCGGGAGCACACGGGAGCAGTCCGCCAAAGCAACAGATCACCGAGGTGGAGCGTAAGATCCTACATCAAATGTCTTCCGGTTTCGGTACGCAGCAGAGCAAGGACGAACCCGGGCCCATCATGGCGGGTGAGTCACCATTACCCACGTCCGAGTTTGATCCGAACGATCGATCGATACACATCGCCGACACGGCCCAACCGTACGACGAGGCCTACCTGCAGTATCAGAAATCACTGCTGACCCAGCTACCGCAAATCGCTGGACAAGATCTCGTCCAAGACGTCCAGCGCTAGTTCGTCGCTCGCGAACTCGCTGGCTGCCAAATGTCACTCGCCGCTCGTGCAGGAGGTGCTGAACGCCGGCTCAACGTATCTTAGGAACAGTAACATTTCGCTCATTCAAACGCCAACCCCCGTAGTGTCTAGACGTGAGGATAATCATTTTTTAGTAGCCGATAGAACGAGCCAGGCGCCCTCGCTCGGGCCCTCGGTCACGCATTCACCGCTGATGGGTGGTAGCGGAGGTAGTGGGGCAGTGTCCGCCCATCAACGGTCGCCAAGCACGAGCAGCAGTCTGAGGAAAGCGATCGCCGCCGCCAATCGGTTGTCGGATCATTCGCTCAATACGCTCTCGATCGATCACGACGAACTGATCAATCAGATGAATCTGAAGGATGAGCTGCTAAACTGCGAGCAGAAGGAACTGTTCCAGTTTCTGAACGATGAGATCGATGGGAGTAATAACTATTTTAGTGAAACGGTCGGATTTAGTAGTGCGATTGTGGACGCGGACACGGAAAGTTTGCTGTTAAACTCGCGAAAGGATGACGTTATCTATTCGCCCGATCGGAAGATCTCGAACGGAAGTCTTAAGTCGAACCTGAGCAGTATCTCGAACTCCATCTTCCAGGCACTCGAGTGCCGCCGGGGCGGTAGTATCAGCAGCTCTAATGTGGACAATAATAGTAAGGTTTACACTCATTATCCGGGCAGCGCTCGGCCAACGATCGCGATCGACAATGGGAGTCTACAGTCGCGGCGCGAAAGCGACGATAAGGAACCGCTGGTGAAGGCGTCCGAGTTTGACGAAATCATTCACAGTTTCGAGACGGAGCTGAAGAGCTTGAAATCGCTGTCGCTCGGTCGTAGCCAGTCCCAGACGGATCAAGGATCGCCGGAACGGGAACGGCGCAACTCCGACAGCTGTCCGGTACGACCACCGATATTGGAGGAGGTGGTTAAGCTTCGTCGACCCAAATCGAGTACGGTGTGCAACTATCGAGGGGATAATGTTACGGCCGGTGTTCATGGTTCGGGTGGCAATGGTAATCGTAGTAGCGGGAGTAGTAACAGCAGTGCAGCTACCGATCGATCGGACGGAAGTGGTCAGCAGCAGCGTAGCGAAGCGTCCAAGAGACGCAGCCTGGAGAAGCAGCGTAATATTACGGACGAAGAGTTCAACATGGGGTTCGAGATAAAGAAACTGTGCGATCAGCTACAGGCACCGTTTACGGCACCGAGCGGGTCCGTGTCCAACGAGCACAGCCCACAAAGTGCCAACGGTGTTAGCTTGGGGACCGGGAACATCAGCACGATACCGATCGTGTTTCGGCGCAAAAATGACTTCCACAGCAGCTTCGATCGTATCAAGCGGTTGAGCCTGATCGAACGTGTCGAAGAGGCGAAAGATGAGGAAGAACATCAAACGCAACCACTTCCGAAGGTGTCGAGTGAGAAGCTGCCGCGCAAGAATCTCTCCAAAGATCGGCTGGAAACGTTATCGCTGAAAAGTAGTTACAGTGTGGAAAACACGAACCAGGGGCTTATGGAAGGAACGCGCCAGCTTGGCATCAGCATTCAGGAGTTTCAGCGAACGATCGGACAGGAGGCGGGATCTGTTCCGGCCGGGCAGGATGGTGTGGTGAGTGACCAGCCAGCGGAAAAGAAACCACCGTTGAAGAAAACGGTAACGTACGGGGACACATCACGACAGGATAGCTCTCAGCATGTAACACCAAAGCGAACGCCTTACAAATCGTACGACTCGGATGCCCCACGTGAGTTTTTGCTTAAGTTCAAGCGTTGTTTAGAGATTTAAATTCTTATCCTGATGGTTGGTATGTAACCAATTCTTGTTGGGTTTTCTTTTCTCTCCAGTGAACCTAGCGGGAAAGCCTTGGCACTGTCTGGTTTCTTACGTGGACGACATCACCGTCGGTGGTCGTCGGAACTCGCAAGGTGTCTACGAGGATCCAATGGCTTTCCCCAGTTTCGGGCGGCGTAAGGCACCGAAAATTCCGCAAGATTGCTTTCCCCAAAAGTGCTACGAAAAGTGAGTAGTGTCCGACGATTCTGGATTCCACTACACCTTCTCCTTCGATGTTCAATGATCGTAGTGGTCCCGGAATGTACTTCCGTGTGTCCGTGTGTGTGTGTTTTCTTTTTGTGTGTATTTGTGTGCGTGTGTATTCACTTCTGTGTGTATTTTTGTGATTTTTTATTTACCTGTTTAATGTGTATTCGTTTCTATTTGTGAATGCTACTCAATCAATCTTCCAAAAACCACGACCAAACACGAGAACACACTAATTTACTTCTTCAACCATATTTCACAGCCGGTGTTTGTTTTCATTGTTTTGTGTGTAATTTATCTGTTCAATGTTTAACGTTTATCAATGTCCACCATTTGTATACTTTTTCTTTCTTTTATTTATATTCTTCCACTTTTCTAATATTCTTAAGTTTCAACGTTCTTCTATTGAATTCTGTTTCTATCTGTGGCGCGTTCTGTTTGCGTTCAAATCTCGATTCTTCTTAAAACTCCAAGGAATAGTGCACGTTTGCTGCACCAAACCGAAAACTTCTTACGTTCGTGGATGATACTTTTGTAATGTGTTTTTTTACAGCTCACGGTGCGAGTGTATGAGCATGTTGTGATCTGACTGAGGGTGCAGAGTGTACAATTGATGAAAAATCGATTTGCCAAGCGATTTTCTTCCAGAAAAAGCATTTATCTCGATTTTGGCTCGCACGATACCATCACTTCTATTTCTCCTTATTCTTTTCGAACGTTGGCTTCAACGAAAACAAAAAAAAAACAAATGGCTTGCGGTGGATTACGTGGTGGGTGGATGAGTTTGTGTGCGTTTTGTGTGGATGGGTGCGTGTATGTGTGTGCGGAAGCTTCTTTCATCCATTTGCTGTACTCATGGTGCATGTTTCGTTATCGTTTTCTAACAGAATGCGTATTTTTATTTCTTTCTTTTGTGCCTTCAAAATGTATAACTAGCATGACTGTAATATATTTTTAAGCAATATAATTTGTTGTGAAGCTCGAATAATTTATTTTTATGTTACAATTTAATAAGTCTTTCAAACTCCATTGTCATTTATGTATAATGCATGTATAATACTGTGTATAGTTCAAAATGTATAAAAGACACAAAACATGGTAATATGACACAGT
>KZ061765.1:68531-94896 GCA_002091835.1 Anopheles maculatus
TTAAGAAGCAGTTCCCGACCAGGAAAGAGCTGGAGATTGTGTCGTCGACGAGGATCTGGAAGCGACAGGAAAAGGCGGCGAAAACTATTCAGACAGCATTTCGAGATTATATCAGGTACGTAGAAGCTTGTGCCCCCTTTTCGGTGTGTACTATTGATAGCAACATTTTTGACACATATTATAGGTTGAAGCGAGAGCGTGAACGCTCTCCGATGTCACTGGACGAAGAAAACACCCAAACTTCTAGCCCGGGAGGATGGCAGAGCAAGCTGTCGGCGTTGAATTTCTTGCATCTGCAGGTTCATCGGCGTGGAACGGCCACTTCCAGTCGTGCCTCGTCTAGGAAGTCATCCCGAGCGTCAGATGCGTCCGATTTGAGTGAGCTGGCAGGACCGTGGCTTAATCTACCGCTGATGCTGGTATCAGGCACAAGCGATATGGTGAAAGATGTTAAGCAGCAACACTCCAGTGGACTAGAGATGAAGTACGTTTCGGGGATTTAATGTTGTTTTTAACGGAACTGTCACTTAAGAGCTCGTGCAATTTTCGTAGGGACGCACCGGATGTGAAAGGACAGCGTCGCAAATCGTTCTACAACTTCCCCTTCTTCCTGCGGCACCAGGACGCCGTCGAGGAAACGTCTACCTCATCACCGCAGCCTCAGAAGCGGCCACTAAAGGACAGTGACACGAACCTGTCGCTTACCACCTCGCTCGAGAAGGTACCAGTTCCGCCTCCAACAACGCCAAAGTCGAAGCGTGCCACAAGCTTCGTGAAGAAAAAGCCACCGTTGGAGCGAGGATTCTCCGCCCAGAGTGCTTTACGTCTGAATCGTAATGCGGTTGTGCGTAAGTATCGGAGGACCAAGTCAGCAGCTCTGGATGTTGTACAATAATCGTTTCGGATGCATTCTAGCGGATGACACACTCTCGACATCTGCTGCTGACGTGAGTATACTCGTGACGGAACCGTCACCGGATGTACCGACAGTTCCAGCACCCGGCGAAACGCTCGTACATGTACTGGTACACCGCGAGAGTGAGGAGTACCAATCGGAACTGGACGAGAAAGGTAAGCAGTTCGCTGTTTCGCGTTCCCATCACTGTGATTGTGTTTTGCTAAAACACCCCAAAACCCAAAACAAAAACACACCCACTTAGCAGCAACATTTTAAGTTGAGTGCGACACCCATTAAAAGAATGACACCAACTGTTTAAGTAGACGCTCACCAGAAGAAAAAAAACTCACACAAAAAAAAACACGCACAATGAATGGAACCCGGGGCTACTACCGGATTCCTATTTGCACCTCTGTTTTTGCTGTAAATGTGTTTTCTTTTTTTCTTCTTTCTATGTTCTTCTCTTTTCTCTTCTTCCTCTCCCCCTTCCCTCGTCTCCCCCTCTTCCACCACACACAAACACACCCCTCGCTGTTCTTCCGTTCCGAATCTGTTCGTAATCGATGTATGTGTGCGTATGCGTATGCGTTTATTGTGTGCGTTTGTTGTGTTGTGCGTTGTGATTCTTTGACGACATCCCCTTCCAATACCTACTAACTACCCCACGGAACAACCGGAACAACCGTAATAGGCGAACCGAAAGTCAAAGAACCGCGCGATCCATCCCGTGCAAGTGACATCAAACTTTCACCCGGCACGAACGTTGACTATCAAATTCTAGGTGGACTGGAAGGTGACCCACGTCCCGTCGTTACGATCTGCGTGGAAAGCCCGATGGAATCGCCGGATCAGGATGGTGGTGGTACGGCCACTGGCTCCGGCACGGTTGCGATCCCGATCGATCCCGAACCGATCGATGTGAATCTGCCACGTGATACGAGCAACATCTTCTACGATTACGATGAGCAATCGACGCGAGGTGCGGCCGATGCTGGTGTCACACCTGTCGAGGTACCGGTGGCCGAAGATCCGGCTGTCACGGTGGAGATTACGAATGAGCTAGAGTGTAAGGCGAACCGATCGGCTAGTGGCCGTCATGCGGATCAAACTGATCGACCCGGTAGCTTCACGGAAAAGGATCTCCCCGAGGGACCGTCGAGCTGACCATCGGAGCGGAGGACATCGGACGATCAAGCTAAACCGGCAGATGACAGTTGACAATCTACTATCTGAGTAAGTTTCATTCTCGCCTCCTATCTCAAGCAGACCATCAGCTCGTTGTTGGAGTGTGCTGTTCGGTCAAGGTGCACCAAGTTTATCCGATTAAGCGTGGGATAAGTGAGATGCGAAAACAGTAGTAATTAGGATAAGGAAAATCGCAATATATCGTTGAAGACACACGGAAGGTGTGGAGTGTATGTACATGATACACGCATCACTGCAAAGATTGCTTCACAGCCGTAGCAGAGTCCCTAGTACCATTAGAACGTCTACACAGTTCCCCTACGGTTACGGATTAAGGTTATAGATTAGTGGGAAACAATTCGAACGTAGATGCATTAAGACGGTGCATTAAGAGAGCATCTGTACAGCCAGCGGTACTGGAATGGGGGGGAATGATAAGAGAGTGAAGGTGACTCTTTGAAACGAGTGATTATATTCGCATTTGCGTCTAAGTGTGTTCAATCAATTTTTCTATTTCACTCTGCTTTCACTAAAAAAATTGGACTAAAACTCATACCACACAGATACACACAGATGCACTCTTGTTGGTAAAATCGTTACACTTCTTGCATATCATTTATGTGATTTATCTCATCAGTAGTAATGTACCCGTACGGATCAACTCTCGAGTCTCCACAGCGGGAGACCTTGTCAGAAACAGATGCTTTTCGTATATGAATATATTTTTTTAATTGCAGTTATGCATACGTTAGTGTGTAAGTAGAGTTTTTCGAACTCCAGTGCAGTATATTGGTATGGACAGGATAGGAAGTTGTTAAGTCGTGTCCAGGTTCCCTTGAACTTGGGTTGGGATGGAACAAGAATAGAGAAGTATATTTTCTGTCGATCGATTTAACATTGAACAGTATGATAATCAACAGCGGCAAAGGGAAGAGATAATTACGTTTCGTTATCTTACGATCCTCTCTGATAGCTTTGAATTATGCGTTACCTCATACACGACTAAATATCCCTCTATTGCCCGGTGGAAAATGGTTCGCGCAAATAGGGAAGAGATGCCTAAAAATCATCAATCGAATTTATCAGTAGCCACTACTAGTTAAAACGGTTAGACACTTACTGTAGTCTCTAATTTTTCGTCTGTCAGCTCCAAACATTATCTGTGCACTCTCCTGTTTGACGATGATGGACGATGTACTTATACTTATACGATCTCGTAGTAAAGAAGTGTAGAAGGAAGTGGTAAAGTGCATATTCTAATTGTTTGTACAGATTAGCAAAAAAAGAGAATCTTAACATTTAAATCAACTTTTGTTTGAACCCAGAGGAAACATACGATTGTTCCTGACTTCACTTTGGGGTGAAGGTTTGTAGTAGTGGTAAGGTGTTTTGATTTTCCGTTTCCATTCTACTAACGTTTCTCCGATGATGTTATATCGAAGTAAGAACATGGTGTTGTATGTACAGTAATTCAGTGCTTCTTCTCAGTAGAGCGTAACATACCTATTAAGGGGCTAATATCGCCCAATTAGTACGTAATTGAATACTGTTGATAGGATAGTACGTAGTTTTGGGAAGAATGAAACCAACAAAGCAACACACACACACACAAGGAATACTGGTCTTCGCAAAAAAGGTTCATCGGATCATCGTCTGAACACAGGCATAAAAGTGGATCAATTGATAGTGGATGCTCGGCAACGTTGACAAACCTAGAAAACCATTTCCTTACATTGTATACAAAACAAAACCAAGAAGCTCAGTCAGATTACGGCTGTTTAATGAAAAAAACTTAATTTAAATTTACCCTATCGCAACCCATCCAAAAACACGGTCGGTCCTGGTTGGCTGCCAACGGATGATGGTTGCATAGTGGTTAGTGAACGGTAATTTGTAACCCGCGAGTAAGTAAATACGCTTAAAACGTAGTTATGTGGAGCAGTTGTACTAGCGCGATCACGTATGTCAAATTTAGTAGTTAAGGAACCGTTAAAAACGCATGCTCACGACACCATATACGGTCGGATACATACCCCAAAATCGGGCACGAGCAATACATCTCCCAAATCGCAGCTTCCAACCTAATGTTAGACATGATAGAGGGTATGAGAAATCACTTTAAAAACCCAGTACGAAAGTGTAAACAGAACGAACCCCCGGCAAGAAAGTTAAAGATGTAAGAAATGTACATAAAACGAAATGGATGCAATGAAAAAAAAAACACACACATCCGCCATATTTATTAACCACGTTACTCACACGTTATTAAACGAGCAAAACACAACAAACAAAAGAAAACCCCACATTACAATATAATCACGACAGTAAGATTAAGAAGAAAGAAAAAAAAACTAACATTCCATTGCAATATGAGAAAAGATTGGAAAAGAGAAGGCAAAAAAGAGATATAGTATGTAACGTTGAAATAAGCATGAAAAAAGAAAACGAAACAAAAAAAACTAATAAGGATGACAGTATATAAAAACCCGTGTAAAACATAATACAAAAAACACGAAAGGAATGAAGGAGAGAACAAAAACAATAAACTTTCTTAGGTAACAATTGTTAAACAGAACATAATAATAAAACCAAAAGAAGGAAAAAAAAGACATACACATTCTGACAGCGTGTTCATGAATCACAGCTTAGGTCACGGGATAGATTGTTGTTGATTTAGTTCTAACCTAATGTGAAACACACAACCGTGTAAGCAAATAATAGATTATATAAAAGAGAGAGAGAGAGAGAGAGAGAGATAGAGAAAGAGGAAGAAAACAGAGCAGAAAACGATTTATCTGAACCCCTGAAGTTCGTGTTTAGTTTCGACCATTGCGTTGTCGATGTTGGGTTTTGTTTCAGTTTCACTGATTACGCTTCTGTCACAGTTCGATCGTCACCCGTTGTGATTATACGAGTTGACAGAGCGATTAAGAGTTATACACCAAAAAAAAAAAACAAACAAACGAAGACAAAGAAATCTTATAACAAATGCAAACGGAGATAGATTGTGTCTGTACATAGAGAGAACGAATGGGAAAATGTTACAAGCAAGTATTGTTACATTAACTTCACGTTTAATGCTTATTACCATAACACAAGGCCAGCCAAGTAATGCAACAGATTGTTACGCGAGCTTTAAAGGTGTTTACCAAAGATCTCACAAACTCTCAGTACTGTACTTAATGCTCCTTACAATACGGAAACCATTGTTGGGGAATGTCCAGTTCTTGCTTACGATTTTTGCTTAATAGTTCCGTTTTTTTTGCCTGCTTAGAACGAGTTATTCCAACTGACGAGTTAAGCTTCCCGGTCTCCAGTGTTGCAACTATGAACTGTACCAAAATAAACTCGCCTAACAAATCGGCTCTAGCCGAGTCCTCGTATATCACCGTAAATAGAGCAACGAAGCAATAAATGACAATAGCCACCAGAGCGCACCGCTATACGCGCTAACCGGCCAATCCATCACCACTAGGCTATTCTATCGGCCCAAAACATGCAAAACTTACCCCTTTAATCCCAACCCCCATTGCGTTTCGTTCCCAAAAAGGCCCACGATGGCTTTGATAGGTGATTATCTACTTCTTGTCGTGCGTCCAATCATATTAACCAATCAACACTGATCGTGACTTGCCTGAACGCGCATCATCACACTTACGCGCTCCGATTGCTTGCAATCTTCTTCACTAGTCAATGTTGCTACTATGCAGGACCCAGCAGCTGGTCTGAGGAGAATGTTGCTTCTTTTTTTCTCGAGGGAAAGGTTGATTGCCTTCAATTGGTCCCTTGCGGTACACGCACAGACTCATCGCAGCTGTGTGAAAGGTCTTCTCAAGCGTATGCGCATCGGTGATCATCTTTTGGGCATGATGCGTTCCCGCTGCGCGTTAAGTATGTCGCGATGCCGTCGCTTGTGTTGCGAAAATTCTTCATCGTCACCGGGTTGAGCGGGTTCGCTTCGCTGACGTTATCTTGTTGTGTTACGCCATCCGAGTACGTTCTTCTGGGACGTTTGTATTCCATAGGCCTAAAGCGTTGGATAAAGTTTAAATTTGTAGCTCTAGGTTGGGAAGTTCGTCGACAGGGTTTAGAAGGTTAGAATTGGATGTCAACATTGTCAACTTTTACAACTTTAGGATTCGTATGTTGCAATTAAGACAAAGAAAACAAAAAATCAACTCAACTTTGAGTGAAAATAAATTTTTGAGTCTCATGTTTTAATCAAAACAGATATAAAATAGCAAGACAAAACATTAAGTAAAAAATATAAAAATGGATAAAAAAAATTGATTCTAATATTTTTAAAATCAGTTCTATGTTTTTGCCATGATATAAGACATATGCAAATTTTTAAAGAAAATCTATTGTTGTAAAAGCAATTTGTTGATATAAGATTCTACACTTTAAAACTCTGTTCGCTCGTACTTCAACATGTAAAAAACACGAAAGAACTTCGATATGAAAAACCACTTCAAGAAACATTATTAGATAAAATGTTAATACAGCTGTAAATACAAGTTCAAATTACTGCTTGTTTTCTACTTCATCAAACAAAATGTCAATTAATTGTAATTCATTATTGTTTCTGATATTCAAATGTCCAAATATCATTGTTTGGAGGCAGCAGCAAAAGCTCTTATACCAAATATTTGGCTGGAAGAAAGTAATGCATTTTACTGCGGCAGCATCAAAGTCTGCAACAACAAACAAAACAGCGCAACACATTGTTTTGCACCAACAAATACGCTTCGAATAGTAAAGTAAAACAAACACATAAAACATATAACAATCGCCATTAACATTAAACAAAGTTGGCAAAGCCTCGTTAGCTGCAGTTAGTGTTGAGCGAATTATTCGTGATAGTGTAAAAAATCGTGTGTCGGGGCAGCCATAAACCATAAGTGTTGCACACGTTGAAATGCCATATTGCAATGGTTTTAGATGGTAAAACAAATTCCTAGTATGTGTTGTTTTTAGTCCTTCTTCGCTTGTTATGTAGTTTTATGCAGTTTTACAGGATGCATGTGTCTCCTGTAACACATTTTCGCGTGACATTCAAATATAAAGTATAAGTAAGACCGTTTATAAGAAATATGTAAATGTTTGGTTCAATTGCTCACAGCAATTAAACGTTCTTCCGATATTCGAGCTGGTGTAAATTGCTTTGAAAGGAAATAAAAGTAAAACATTCATTTATTTCCCCTTAAGTAATCTATTTAATTGATTGCAAAAACTCTCGAAGAGCAAAACGTGTGTGTGTGTGCTTTCCTGTTCTGAATATTCAGCATTTACCACCATCACTGTGGAAACGAATGTAAAAAAAAAACACTACATTAAAGCTACATAATAATTATTATAAACACTTACATAAATAAAATCTTCTGCTTGTCCCCAAACAAAAAACAAACCATCCTCCTTGAGAAACAATCAGCAACCAATGAAACACAACACTGATTGCAAACAAGTTTTTAAACAAATTTAACAAATCCCCATTTTTGTGGTCATTACGAGCGCACAGTGCAAAGCATAAAACAAGTATTGGCCGAAAATCGGCACGCAAGTACACTACCTTCGAAAGAGTTTAAAACAAAACAAACAAAAAGCAAACAATAAGCTACAAAGCATTACAACACCGCATTAATAGAAATAGAAATGAGAAAAGATACTTAGTAATAGTAACATTTACGAACAAGAAACAGCAACAGAAAAAAACACACACACGCATAAGATGGTAAGGTAAATTAAAGCTGAAACCAAAACTGGAAGCGAACAATTGTAGAAAGTTAGTTAGAATTTTGTTAAATTATATATATAAGCCGAGTATAGCGTAGCAAACAAAACGCAGAAAGAAAAGAGCGAAGAAAAAAAGACAAACAAAACACATCCCCGTTCATGTAATAGAAGAATGTAACGCAACAACAAACAAAGGTAATATATGATTAATGAAAAAAAAAAAACAAAAAGCAAACAGAATGATATAAAAATCACGTTGAACAGATGAAAAGAGAAAGTAAAACAAAAAACAGTCACACATAAAACGAATAACAAGTGAAACGAAGACAAATTATTGAAATTTATAGAGCAAACAAAAAAAAAAAACAGATTTGAAAGGTTGTGTAATTATTTAGAAGATACCAAGAAAAAAAAACAACAAAAAAAACTATATATATACATACTTATACATATACATATACAAATAATGCAAATTTGCAAATAACAAAAAAAAAAAAGGAACACAAACACACAAACAGCAGCGAAACACAGAAAAGGGATAAATAATAATACTAAATAGACGGATGAATACAATTCTGTCTAATCCCCAGAAAGGGAGAGAGGGAGAGAGAAAGAGAAAGCGAGTAGAAAATAAAAAGCAGGAAAAAGCGTGCTCAACGATAAAAGAAAAAACGTAACGTAACGTGGTGGTGTGGTGAGACAGGTTCGCTAGAAAGAGGCTAAAAATATCAACAAGCAAATAAAACGCAAAAAAGAGCAACACAAAAAAAGAGAAACAAAGAACGAAACCATTGTAAATAGGAACAAACAAAAAACCCAAAACCCAAGAGTAATAAAACCTGAAAATATTAAAAGATATAATGAAACAATGCAATGCAACTTATTCGATTAGTTATTTGCTTCTCCGCCATCAGGTTAAGAAGAGTGCCCTAGTTTGAAAGGGAAATTCGCGTACTTCCTGCTGCATCAATGGGCAGCTGTGTTTATCAATACGCCGTGTAGAACACAGGATGAGTTATACGTTGTTGACCAAGAATCGTGTCTGTTCATTCATCCCTGACCTAGACCGTGGCAGAATGCATGCTTGTGGTCCGTAAATATTTACCTCAGCGCGCGTGAAAGGGCTCGAGGGCCGGTCTAGTCTGCCGGGTGGGTAAGCTATCACGCATTTCGCATTGTACGCGCAATTAACCCAAGCCACCCGCCATGTAACGCCGGATGCCTGCGAACGCGTGTAAGTTTCTCCCCGTCCTACGGGTAGCGTTTTCTATAATTAAGCACTAACGTGTGCGTACGTCACCGATGAGAAATACGGGAGGGCAGAAAAGAACAACAAAAAATGGGGGTAGGAAAATGTGAAAAACAGATTGTTTCAGCCGTGATCGGTCATACTGCCAGAACAACACTGATGTGATCACGGAATCTCAACGGTACACACACGCGCTATTGTTGCGCTTAACTTTTGTGTGTTAATAGAACAAAAGCAGCTTTCATTGTGGTGTGAAATTTTAAATAAAATAGTGCAACTTTTACAGGAACAATCATTCCAAACCGGAAATGCGAACAATCGCACATGGATCGCTCGTTCCGGGTAAAGAGCTTCTGTAATCGTATACAATTAGTTCCCCAACGGCTTTGGCACTGATACTTCATGAGTTTGGAGTTTTGTTTCGCAAAAAAAAAGAAACAAGATCGTCTACAGGTGGCATATCGGTCCGATCGTTACATCGATAGCTAATTATTGCATTACAAGCTCTCTTTTACGCTTTACTAATTACCGACCTCAGCACATTCAGCGTGGTACCGTGAAATTATCAGACACAGACTTATCATGATGACTACCAACAAAAACAAAACCGAACCTTATCTTAAAAGCTTGGCTAGACACACACACATGAGACCTCGACATTCCCATGGCCACAAACCTTGACCTTTTCCTTCAAAACTTAAGGGAAGAAATGAAAACGAACAGGTGGCGTCGTTTTGTTTTGTGTAAAATTTGTCATAAAAATATGTTCCTTTCTTGTCTCTTCTCTTTATTAACCTTCATCAGAGATTTACTTATCAAATGGATTCTCTCTCTCCCGCTTCCTAAATGCGTTTTGCTTTTTGGATCACTTTTTTTACGCATCTCCGATTCATAGTAATCATCATTTTGTAATCGCGATCGCTCGATCGTCGCGTTCCTTCGGTGTAAGGCAATTCGCGGATGAAGATATGAATGGATCGTGTAAATGTTTTTTTTCTTCGTTTTCTCTACTGCCTCTCCTCCTGCTTTTGCGGATGAAGAAGAACAAGAAAATCCAAGTCTTGGACACTCGCTCCCGCCCCCTTTACCTTACTCGGTGGCATCACTCTTCTCCACCGCGAACGGTTCATCGACGGGCAGGGAACCACTGTCGGCGATCATCACATCGTTCGTCGGACGATCGCGCCCATCGGTGGCGGTGTTTTCGATCTTGCGCACCACGCTCATACCCTCCAGCACTTTGCCGAACACTACGTGAAGTCCGTCGAGCCAGCTCGTCTGCTTGACCGTGATGAAGAACTGCGAACCGTTCGTGTCCTTGCCCGCGTTAGCCATCGACAGCCAGCCGGCACCGAAGTGCTTCAGCTTGAAGTTCTCGTCGGCGAAACGTTCGCCGTAGATCGAGCGGCCACCGGTACCGTCACCCTTGGTGAAATCTCCACCCTGGATCATGAAATCACGAATCACCCGGTGGAACTTGCTGCCCTTGTAACTGAAGATGAGAAGAAGATGAGAGGTGGTTTTTTGTTAGTTTTGCGTCGGATATAATGTATGCATTGGGTTGGGTTGGTCCTCTCTCGAAAGGCAAGCAAAACGAGAAGCACACACACAGAGGAAAGCATAAATGGCATGAACAACATTACAACACCATTCCTCGATTCCAGTTTTTCTCGCCTTCGCTTTTGCACATGATCATCTCTGTACGCGTTGCCAAGATGTTAATATTTCACACTTAAAACATGGAATTGTCTGGGGCGGCCATTACGATACGCACAATTGCGTGCGTAGGATGGTACGGAGTGTAATTGAATTATGCAAATGTTATGCTTTCCAACCACTGCCAGACAACAAATCGTCCGCATCTCGCATTTGCTGTCTTTTCGCTTAAAATTGAAACCTACCCTTCGCCGGGTGTGGTCTTTTCTGCCAGTTCCTTGAAGTTGCGTGCCGTCTTCGGTACAGTGCCACCGAACAGACCGATCACGATGCGTCCCTCCGGTTTGCCACCGATCGTGATGTCAAAGTAAACCTGCAAAGAGTAAGAAAAAAAACATGTTAATTGAGAACTCACAGTACACGACTGCCATCCGAAAAGAACGCGTGGATGTACAGTAGTCTTCTTCCTCCAATTACAGAAGGACACGTAAGCACTTCTTTCGTATCAATCCATCACCATCAGACGCTTGTACGAAGATGGATGCATTTCATAACGACCACGTCACACCGATAAAGCGTACCCTAAGATAAGCGTAAACATTTTGCCGGTTGCGTTGCGTTATGCTTTTTGAGCTAAGAACGCGTCCCAAAAAAAATGACTCTTCTTTGCCAACCGAAAGCAGACAAAGCAGCTGATGCTGTCTAGGAGGGCCCGGTTGTTGACCTTCGGCCGCTTACCTTGTCCGTAACCTTTGGGCCGTCACCGGAGGCCAGCGCACCGGCAATCAGCACGCTCAGTACGATGAACAGTTTCATTATATGTTTTTTATGTTACCGGCACAATAGATAATGCACTAAGCTGTACTTGTAGAAGAAGCAGAATGTAAATATTTTAATGAGAACACCGACCACGGTCACGTCCGTTCGGTTCGCGCAAGATGAAGGAACTGTGCGAGATTGGCTGTTCTTTTGTATCGCTCAACCAGCCCAAGCGTTTGACAGCTCGTACCCGCGGTGTATGTAAAAGCGAGAGCGAAGGTTCGCCAGCTCTTTCACTCATGTGGTGAACGAAAGCGATGGCGATGTGTGCGAGTGTGTTGGTGACGCTTCGTTCTTTCTACCGCAGGTATGTCAAACACGTTTTGGAGGATAAGTTTTATATATTTTTTATATTATATGTAATTTACAATTTGTGAAATAAACAAATACTCAAGTTTACACAGCGGTTCTAAAAAACAGAATTTGTTTTTAAGGGGTTTCATCCCGGTAAAACACGGAGCAGTAAGTGTGGAAAAGGAGAATAGACCAAGAGCAAACGTGGCTGTGCTGGTATCCTGATGGCGACCAAATCTGGAAGGATACGGTGAGTGAGGCGGTGATGAGGATACCGAACTTATATTACATCACAAAAGAATGATGTTAATCAGCGAGTTTGTAGGCTGGATTAAGTGGCTGCATACGGATGGAATTTGACACCCAATCCTGCTCGTTATCCAGTTATTCCGCGCTTACCTTCGGAAGTTTAAGATATTGTAAGATAGTTACTGAATTAGTTATTATTCTTAATTTATAATCACTTGCATAGCGAATAAAATTAAGAAAAAGCAAACATTTTAGTTACATTACGAAATAAAGCGTACAATGTGTTTTGGCTTATTGACGCAAATAAAACCCCTTCTTTTTGCTAGAGCTTTTTATGCTGTGCGATAGTGCTGCCCTCTATCTTTTTCATGTAAGCTTTCGAATATGCTTTTTCAACCCTCAGGTGAGACAAAACTTTACATAGGAAACAATTTAGAAAACGTTAAAAGATAACTTCATTACATCAAATAACTATTATTTCTTTTTATATTTAACTCACGAATAAATCGATATGTTTTATAGTACACCCAACATCTTATTAGCATCAAATAGACATTTTTAATGTGATTGTATTCCCGCATTAGTCCACCGTTCGCACAATGTCGCACAGTCAGCTGATTCGTTTTATTTATTTTCTAACCTTCACCTCAGTTACCGATTGATTTAAAATGAATAAGATCTAGAAATTTATGTTTGGAAATCATCTTGACCGGTACGACCGCGAATGAGCAATCAACTCGTAAGGTTGATCATATTTTTGCCCAGCCTAACTTATTTCCATCATTACTATAACTTCCGTGGGCCCAATGCAATGCCCGGCTGCCGGATTTTCTGAATGTTCGAAAATGGGAATTGACCTTGAGGGAAGCCAAGAAAACACACACATCACTAGCTCAAGCTTTCATCCTTCACGTTTGAGGAGGAGCATAATTTGCCAATAAAATAATTCACCAGATTGACCGGCTCCGGGGAGGTTTATTTATCGCACAGTCGTTACGGGTCGTGCAGTCTTGAACTCTTGTAGCCACTCACCCACGATTCCGACAGGCTGGAATGTGTGGAGCCGTTTAGCCGGGTCGAGTCGATCAGATCGATTCGGGCCTGGTTCGGCTTACGGAATCGGCCCGGTTTTGTGACATATTGCACGAGGTGAAGAAATATATGTTGCGGGCAGAGCGCACCTCAGGGGAAGGAAGGATATGGTGGGGCGACGGAGACGGAGGTCAACATCGCCGACTGTTGACATCATTGTGCTGTGGCGAACCATCTCCAGCATCGAACGATGTTGTACTGTGTCTATCTAATTCTTCTTGATTATCGGACTGCTCATTTACATATATTTTCGGCTGTGTGTGCGGTGGAGAATGGACCCTTGGAGATGTTGGAGGGGAGGAAGCTTCTTCTCGTGGGGTTCATTCATCTCTCGAAGTTGGTAGTGGCGCTTTAGACATATCAGGTATCGTCTCGGAGGGTCTGAAGCTTGTCCACTTACTACCGGTTTGGAGGGTGAATTCTGCAGACCCTACGTGCAGCTTAACATGGTGGAGTTTTTGTGAAGTTCGATCTGTATTGTAATCGATTTAAAAATGGGTCAAGCTTTACGTCAAAAGCCATTTATTCTAATATTTGTGAAGGTCGATGGCGTAACTAAGACTTGACTATATTGAATTTTTAGGGAGTATATTGTTTAACGTAAAGCATCCCTCCAATTAATGATCGATCGAAGAAGCTATAGCAGCTCTTATTAAGGTTAAGGGTTGACAGCTCAATGAGTTGTTCAGTCGATTCTATGCTGCTTGCTAAACGATCAAAACAAATTGGATCAATAAAAACTTCTCGTAATGTAATCCGCCCACAGGCACAAACGCAAAAGCGATCGACGATCTTTCTACTTAACCTCAAACCTTAAAGCTTAAAGCTTCCGTATAAGGAAGATGCTCTAAGTTTAGGGCTTCTCATTCAAACAAACCACAAACAGTAGCGTGTCTTCGTTTCTCTCGCATTGATGAAGAAACTCGGTTAAGATTGTGTCCATCGTGTGTACAAGATTAGTCGTGATTAGTAAACAAGGGCTCCGCCGTTTTCGAGTCATCAGGCGCCGCACTTGCAATTAAATGTGTTCCACATAAAACGCTACTTTGCTTGCATCGGGAAAACAACAAAAGACTTTCAAGCATTGATTTTGTTGTTGTGATATCTTGCTTGAAACGAAACAAAATAGAAACATCAAAACCGGAGTAGTAAACAGCTTAAGAAATAGTGTCCGTTCCCTTGTTGTGGCGTCCCTCTCGATTTCGGTGGAAGGTGTTGAAGGCTGATACGCCCATTAGCCGAAGCACGGTGACCAATGGGCGTGTGATGGAATTTCCAAATCTCTTCGCTTCGATCTTTGATATCTACGTGCCGTGCCGGTTATCTTTCGTAGCCGACAGCGATGACGAGGATGCTGTAGACGAAAACATTAATTTTTATTTTCAATCTTGCAGCGTTTGATGCGAGAAGATGTTTGCCGGCGACCAACAACGGCGTTGATGCACTTTGTGCCACAACATAATGATCGCTTCGGGGCGTCTAATGGAAATCCATATTTTGCTGCTGATTCATGTTTTACACAAAACAAAAATCCCAAAACTAAGTTACCCTACGCGAGGGCAGTGTGTTCTTCAGCAACAAAATTTTAAGAGGATCTAGCAAACATGACTAACATCGATTACGACACCATAAAACGCGATCGAAAGGCTTGTGACGAACGTTTGGCTGCGATCGTTTATGATCGTGCGTAATGACATTATTTGCATTTACGGATCTGCAAGAATTCCGCGACCGTAAACAAAGGCGACATCTTGCAGATCCATTGCGTAAAACCGGTAGAC
The DNA here is from genome assembly GCA_002091835.1 of Anopheles maculatus. Taxonomy (NCBI): domain Eukaryota; kingdom Metazoa; phylum Arthropoda; class Insecta; order Diptera; family Culicidae; genus Anopheles; species Anopheles maculatus. Next base: position 83,488 of record KZ061765.1, read on the forward strand.
GTCGCCAAATCGACCGTCATTACCATCCACAGCATCAGTGGAATTCATTGTTGACCGTTCGTTCTGTGGCAGTGACTGACGGGTGAGGCGCCATTACCTCCAGCCCATACGACAACACACTCCCTCTGAGTAGAATTTGCAAATTTTGCACAAATAAGTAATGAAGTTGTCGGTCGGGTGACGGAAAACAAAACAAATGTCCCCGTGCGTTCGATTACCTTCTCCCAAAAATAGATTCATCCCGTCACGGTCACTTGAGCGGTGTAGTGGGTGCTCCTCTCGTCCAATTATTTGGAATTCTTATGACCAAAGCTGAAACGGGGCGACAGACATCACTCTCAACCACTTCTTAAAGCAGCAATCTGTTCCAAGTGGTACTTCGAGAAAAGCGCTCCACCATAACGGAGTACCACAGTAAGGTGCTCAAGCTTATTCGCAATTCGGTAACGCTTCCGGGTGGTGAGCGTTAAAAATAGCAAACGGATAGAGGTATTCCCAATTTTAGCTAATTATTTACACAACTTTTGAATTCTTACTCAGCCAGCAAAAGTCGTAAACTTGATGTATCCGGCTTGCAGGGACAACATTCTTTAAGATTTCTTTTTTTTTCCTTACCCATTACAAAAGAACGTGACAAACTGTTCACATTACCGGACTGGAGTTGTTAGGGAAGGGAGAATTTGGGATTAGCTTAATGAAGCTGAACATATTATTTATGGCCCTCCATCAGATGGATAGTTTTCTCCAATCAGACTGGGGAATGGATTGATAATTGCGTGGAGACGCCTGGTTGTGTTAGATGAAATGTGTTTTGCTGTAAGAGGCTGTGAGCAAATTTTGCATATTTTTATCGATTATTGGTTTTGCTAGACGATGAAGATGATTAAAGATATCAATGTTATGTAAGAAAAAAATGATAAAAAGCTAGAGCAATAAAATATTAGGAAAAATGGTTTGATTATTAGAGAATTTATGGTAGGAAGCCGTGGTGCTGTTTCAATTATAATATTCAGCTCTTCTGCAGCAGCAAAATATTGTTCATGAATGTGTTGAAGGATTACTTTTTAAATCTTTTTAATTTAAAAAATGTGATTTTTAATTATAAATATGTTTTGAGCTTAAGCCGTTTCGGTTAAAAATGGCTTGCAATGTCATTTGTTGGACGCTTATAATGTATATATGAACTTTATTGTTTGCTTAAAGATTTAACAAAATAATGCTTACATGTTAAGTATTAAACGAACGTGCAGGAACATATAGGAGAATCAAGGAGCGTAGAGCAGACAAATCAATAGAATTCAACAAAACAGCTACAACAAAGGTGAACTGTGAAACGGATCGACGATCTTCTAGCGACTGTAGACCGAGTAACTGACATCTTTCCTCGTAGCAAAGCAAACCAGTATACCAATCATCAAGGGATCTGTGTATTGTAAAGCTCGTGAAGGACCTCTGGATTCGTTTGATGCAATCAATGTGGGTCCTGGCGATAGGGGACCTAACCACTGAGCAGTATTCTAACAACAATCTGATGAAGCCGCAAAATAAGGTCTTAAGGCATCTGGGGTCGCTAAAATCACGAGCTACACGCTTCATAACACCAAAAGCAATAACAAGCGTGACCAAGAGCATACCGAGCTAGTCTAAGATATAAGTCTGCACGATTTGCCAATTTGTTCGCTGACTTGACCAAACTATCTCCTTCTCAGCATCTTCTTCTCGATTGTGGCTTAGAGGATTTCGTCAGTTTTGGACAGAGTCCATGTCTCAGAGGCGTATGTGAGTACTGGGACTATAAAGGTTCTATACAGTCCCTGCTTCGTCCGTCGTGACAGGTTACTTTGAGTGAAGAAGTTTCCTCAGGCTGTAGTATGACTGGTTGGCAGCCAAATCCTTACATCACTTTGGTAAGCTTCTGGTACATAGGAGAGACTCGAATCAATGATGTCTATGTCATCAGTGTATACCAGGATCTGGATTGACTTGGTACGGCAGCTGTAGTTTCCACCTCCAAGTCTCGGATGAAGTTTCCACCTCGCTACTGGCAAATTGGAGAGCAGACAAGGAGTCAATTAGATATTAAATACAAAAAAATATAGCATTTCTATCATGCCCAGCAAAAGCACATACCATTTTCAAACATATCGCTTCACCAACGGTCGGCATGGTGTGCTAGTGCTCCACACTATTACCTCAACCCAAACCACCCTTACCTTCGTTACATCTGATCTGTCGTCCTAAAAATAGCCGAGGATAGTGTGCGTATACGTGCGCGCGCGCTTCTACACGGTCGCGGATGTGTCGTGTCGTGACGATCGATGTTTCGTACGCAGATCGAGCGCGGTTTCGCTTCCCAAAAATCGAAAAAAGACCAACCATCTTATCGTTACACCATCAGTCGATCGTGGCGCTTCGAACGGTAAGCATCCGGGCAGCAAACGACGAACCCTTCGACGATCGTAACCGGTGTGAAGTTTTGTTGTGGCATTGGTGAGTGAGTGAGTAAAAAAATAAAATACGAAAAGTGTTTTTAGTACGTACGAGGTTTATTTAAGCAAAGTGTAGTGAAAAAGAAGGTGTAAAAGTGAAATTCAAACTTCAAACACCTTACCACTATCGGCCATAACATATATCACCAGGCGCTCTTTTATGGACTCAATAAAAAGGGACTTTAAACAGATATCCTCAACCAACCGGGATGTGCTTCAGTTATGCCCCATTAGTTCGCTCGGTGCCAGGGGGCATAAAAAGAAAAATCCCTTAAACGACCGAACAGAACGGTGTTATCCTAGAGCCAGTTTGAATTATATTTCACCGGCTTGGCACCACAGTCCCAGGCAGGTGTATTCAAAACAGCCGGTAAAAAGATAATCGAACCATAGAGCTTACTGGCGTGATTCATGTGTGATGGTGTTCGGGAAAAAACCTTCAAGAAAAAAAACGTGAAGAAAGGAAAGACTTCTGCAAATCTGGTGGAACATTTTCTTACCGACTTAACCCCGTACAGCCAAAAAGCTCAAACACTACGAAAGCATAAGTCACGCGCGAATGTTTCGACCGCAAATCTTACCATCCATTTTCCACCCGGGCAGAGTGTTGTGGCATTTCAGTTTCCAGCAAAGGGGTTTCCTCCGTGCACTGGCTGCATTATGGATTGGTGTAGGTGAAGTTGTAAAACATCCAAAGGGCGCATAACCTTCTTGAAACGGTGCGAGGTTTTTCGGTGGAGCTTTGGGAGAGAAAGACTAAGAAAAAATCCTTCCACCAAACGAAGACTCTCGAAAGGAGCAGCAGCATCACGTTGGGGTGGAAAATTCCTTTGCAAACTTCATGCCCGGGTTCACGTTGGTGCACAAAATGCTGCATCGATGTGAAAATCGTGGGCTCCCTCGTTACGCTACCCAGCCCCGGACGAATTTCGAGTGAAATTAGATTTATGGATTTTTAAGTGCTTTATTGTATAAAAGGGATATTTTCCGTCGGCGAGGTGAGCGCTCGCTACACTACCACATCCACACCTACAAATCCTGCTCCGACACGTCGCGAAGATTTGGTACGATTTTTCCGGTTCGTTTGAAATGTGTTTCACCGCCGCAAAAGTGCATCATCACATTCTTCCTGCTTTCGGGGTGTGTCTGTGTGTGTGTGTGTGTCTCTCTGTGTGAGCAGTGGGAACTGACTTTTCCGGAGCGATTTTTCTCGTGTCACTTTTTCTTTCGATCCGGAACATCCGTTGCTGAGTTTTGTTTTTCCTCGGCTCGTTTTCGTTGTGTTTTTCTCGTGCGGTGCAGTGCATTCTGTTCTGTGGTTTCGATTTTTCCTTTCCCCATTCCATCAACCAAGTTCTTTTTGTGTTTTTCTTTTTGTGTGAAGCAGGGGAGTAACAATTTTCGGCGGTCGTTCTGCTAAAGGAGTAAACCAACGATGCCACGACGTTTGGTGGCTGGCTGCACGGCGAACTGTAAGTAACGTATACACTAAGAACTGTTTCTGAAAACAAAACAAAGAAAATCAAGCAGGAAAAGTTCAACGGTTGCAAAAATTAGCATAACAGAATGTGCCGGTGCAAACCAACCTGCACCTTTAGGGGATGGAGGAACCGTTCTTTCGTGGCTTGCTCTGGGGCTAGAGCAACAGTGCGCGTTTTCATGAAGATGCGCGTTCGAGATGAATCGAATTTGGCGATGCTGTTTGTGGTTATGTTTTGCATCCGTTTTTCACTTTTTCCATTTCTTTTTTGCACGGACCAGGCGGAAATAGAGCGGAAGAGTCATCTGTCCGTCATCACCTACCTTAGGGTGAGCATGCTAGGTCGGTTCGAGTGGTTCATTTTTCATGTCTTTCAATCTGTCTTGTATGGGGTTTTGGGGTTACTCTTCGTTTGGGGATGCTAAGGTGCATCAATTTTGCTTCCATTTTTATTTTTCTGCCAGCATCTTAACGCTCTGTCTGTTCTGGGAGGGTTTGGAACTCCCTGCACTGTATGTTTCGCTTAAAATGTACGTTTGTAGCCCTCAATCGTCGGTAGATTACGATGTTACGTTGCTTGAGTTGCACTAAAGTGGGAAACTTTTCCAATGCTCGTTCTTGTTTTGGTTGTTTTTGTTTCCCGTACCGTAACGAAAACAATTTGCATGATTTTCGTACCTTTGGCGGATCATCAGGTTGCAGGATGTGTGCTGTACAAAAACAAGTAAGGGAACAGAATGGGCCAACAATCCATCGTGTCTGTTGGTTGTTTAGGTGAGTTGTGGAACGAGCTGATTGATATGGTATGCAATTGGATTGTATGCTTTGTTGTATGCTTGCTTCGTCACGTAAGCAGGTAATGGTCTTACATTTTTGGATTGTTTATTCTGCGCAAGTTTTGTTATTGTGTAAATATTGATATCATTATTATATTCTTTTATTTTCTTTGTAGTTGCAACGCTTTCTTAAAACTTTTATAGAGTATTTTGTCACTTTGTCACAGGTTCTAAGTCTGTTCTGCTTTGATTATTTTGTCTTTTACTTCACATTGAAATCTACAAGCAAATAGGGTTTTTGTTAATTATATTTAACATTTTTAATTAGTCTTTTTTCGGTTACTATGGCCAGGCCATATGTATATTTTTAATTAGTCTTTAATTACATTTAACATTTTTTTGTATCAATTGAGAAGTTAAATAATAACGTACAATCACTTTTTACTGTGCTCCTGAACTTTTGTTTACAATTAGTTATAATCGAAATTTGATATCTCATTTTTTGTTAGTATTTCACATTCAAGTTCGATTTTTTTTTTTATTTAAATGATTTTTTTTGTAAATATAGTTTTATTTTTCCTTTTAAAATTATTGTTTGGAATATGATAATAACAGATATTGTAATTGCCTGTAATACTTTTGCTTAGAATTAGATTAATCGTGCTTATAATATTTTAAATATCATTTTCTTTGAGTATAATATTACAGTTCTTGATCCTACAAGTCAATTAGAAAGCTTTACCTTTAGGTTATTTGAATTTATTTAATAATATATGTATTTGATTTGGCATGGTTTATTAGTTTTCTTGAGGTAAAAGTTAAGAAAATCTCTTTTAAACATGAAAATTTTGTAATGCATAACGTTGAAGATCAAATTTATGGTAAAGATGAACATGACAATTGCTTGCCTTTGTTAACAACCAGACACACAAAATGCCATAGCTTCTCATCAAATCAAATCCGGGACAATTTCCATTCTATGCATCAGCTTTAGAATAAAAATTCGCCGACAAAGATTTCGTTTATTAGCTCTATCCATAGAATTTTTGATTTCGCCTGCTCAAACGCTTTTGATCCATGCCGTCTAGAACGGCCAATTTAAAGGAAGAACACTCGAAGAAAGGTTCTTTCAATTTTGTCACAAAATTCGAATGATAATGAATGGCTTATCGTTTTGTCGATCAAATAATGAATACAGTTCTCGTGCACCTGGGGTAAAAAGCTTTTCGAGGTGGGTCCTCAAAAGCATCCTGGTATTCGGTTTTATTAAGCGACAGGTGCCAGTAATCTGTTCCGGGACTGGCTATCGGGTACCAATTTTGGCCAGACATCTGCTCGTATGTCAAATGGCCGAAAAGCGTGAGTGTTTTTTTTTTAGCGACGCGAGTGAGGCCGGGTAGCGACGATCGTTAAAGCGGAGCATTAGTTTTCCCTCTCGTAAGAATGCAGAAAACCGGTGTTGGTTTTATGAGCGAAAGGAGTTGCCCTTTGTTTTCGTTTTCTCACCCGACGATGGGCTTTTGGAATAATGTAAAGTGTTTCGATTTAGCCCGATAAGGTTAGTGGATTGGGGGGTTTTTTTTTGGAGTGGAATTAATTTTATTTAATGATTTGCACTGCGGGATGTTGATCGAACTGGAAGGCGTCTTTTAATTGGTTTTTGAAGCTTTTTCAATGTCAATTTTCGTGGGAAGAAATGTTTTAGAGAACGTATTTCATTTCTTAATTGTTGTTCACATTCTATTAAATCCTTCACCATCGAAATGTCGGTTCTTTATTGTGGAAAATATTATCACGCAAAGACTAATGACCGTCAAGAAATTAACACTTCACGCATGCGTACAATAGCATTCCTTTAACGTTAAGCATCCGATTATAAACGAAAATTATTTAAGCTTAAAAATGAATCGTTAAAGCAACAAGCCGGTCCGTCAAGGGTGGTCCACCATTCACGGCATCATGCTGCTCTAACACATGTTGGCGCTTAACCGTTTCTCACCGTGTTTTCTCCATATGATGGGTGTAATTTATGCTAAGCCTAGGCTTTTAGTGCTTGCGCCCAAAACCTCACCGTTGGCGGCTTATCATTGGGCTCATCGTTTGACTTCTCTCGTGCAATCAATTGTGCTCGCGTGTGTGTTTGCGCATGAACAATGGGTAGCTCTTCGCTCTCGCTTCCCCGTTGCCATCAATCAACGCTTCACCAACAACCATCCACATCCTTTGGATCCGGTTGACAGGCCAGCTTAAAACAGGAATGGTTCAAGTTCAGGGAGATGAATTTACGGCTCACACAACTACTGATCGACGGGCGAGCTTCCTTAAACATGCCACCCACCCGAAGGCGGATGTGTGAACAAGACCTTCAAATGCTAGAATTTCATTTCTAGACACAACAAAATGCCGCCCGGCTTTCGAGTAGCTTGTTGAGCTGTTTGGCGCCAGAACGGTTACGCCATGCCGATCGAAAAGATCCGGTTCAGTCGACGAAGAAGATGGTAAACCGGCCGAGAATTAGTTGAACGAGCGGACGAAAGGTATGCTCATGAAAACGAAACCACCCAAAAACCTCACATTCACCCTGTTTCGAACGACAAGGAGAAGTCTCGATTGGCGCGTTCATCGATCGATTGGGTGTCGATCAAGCGGACGGGTTCGTCGTCTGCGCGTCGCATATGTCACACAAGTCTTCCGCGACGGGATGCCGTGAAAGCCACACAGACACCGAGCCGGGTTTTAATACGTCATCGTACGGCGTCGATACGGTTCTCGTACTGCAAGCCAGCCGGCTCGGGGCCCGGCATGTAATTATGATAAATATAAAAATTCAAATGAGCATATTTTAATGTTTACGACCCTTTTGGGACGTCGTAAAGATGGCTGACAAATGTGTGTCAACATGTTTGTTTATTGAGTTGTAGAGTGTGTAGTAGATTCTGTCTCGACACGCACGGCGACCGTACTGCAAGTGCGATCGTTTTGCTTGGATGGCGTTTTTTTCTTCCCTCTCTAGCGTTTGCCGGTTTGTTTTGTTTCACATACAGAAATACAGAAAACAGTTCGTGTAAGTGTGTGAGTAAAACGGACAAACTAGGGCTGTGATTTATTTTATGGAACTCGTTCACCTGTGGATGTGGTTTTCAGTATCGATTCTAGAAGCAATGAATGACACAAGCAAACCAGTGTGCGCTGTACGTGTGTCAAATCGCTCCCTGTTCGGCCTAACTAATGCAGCATAAAATTTTATGACCATTTTCAAACCCACTCAAAATCACTTTTCGTGTTGTTTTTTTTTCTCGGGGCAATGTTTGATGTAATGTGCAAAAGTGGAAAGGATGCTGTCATATTAGGAGGATGTTTGTTTATGATTATGGACGCACTAATGTGCTTTGCTCAAGTTTTCTTGGGTGATTTAGATGGCGAGGAAAAAGAAACGTTTGAAGTCAATCGGTATTTTTTTATAAGCTGGTTAATATAATGCTATGTTGTTTTATTATTAAATTAAAAATAATTAAACAAATAGAACATATTGGAGTAGACAAATAGAACATGCTAGAACTTTAAGCATCATTACTCGAGCAACAACGGATTCATCAATCACACTCATTCACGTCTTATAATAACAAACATGGATCTTGAAACCTCGATTAAATAGGAGTAACCGAGAATAAGTTTCATAAAACAACGTAATGAAAAGTAAAATAATTATAATAAGTCTTAACATTATTATACAAAGCTTCTTTGGAAGCTCCTCCGAAGTTGGTGGAATAAAATCCTCTATTGAGACCTATGGTATGCAGCTTACTGTTTAATAAAACAAGGCATATTCAGCAGAGTCTTCAGTAGAGAATATAGAGACTAATAAAACACATAGTTCCTGTATTTAATTGGACCTCATCTTAGCTTTGTTAATTAAGAAAGTCAACTATCAAATTCCGGTCAAGAAATAAAATATTGCTGTCGGCTTTGCTGTTCGCGGTTCTGACTATCCAGCTACGTGTGTCAGCAGCCAGTAATATTTATTGAGCTAATGGGTTATTGAGCTAAAAATGGGTTCTATAAGGTGTGGTAGCAATACTGCACTGGTAAGGTATGGATCCGAAGCCTCTTGAAGGTCAACAAAGGCTCTCCATACCCTACTTCGACTCAATACGTCCCCGGCGTATAGAACGGTAACATGTCTCTCCAAATATCTGAGCTTGGGTATACGGGGAAACCCAACCCCTTGGGAAGATGGGTGATATGGCTAAATTGAGCGGAGGGGGACAGGTAGCGTCTGTTCTCCATGTTAGGGGCGGCTAGCTGTCCTTTCTGTCCTGGTTTTCTACGGGACTTTAAACAGCTAGGAAGCATAGGCCCTCCGACGAGACAGGGGGTCCACCCCCAATACTACCGCAACGAACAATGAACAATCAATTTCGAATCGGAATAAACGATACCGACCCGCGAGGCCGATAGGATTGGATTGAGGATTAATGTGACGAAGACAAAGTACCTGCTTGCCGGAGGCTCTGACCGTGATAGAGCACGACTCGGAAGCAGAGTATTAGTTGACGGCGACGATCTCGAGGTAGTAGAGGAATTTTGCTACCTTGGCACGATCGTAACTTCGGACAACAACGTAAGCAGCGAAATCCGAAGGCGCATTGTGCAGGGGAATCGTGCCTACTATAGGCTCCAACAACGCACGAAATGCGCCATATATCGCACTCTGATACGGCCGGTAGTCCTCTACGGGCACAAGTCCTGGACTATGCTGGCAGAGGACGCCAATGCACTCGCCATTTTCGAACGGCGGGTGCTACGGACTATCTTTGGCGGTGTGTGCAAGCAGGGCGTGGGGAGAAGGAGAATGAACCTCGAGCTAGCTGAGCTGTTTGACGATGCAGACATTCTGACGGTCGTCAAAGCCGGAAGGATACGCTGGTTGGGTCACGTGATGAGGATGCCGGACTCATGCCCTGTCAGGAAAGTGCTCGTCAGCGACCCGTTCGGCACGAGGCGTAGAGGAGCACAGCGAGCTCGTTGACTGGATCAAGTGGAGTCAGACCTGAGGACCTGATTATTTTTAAGGTCCTCCCTACTTTTCTACGAGTTCTAGTTTATTTTCTGTGAGTTAAATTTTTATGATTGAAGTTCAGATAAGACGCAATCTTACGTATTATTGTAATACATGGAAAATAGCTTCATGGACTACATATGAAATTAATACATAGAAAACACCGGTTACAAATAATTAATTTCGAGTTAACATTCACAGACGTTAGGGCGAAATGAATAGGATGGAAGCAATATCTTAGCATCAAACTTCTTTCTAAATCATTTTTCAATTTTTCGTCCCTAGTTCTTAAATCAAACTGCTCAAATGCTCCTTAAGTCTCACAATCTTTAATAGCACCCAAAGCAAAAAGAAACATAAAAAGACGAACATAATAATTCGTATTCAGCAGCAACTATTAACGCTTCTTTCCCTCTTGTTAGAGCAACTGCTAATGAAAACGATCCACTACCATCATCCCTCACTCCAATTATGACGTCCCTTTGCCACATAGTGTCCAACATTTTATTGCCGGTTCGCCTTATCCGTTACCCTTCGTGGAGTGCCACGGCCGGTAGGGCAATGAAACACAATCCTTTAATTTCCCTTCGTTTTAAAACGCGCCCTGATTAAGGACGGCTGCACAGAAGGATACCATGTATTCCCAGCAGGTGGCGAGACGATGGGGGGTGGGACTCCAATTTCGAACTGTTGTCAAATAAATGGGAAAAATCAATACCATCGGCCACATTTCGGACACATTTTTGGGAGCGATTCTTCGTCTGCCCCAAAAGAACTGGGACAACTGCGGGCTGTTCGTTTCTGCACGGGTTTTGCGGTTGTTTCTTCTGTTCTGCGTCTTCTTCGACTGTCACCAATAATTTAATGTCCGATTCGAAACCTCCATCATTCATTTGCATAATTGATTTTATCTTGTTTGCTCTCGCTCGTGTTAAAGGGCTCGTGGGTTGTGGTGGTGGAGTGCTGGAGTGTGGGATGATTTTATCATACGTCTTCCCATCTTGGCAGTGCGTCCTATCACTGCCATTTTACTTCTTCGCTCTGTCAACACTCGGCACATTGATCGGCAACATTGGCACAGACACACACACAAGCACAAGGAATGCGGGGGTTGCTCACACATTCGGCGCCCAGCGAAAATCACAAATTGGTAAATTAAACGAGAATTTGTGGAATGTCTTTGTTTTGCTTCGTCTGAAATTGGATTCGAATCCATTTTCTGCAATGCTCTAAGCTTTCCACCACAGGCACGCAAACAGCAGCGTTACGTTGATCTATTTTCAAACGGAATCCACCCAAAGCTTCTCCGTTTGACTCTCGCAGGTTGTCTCGGGGACAACTTTGCGAATGTTTGGGCGTATTGTATTGCTTTCCAGCACCGTTTGGGATGGGTTAAGAGCTCGTTAATGCTCGTGTTGTAATTTTTTACGACCCCGCACACCGCACGGTGAAAATGGATGTAAATTCTGTTCCAAGGACGACTGGGAGCAGATCGGTCGGACCCGGGATTCTAATTAGTTTCGCGGAGGGTTCGTGTGGAATGGGCCGAATGGCGGCTGCCAACATCCGGGTGTGATGTTACGGCTCATTCGAAATGGGAGGTGT
>KZ061765.1:94958-215856 GCA_002091835.1 Anopheles maculatus
GCTGGGTGTGTTTATGTACGATCTGAAGATAAGCAGGGAGATGCAGTGAAGGCAGGCGCGGTGGGACAGGTCATAAAAATGTACCGGGACGCAGAAGATCGAAGTGGTGTTAAGTATTATTTCGGTGGAAAGATTCTACGGGTCTTGGTTTAAAGATGGGAAAGAAATGTTTCACCTTATTGTCAACAGAAAAATAACCAAAACATAAATATTATCATTGGTGTATAAGGTTTACTGGTACATTTTATGCATAATTTGTTTTCTTCTTGTCATGTTCATATGTGAACTTCATTCATTAGGAATAATTATTCTTGAAACTGATATATTTTCCGTGTCTGTTTAAGCAGTAAACTGATTTCTTTAAGTAAATATAATTAATTGAAAAGTATAAGTACCTGAGGTAGTTTTTAGTATGTATGTCTTTAGACCTTCAAATACCGGGGGCGGCCCGGTGGTAGATGCGACAGCGGCGCCGGTCTTCACACGGCAGGACCGGGGTTCAAGTCTCATCTGGGCCGTTCCCCCATAGTGAGGACTGACTATCCAACTATGCGGTAACAATAAGTCTAGTAAGCCAGAAATGGCAGGCATGACCTAAGAGGTCGTTAGGCCAAGAAAGAAGAAGAAGTACCTGAGGACAACAGTTCCTAGAGTTTGTTATATAAGCAAAGTTGGATATGCAAAGTCTACATTAATCATGCACAATACAAGCAAACTTAATTAAAGCTTAACTTAAAGCCTGTTTCTGTCAAACATTCGAGCAATCATGCAGCAGTTAAATTCAAGCAGATTAACTCATCCCACAACTTTTAAGTAAATGGTCTTAAGGGTTGCTAATCATATGGGTTGCTAAATGAGAAAGAATCTTGCAAGATAAAATAGGTTTGGAATTATGTTACCGTTATTATTTAATTTAAATCTTTTATATACAATTCTAGAACATCAGTGACATGCCAATGAAGTTCATCAAATATTTAAAATTGCTCGATGACCGACAAATTTGCTTGAAAAATCTAACGCTTTCGGGGCTGGCTAGTTTAGCTCTTCAGTTTGTATGGAGTGCTAGCAAAATGTTAGCCATAAAACGTCAAAATCCTTAAAGTTCTGGCATCTTACAGGAATTTCAAATTATTCCAAGAATCATTCAAACAAATGCCTGAGCATTCAAGTTCTTATCTGCGTGTATCTTGAACCGCGAATTGTTTAAAAAAATGTTGCGATCTTTAAACGATTGTGAGATATTGCTCATACAATCTTATCAATATCCCTACTCTGCTAAATGCTTCGTTACTGAGAATATTCCGATAACGATAGTGAACCGAAAAATAGAGAATTATCTCTCTCCCTTTTAATTCCCTTTCATCCAGTGGCAGTGTATAATTTATTGTACATTTCACTTCGGCTATATCGTACGCCACATATAGAACCCATACCCAGAAAAGGCAGAAGAAATTGTCCACAACATGGGACATTATTTCCGGCACCGTCATCAAAACACCCCTCTCACGGAAGGTACATGGGAATCCTTTTGGCACGAGATGACAGTGCGTAGTTTATTAGATTGTCACAGTTAGTTGGGCCGATGTTGGTGTTTTTCTACTTCATCTTTCTGTCGCTCGTTTTTGTCTCAAAAAAAAAAAGTAAAATTGCAACTTCAGCACAAAATCGCTCGGTTTTTAACACTCGTTTCGAAAAGGAAATTTTATCTTGGGGATGGAAACAACCCCAAAACAAAACAAAAAAAATGGACAGCAAAAAGCGAACGTTTGATTGAAATATGAACAAAACGGGACAGGGAAAAGGAAAACTGACCCATTCGACATCCGTCTCACGAATCACGGATGCCTTGATTCATTTCCATTTTGCTGCGAAAACTTTCGTTCACTCCTTTTATTTTTGTTTTCCCGGTTTTTTTTTTTGCTCGTGTACACATTTTTCTTCCAGGTCGTGGGCTGTGCTTCATCTCACTGCTACTTCTGCTGCTGTTGACCGGAACCGAAGAAGTACGTGGGCATGTGAGTGAATCGAGCAGCAGCAACTCCGTGCGAACGGTAATGGATCTGATGGAGGTGATGCTGAATCGGAACATTCTGGATATGTTGAAAAACGGTGGCTTTGACTTCCGGGAGCCGACTCGCATCTTTCTCCCGCCAAAGTTTTACTCCATCGTTCCACTTGACCCGGGCCACATGAGCCCGGACCAGATCCTAACGCTGGAGCAGCGGACAGGCTTAACCGGACCGGACAGTGCTACCGTCCCATTACCAGCGTCGGTAGCATTCGGTGGAAATGCCGACCAGCAACGGCACCAGCCAGATGGTGCTGTGGCCGGAGATAAACCTCGGGGAGTGGTGAGCGTAGCGGACAACGGTGGCGGTAGCAGGATCAACTTGATTTCGTATTCCGATGGCAAAGTGACGACAGCCGGCGGTGGCGGTAGACGACCTGCGGTGACCAATAAGGGAAGCGAAACATTAGAGAAAAATGTCGCTACAAATGGGCTTGTGGGTGCCGTGGTGCCGGCGATGGTGAGAACGAATTTTCAAGAACGAATCAACGGCAAGGAAATGACGCCAGCAAACGAGCAGCGGTGGCAGCCGTCCCTAACGACCTCGATAACGGATCAAACGGTGTCACAAAATGTCGGCCGCACACTTCCGACATCCGGTCGGGTGGGAGGCGTTGGCAGCGATGGGAGGTGAGTTTTACGGGTGGAAGGCTGGATGCTATGCCAGTTTTTGTCACGAGTCCTGCAAGACGGGAGTTCGCCAGGTGAGCGAAACGAAATGGACGGCGATTGTTGGATTCATTTAAAGAGGTGAAAATAACACACATACACCGAGCGGGCCAGATGGAACGGAACGGTTCAGACATTTATTTGTGGCATTTAGATCTCTAGGGTGGCGAGAAAGAAGACTCGGCGGTGGTACGGAAGAAAAACGGTCGCTAAAGTTTTCTTTTTTTCGTTTTTAATTTCATTTCATACACTCCGTTTGCCCATTTGGGACAGCAGTACGACGGATCGGCTGCGTTTGGCACTGCCCGGCGAACCGGATGTCGATTATCCGATATTGGGCAGCGTACCAACGACTCAGTTTAGCTGCGATAAGCGCCACCATGGTGAGTAGCTGGTTGGGAGGAAAATAAATTCAATTGCAGAAATAATGGGGTTTACTAACAGGGTAGTTGAGTGGTTGATACTACATGAGCTGTTTGGTGCCGTGACCAGGATTTTATTCTTCATTTGTATTTTATTAAAGATGTTCAAGTGTATTTTTCATAATTCTGGTGCTTTGGTTATATTATTTATTATCTGTTCGGTTTCATCAAATTAAACGCTCCAATTAAAGGTGTTACAGTTTAATATTCCTGTAGAAGTTTGGTGCCATGACTAGGATTGTGTGCTGTTGTTAGATTGTACATATTGTTGGTTGAACTATGTCCTGTTTTCTTACAACGACTGTTTATACGGCGACCATACGGCTAAATAATTAGTTTTTACTAATTAGAAAACGGTTTACTTCGAATTTGAGATCAGTCCTGTGGTGTTGAAAATTATGGCCACAATTTCTCAAGACTATAAAAAATGTTCTTAATTTATGAATGTTCGCGCAGAACGCTTAGCAAGCCTCTACTTTTGAAGCGTGTTTGAAGGAAACGTGCCATAAAGTATGGCACAAAAGTGAAAAAATAGGATAGATAGAAAGAAAGAAAAAGAAAACAGTCAGAACAAACATACACAACGTAGGAAAGATCAGTTTCGAAGAGTTCAGAATAAAAGAGTGGTTAAATCATATATTTCAAAATTACAAGCATCGCATAAAGACGTTTTGCGGTTAGCGCGAAACAGTGAATTATACGCTTAAACTTCAGATTCTTCAAGGCTTTAGCACTGCAATCATGAATGTTTCCTTTGTAATAAATGTTATACCAAATATTTGTGTTTTTTAAATATGCTTAGGTGCATATGCAGAGAGGTATAGAGTCACAACGGCGTTTGGTACAATCGGGCACATATTTTACAATATTCTTCTTCTTCTTCTCTGGCACTACAACCTCTGTAGATCTTGGCCTGCTAGCAATTGCTAGCTTTCTGTGACTTATTTATACCCGTAGCTGGATAGTCAGTCCTGCGTACGGGGAGGCGGTCCGCCGGGATTCGGATACACCACCGGGCCGCCCCAATTTTACAATATTAATGTGTATTAAATCAAATGTTTTTCAAAGCATGTTTTCCAACAGTTGTCGTGACCAGGATTATAACTTTAGCTATTTATCAGAACTATAACATGTAATTAATTTAATATGATAGAATTTAAAAGCCATCCATAAATTTGGCGCTGTGACCAGGTTTAGATCTCAACCGTTCCACCGCTTCAAAAGTGTTCTTTCATCGAGAAATTAAGCAATTTACTAAGTTGTTCCATCAAGCAATCGTAGATAAGCGAACCCTTAAGCAATCAAACAGATAAATCAATCCTGCAAAACTATTCCACAACTCATTTGCATTTCATTTCACTATAAACAAAACCCTTCGCTTCATTAGCAAGCTTAGCGCTCAGCTACGATTATAATCATCGCACATTAATAATGTCCGCCAAAAGGTTACCGGGAGCTTCATCCACCATGATGAGCACGGTTCGTGTAGTGCTCCAGTTGACACGGGCACGTTATAAATGCTAGTCTACTTTTTGGGGTATCCATCATTATTACTACCCGGAGCGATCATGACGACCGAAGCGGACCGACTCCTCGAAGCGTACTCGCTGACAAAGCGTTGCTGCATAAATAAGATGTCACAAACGATGAGCTCGGCACGGTTGACACGGGTGGACTTCCAAGCTGTATGTGTGTGTGTGTGTTAAAGTGGGTTTGAAAAATATGCCTAAAATACTAAATTGGAACGAAGCGCAGAAAAAAAACATAACAGACACACTCACAAATCTAAAACGCTGCCTCGAAGCATGCTAACACGAACCAGGATGATTTATTAACGATCGTTTTGTCTAGGCCTGTGGGATTCGTATATATTGCGCTTGGTAGTGGCAACCGAGCAAAAACGAACAGCCACGACTTGCGATTAGATCTGTATCGATGCGTGGGTTTACGAAATTGCTACTGCCGCTGGTGGCGACGCGCCTTTGGGAACGCTCTAGCATTGGGGATGATCATTTGCCATCATTTGGTGTCTAAAGTAGGGGAGGTGGGTTGTCTGTCTTGCTTCTCCATCATTGCTAGTCACCTTACGCAGCGTACAAGATATTCAAGATTTCAAGCGCATGCAAATTAGCATATGAAAAGGGCTCGGGGGCACCGTTTTTTAGGCGAAGATTCGGAACCGTTTTTTCTTATCGTTTTCACACCTTTTTTTTGTGTTTCCTTTTCCGCTGTCTTCCGTTTGATCAGGTTATTATGCCGACGTTGAGGCCCGCTGCCAAGTGTTCCGGGTGTGCGCCAACACCGATTCTACCGGGCGTGGCTTTGCGTTCCTCTGCCCGAACGGAACACTCTTCAACCAGCGCCATCTGGTATGCGATTGGTACATGAACGTGCGGTGCGAGGAAAGCGAGAGTTTGTACCACGTGAACGAAGATATCGGCCGAATGACGGGTGGGCGACCGATGGTGAGCGATAATCCGCGGGATATGATGCGCGTCGTCATGTCGATGGTTACCTACCCGATGCGCACGCTGATGGATATGATGGACGGGGTTGGTGTGATCGAGGAACGTTTTCAAGGTGGTGAACAGGAGCGACCACAGGAGCAGCTTAAAGTGTCACCGACACCGACGGGCAGAAGCGATGGGTACGTGACTCCTGGAGCTGGTCTTGCAGGGCCACCGTTCACTCAGACGAAAGTGCGATATTCTGGAGACTTGGACGATTACAGTCCAGAGGTGGTGAATAATGTGGCTGGTGTTAGTCCGCCCGTTGGTCCTCTGGCGGATCGAGTAGCGTCCAATGTGTACCGACCGAACCTGGAAAATGTGTATGTGTCCAGTCTTGGAACGTTGTCCAGCGATCCGGATTCTGGGTTTGATCCGGTCAGGTCAACGCTGCTCACTAAAACTGCGAGCGATGTAGCTCAGTTGTCCGGAGGTCCTCAAGCAGATTCATTCGGCGTTAGCAACGTGGTGAGTATATGTAGTGTTTATAACATAGACATAGTGTATAACGTAGTAGCAATTGTGAGTTCGATCCTGTTAAAAAAATTGCAGGAATAATTATCTTAACAAACTCAAACTTAGTGCATAAATACGTCGTGAATATGCTGTAGAGAAACGTTTAAAGTTGAAGTTCTTTTGAAAATGGACAAATACCCACACTGGATTATTTTCACACTCCTTTAAACGTTTGTGGATTGGATTCAAGGATTGTGGCTAGTTTATTATCAAATAATACGTCAATGTCTAAAATAATGGGTTGTTTCGATTAGATATTGTGCTTGACCGCTTCACAAGCACTCACAATTGTGTGTCATTTATCTCAGTTTTGATTTTATCCTTGTGATATCAATTTTAAAACTCACTTTAAAGGTTAATCACATTAAAACCACACTTAAATTTAGTCAAAAAATAGCACAAATTTATGGAAAATCGCACTCTTTTCACTCGACAGGATGCTGCCTGGCCCTAAGCAATGAATTAGAAAGCTTTTATCCAGGATAGTATACTTGAAACGTCTCCCAAGCTCGTGGCAAATGTTCCCAATAAGTACCAGTGCTACTCTTTACGATAATGACACATTGTTTATGTGGTTGCAAAACTTTTGTTACGATATCGTAGTGTCTCGATACTCGATAAACTGTGCTGGCTGTACTGCTGTACCTTTGTCTCACATTACATCAGCTCTCCGAGTTTAAGGGTTTATGATTTCTTCGGTTTTTGAAAGGAATGGCAATATGACGGTTCGTCTTAAGCTATGCTAAACGATGCTAGCTTAACCGAACCGCTACCCTTCAACAGTGTAGATGATTATGATATCCCTCACAAAACTCTTGGTGCTACCCGTACCCTTTCGGGCTATTCGTCCGTTTCGGCTGTGCGGTTCGTCGGGGACGATGACAACATTGCTGTGGTTTGTCACGCCAATGTGACGATGGTGGTTCATTATAAGCTGAAACTTTAATTTATCACCCGAACGGAAGTTTTCGGGACACAGTTTTAGTTTTCGGCACACTTATTTGACTGGCACCGATCCGTATCATTGAAAGTTTAGGGCCTCCGAAAAAACCTCCCTCTCGTTCCTGCCGATAATCGACTCGGGGCCCTGTTCTGCACCGAACAGATGAGAGATGATAATGAGCAAGCAACCCTGCACAAAAGGGGTAAGCGTAAGCGTTTTTCACTTTCACTGTGACCGACACCGCAGTGTGAATGTTTGCCGTCGGTTGGGTTGAGCTTTCGGGAGCATGGAGATTAGATAGAGCGTAAACTGTGGGGTGCGTTGGGCGTTTTTTTTTTGTTGCTTTAGGAGTGTGAAATTTACATCCAACTTCAAGCAAGTCGATAGACCATTTTGCAATGGACCAGGAAAAAAAGGGTAGTAGAACGTCAAGCATCATTGAGGAGTGCTTAATCGAGTGCTAGTGTTGGGAAGCTACCGAAACCGATGGCTTGAGCCGGTGAAGGAGATTCTGTTTGCACAGTTTTGCACAAACTTATTTCTAACAATGAAGTAAAAACGAGACGGCAAAACTTGTGTCCCGTCTGCGGGTGGACATCCTTTTCGGGAGGGTGGCTAGTTTGGCGAAATGTATGATTGAAACATTGTGCGCTTGGGTTAGTTCTCGGAGTGGGCACCCGCTCAAAAGTTGAAGGGATGATTTACAGGATTTGTATGCGGTGAAGGATGTGGGAGGTAGGGCGTGTTGTGAAAGTTGTGACCAAGCACATTAGGCACAGAATGAGTGGCCATATGTCCGTTCCGAAGAGTGCTTGAGGGAATACATCGGATTACAAGCTCAGGGAAATAATCTAATGCAATAAACAGATGGGAATGGAATCAATTGGGTGATAAAAGCGTATTTAGATTATTTCAAAACTATTTTTATATAAATTTACTGAAGTTACTATAGCTGGACATACAAAATCTTGTAGAATTCAATCAAAACTAATGATTCCTTTTGTTTCTCTTTATATTAAGTCGTTATTTATTGAAGATTTTTGCTATAAAACTTATTGACAAGGAACATAAGTTACATTGCGATTAAAGAGCGAATGAATAGAAAGTTTCTTGTCCGACTGTAGAGTGAAGATTAATGAAAGAACTTTGAGCTTTAGAATAAGTCAGTAAAGAAAAATATGTCCAAAGAAAAATTACAAATATTAAATGATTACTAGCTAGTGCACTCTATTTGGATTGATTCTACCAGGGTGAAGTAACTACTAGAAATCTCTTATACAATTGAGTGCATATCTAAGAATAATTAATCTTGCAGGAGCTTCCTTTTAAAACTTATATATATGAAAATAATGTTTCTGCCTTTGAACATTTTGGAGAAAATTGATTATGGTTTCCACAAGAAACCAAGCCATCAAACTATAAATATATTCTGCAATGATATGGATGTCTGGGTGAACACTGCTGCTGGAAAGTGGTTCGATAAATAAATAACTTCATTTAGCAGTGTGGTATTGCTGCAAAGTAAAGTTACTAGAACCAGGTTCTAGCTGATGGATTTCTCTAGGTTAAGTCCAAATCTAAATCTAACTGAATGTTCAAGATAAATGCCATAAAATATAATTTTTAGAAGTAGATATCAATTTTCATGTTATCATGAACTACAGCAAGTGAAAACTACAACAAATACAGTGCCTTAAAGAACATCCTAACACATTTCAATTTGTACAACTGTTCTCCCTGTATATATAGTTCCAATTAGTTGTTTAGTGTTTAAATTCAACAGTCAATACAAATTGCGTATAAAATACAAAAGTAATATAAGTAATAACAGCGTTTTTCGTATCAGTTAGTGTAGCTTTCCACACTTATTACGGATGAACCATCGGGATTCCTTGTTCCGAGAAGAAAAGTATTTAAATTATGGTTGTTTTTCATCTTATCGGTATGTTTAGATATCCCAACAGACCCAACAAAAAATACTTTTGTGTATTGCCTTAACAGAATTACTTTAATGAGCTAAGGACCTGCAAATTAAAAAAAAAATCTTTTCATTTTTCATCTATTTTCTTATTTATTTTCAGAATCAAGCTCCATATTCAAGACCCGTAGCATCGGATATCCAGCTGGTCAAGGCAGATTTGGTGCATTCCTGGAACGACCAGCCAGCTCCTTTAAAACTAACCCCAGTGTCACGAACTTTCCCTCAGCAAACCGCAACTCCTCAGCACACATCCCACATTCAACCACACCACCAAACAACTCACAGTGTCCTCAAGCAAGGATCAATACTCCCACCGACCGGTGTTCTACCACCGTCCACCCTAACACGCACAGTTGTGATCGGAGGCAACAGGAAGTACACTAACCCATCGGTTTCTTCGGGCCATCGGTTTGCTCCAGTGCGCAAAGTGCTTCCCATCCAGCAGGTGACCGTTGTACCGGAAAACTCGTACCAGATGCAAAGCAATTCCCACACACAGACGCAAAACTTCTACCCTAAAACTTATTCAACGCACAGCACACCCTCAACACATAGAGGCGGCTATGTTCCGGTTCAGCCAACGTATGTTCGGTCGGAAAACTTACCTTATACGCCCCACAGCAGAACACATGCTTCCGTTTCTCATCAGTACATGGCGCAACAAGTTCCGGTGGCAAACAATCGGATCATCAGTAATACACCTTACAGTACGCAACTTCTACGCAGAAGCGATGTGCTATCGGCGATTCCGGCTTCAAGCAGCGTGAGTCCTCGCCAGTACAAGACGACCACCGTGTTACAGGTGGTACCCTCGCTAAGCTTCTACCTGAACGATGCCCAAGAAAAGCGAGCGTTCGATGAAGCTGTCCGGCAAGGGCTGTTTGACGAACGAAGACGCCGGGCCTACACGTCGTACGATGTGCCGCTGGGCAGTGTGGGACGGCTCGGGAGAAAGGTTTAGTGCTCTCGCGGCTAAGAGTTAATGTAATTTATTTGATGCTCGCCGGTAAAGAAAAGCGAAATAAGCGATGGCAACAAAGGAGAAAATGGAAACCAGTTGACTTAAACCTAAAGATAAGAATAGCTTGCACAGCATTTGCTGTATAGGTCTGATGAGATTATGAGTAAGAATGAAGTGCAAAATGGAAAATAAAACAAAAGAAAGGAATACACACAATTATAAGGTGCTTCATTTAATTCCTTGCCGTTCTGAACTTAAAACACCACAACACGATTATTTGTAGCGAAGAAAAGAAAAGCACAATTCAATGGATTATTTCCATTCCGTCCACCTACTCCCAACCCATTTGTCAGGGATGTACTAAGGAAAAAAGGAACAGGAAAACTTCGTCCTCGTATGCAACAGCCGTGCAATCGAATTGAGTTACGTTTTTGCTTGATCATTTCTCTAATCTTTCACGGGGTTTTTTTTCTTCTTTCTCCGTTGGGTGCAGGTGCACTGAAAGCTTTTTCCACCCGCGCGTTAGGTTGCACCTTTTGGCACGTGGAATTACACTTTTTACCCAGGGAAAACGGAATCCAATCAGCGTGATCCGCGTGAATGGGGAAAGGAAATTTGATTCAGCTTGTTACACGATACGAATTTTACGTTTATTGGTAGCTTGGAAGACGCAGCAGCGGTGTGTGTGTGAAGGTGGAAGGATGTTTTAATGAGATTGTACCGTTGTATTGGTTATATTTCTGGAGAAATAGCTATGTTAAACAGTGCCGATTTAGTTTGTCGTTTGATTGGAATCGACGGAAACAGGGTTTCGATGTGGTAAGGGTTGTTCATGGGAATGATGCTTGAGCTGTAAAGGTGTAAATTATTGGATATATTTCTTTTAGGTGCGATTGTATTGGATGTTTCTCTAGAAGTGCAATTAAGAAGCAAAATGATCGTACATTTCATGATCGTACAGATACATTTTGTTTGAACGAAATGACTATCAAAGAATATCATTGACGTCTGATTTAAGTAAATTGAATAATCTTACTGTTTTATCATTTGATACCTCTGTTACACTCATGTTCGTTGTTTGAAGCACCTTAACTACTTGAATATTTTGAATATGCTGCATAATAATAATTTATCTGCGCTTAATAATTTACTCTGATTGTTTGAATTTAAATAAATATGAAGCCACAACTCAGTTCGGTTTAATAAATGAACAAAGAATAACATTTATATGTACATATGCTCTTACCCATTAAATTCTGGACGAATCAGATGATCTATCCGGTAAAAGATCTATCCGTCTAATGAATGGAATATAGATAAAGCTTTAAGAGCGATTTTGGAAGAGCATATAATCAGTTGATTTGAAAAAGTTTCAGATAGAAGCTCGATTCAAAAGGCGAGAAAACTAAAATATGGTTAGGTTACGACTGCTCGATAGTGTTGTATGATCGTAAAGTATAGCAAGTACGGATGAAAATCCTTTATCTTGCTGAAACGGTGAAGAAGATCCTGAACTCTGTGGATTTAACTCTCAGACCTTACTAGCCCGCTGAACTCTGGTTAGAAGTTCTTGAAGGTAATGATAGAGTAAATATGATAAAATTGAAATTGAATGACAATGAGTGATAGGTACCCGAATTTTTATCAATGGGTTGAAAAGCCTTCTCGATAGTGTTAGTGTTTTTCAATGTAAATTTGAAATCAACAAAAATTAAAACGTAACATGGACGCAGACGTACAGTAGTGACCATTTCGTTATGCTCTCGTAGCTCATAGCTATGTCTAACATCTCATAACTTGGTTTACGTTCGTAGGAATCTTTCATCATTCCTTTCATTAATATAATAAGTAATTAATGCATCGAACATATAACCTCCTGGCGAGACAAACCGTCAAAATAAGTGGGGATTCGATATTGAGACATTAACCGTAATACGCCCGTAATCGCTTTATTGGACACTGCTATGATACCTAATGTAAAGTATGACTGTTTTTTCATCACTTTCCAGTTGCTTCCTTTTCACAGAATATAAATATTTTACGGAAATTAAAAACAATGTTTATATTGACACCCTTTCAAACCACTTTAATCTCACACCAACAACCCCAAACAACATACAAAAACGTACCTGTGTGCCCTTAAAGAGTTTTAAAGCGTTCAAATGCGTTGGAAAACTCATTCAGTGGGCTTTCGGTGAGAAACCCATTACGACAAACGCCGCTCACACTGACGCATCACACCTTGCGGATAAAGCGTCGTAAATTCGTTGCAGTGACGCGTATTAAGCACCACCGGGCTGCATAATGTCCAGTCTGCACCTCCCAAAAACATCCGCCGGAACGTGAAAATCCGGGAAGCGAGCAGTAGGCAGACAATCGAGTAAGAGGTGCCGGAATCGTATAGTACGCAGGATGGCGACACTACGAGTACACCGTACGCCGAATACGATATGTGTATGTACATATGTCCCGATGCCTTTCATTAAAAGCGTGCAGCGAGTGAGGCTGTGACGCGCATCGGTCCGGTTGGTTTGATGGTTGATGACGATGACGATGATGATGATACAACCCCCGGGACACCACACTAGAATGCGGGATGAATGCGGTTGGCAATCCGGGGAAACAGGGATGAAATCGCGCCTACGGTAGCAAATGGGTTGGCGTTCTCTCGTCATTGATGGTTCCAAATCGGTGTTGTCGGTTTCGGTAAATAGTAAAACGCGCTCGTGATCGTCACGACTCGTGGACACAGCCGAGCCGTCCGAATACGGCCGGTTTTGGGCCGAACAGAAGGCATGCGCTTTACACATCTCTGGCACAATTTATGTAGCGTTCTTGGTGATGGCAGTTGAATCGATATAACAAAGGTTTGTTGTAGTGCAAGCGATGCACTTCCGGTTGCAGGACACCGTGCCAGGGTTCTGTCGTGTCAACGAATGAACGGACATGAGAGAGAGAGAACGAACGAGCGAGCGAGCTACATGAGCGTGAGTAACTCATTTCTCATTTCATTCTACACAGCACGCACTTTGAAGCGTACTCACAGCTTTCAGTGAGCGACTGAGCGAGTGAGTGTCTCGATCGAACGAGTCGCACTCTCTTGCTTGTGAGTGTACCACAATCTCACGAGATGGAAAGCTTACCGATGCTCACTAGTACCGCGGTAACCGGTAAATCGGGATCGGGAATCGCATCAATCACATGCACGCTGGTAGTGCAGTTCTTGAAGTAGATAAAAAAACAGTAACCGTACTCACTGCATTCCGCATAGCCGAATGTAGAGAGTTGATGGAAAGGGAAGGTGAAGCAAAACATAATTTTTCACTGCTTGGAGAAAACATAAAAAGAAATCTGAGATTAAAACCGAACAAGTACGAGAAGTTGGGTGCTACGGTGCTGCGAGTCGCTCAGTGTTCAACCTATTGCAGACAGTGATGCAACGTGCAAATGCTTATCATGCTTTTTGGATGGGTAAAAATCTAGCATTCAGTAAGCTTTTCCCTCTTTTTTAGTAAAGATTCTTTTGTACGGAGTGTAAGCGCGTGTGAGTGAGTGTTTGTGAATTTTTTAATAAGTGATTTTAAAAGCGCGAAATATTTATCCGTGTGATATTGATTTTATTATGCCCAGTGATTTGAGATTATCGATTAAAGGTGCATTTGTTTTATTTGCTAAAGTGTGAACAGTGCTCTGGTTGGTTTCATAAACAATTCAAGTTTAAAAATATAAAAACTCAGTATTTAAACTACCTTTTTTAACTGAAAACGCTCCATCTCGCACACACTTTTAACCATCATGTAGGAGATCGATAAGAATTTTTTTTTAGGCTTCCGCAACTTCTGGTGCACGGCTCGATAAGAAGCTCCTCTTACACCGGGTACCGGACGCCTCCATCAGCGAAAAGCACTGGACGGAAGGGATGGAAATGCATTTTCAATTAACTCACTCGTTGTCCCTCTCTCTCTCGCTCTCTCTCTTGCTCTCTCTATCTCTCTGGTTCATTTGGCAGCATCCTGCGAATGTGTGGCAGCCATATAGTCAGTATGCTAGTGTTTGTTTTGCCCGCGTGCTAGTAAGAATTGCAAGAAAATGCATACCGCTTTCCCGTACAGGAACTCACAGAGCTCGGCCGCCAGTGCTTAAAGCGAACCAATCAAAGGTGCTAAAGGTGTGTTTGTGCAGCCGGCACAACGTGCTAGTGGTGGTGGAACTTTTTGGTGCACTAGAGTGGGTTCTTCCCGCTCAACACCCGACACGCACTAGCCGACCGTTTGACCGCGGTGGCGGGCTAGTGCATCGATTCACGTGTCTCGGGATGGTGGATGGTTTGGCTGAAGATAAGCGGAACAAAAAGCACGTGTCTGTGTTGTAGTGGTAGTAGTAGTAGTAGTAGTGGGCCAGCAGTGGGTCGGATTTTTATTAATCTCGTCCTGGTTGTGCTGCCGGTTTTTGCCGGTTATGTGACGGTGTGTGTGTGTGTGTTTATGTGCAAATCAGTGGCTGTACTTGAGAGCGAAAAAGAGCCAGAAATCAGTTAAATGTTCAACTTGTTCTACAGAACAAGAAAATGGAAATGTAAAAGAAAGAGAACAAGATAACCCCCACATACCGTACCGGGAGAGTACAGGTAGGTAACGTATAAAATTACATCATATAAGTAAAAGCAAGCAGCGAAAAAACGGAAGAAAACAAGTAAAAAAGAATGTCACAAAATTGAAATCAATAGAGTGGAACCGAACGACATTGTAGAGAGATTCAGCCGTATGTAAAACGATGCTTTCTCACGTACGAAATGTTCGCCGGAACGTGATTGATGGTGTGCCGATGAGTTGCCAATGGAGAAAAAGTTTGATTTTTTTTCAACTTTTCTTTTGCCTCGCTGGATCGATCGAATTTAACCTTTTTAAACCTTTTTTTCTGGAGATATAATAATTTTTCGATTAAGAGTTTACAGAGTTTCAAAGTAGAATGTTTAAGTTAAGAGCTTTATGAATATACTTGATTGGTTTTAGCTCAACGATATAAATTTTCCTGATCAAAATATTATGAGACTATTAATTCATACATAGATTGTAATTTTCGTTTCTCGGAAAAAGCTAAAATTGATTTCCATTCTCCATTAACCACTAACAATAAAGGAAAATCGAAAACCAGACATTGAACTAGAAGTTTTCCAGTTGTCTAGCAAACAGCATGCAATCAACCAAA
Organism: Anopheles maculatus; assembly: GCA_002091835.1. Taxonomy (NCBI): domain Eukaryota; kingdom Metazoa; phylum Arthropoda; class Insecta; order Diptera; family Culicidae; genus Anopheles; species Anopheles maculatus. The sequence goes on from KZ061765.1 coordinate 110,234, forward strand.
TGGTGAACTATGGTGAGATTAGTTTTTTGTTTCAGTACTCTCATATTGTCGTGTCTGCAGGCCAACCTTGTTCCAAATGAGACAATGTTTCGTGTCTGGTACACCGACTAGACGGTGCTAATCATCAAAGAACCACAGAACGAGCGACGTCTGATGAACTTTTTTTTTCTCCGACCATGCAAATCCGAAAATGTGAAATCAATTTGTTTGAAGGGGGAGGAACCATCCGAGGCCTATTGTTCCTGTCCGGTTTGACTTTTTAGCGACCGAGTAAGGATCAGGGGTTGGCTATGATTGAAAATGAAAAGTGAATGACCTTCATTGATGTATTTGTTTTGTGTCTGGGTGCGTGAAAGTGGAAACGAATTGGCAGTGAGTGAAGCATTGACGACAGGAATGGTTTCTGTTTTTCTTTCATTATTGCTTTTGTCCAACTATTTCTTGCTAGTTTTATGCTTTTTGATTTTTTTCTTGTAATGTATACTAATACATTATGTAATTTTTACACTTAGTTGAATAGTTTTGAGGATTATTTGTATGTTTTCGACAAGTTTCTAAAATTTTTAGAATTATCTGCAAAATGATTCTTCAAACAACATTTTAGCTTATTGGTTTTGGTTTGTTCTCATTTTAATAGAAAGCGATAGAAAAACAGATAATAGACTATATTTACAGCAAGTAATAGCATCATTATATAAGGCTTTTCTCTTGAACTTGAAGTTTCTCTCTATTCTTTCGATGTTCTGTTTCATCATCGGTCTGGTTTTACCAGATTTTCTCAGTTTAATTTATTTGTTCTCTGTATTATTTATTTGAAATGCTATATTTTCATTTAACTTGTTTATTATAGATTAGGTGTTTTTGTGTTTTATGCACTTCTTAAACTAATTTGTTAATCTTTTGACAAGCTTGAAAATGTTTTAAAAGGTGTTATCATTGAAGCCTGAATAATTGATTAACTTCTTCTCTGGCTCTAGAACCTCAGTCTCAGAGAAGAAGTCTCTGGCTCTACAACCTCAGTCGGTCTTGGCCTGCTATTTCTAGCTTTCTATGACTTGGTTTTACCCGTAGCTGGGTAGTCAGTCTTGCGTACGGGGAGGCGGTCCGCCGGGAATCGAACCCCGGTCCTGCCGTGTGAAGACCGGCGCTGCTATCGGATACACTACCGGGCCGCCCCATAATTGATTAACAGTTTGAATTATTATTATAAACCTGACTTGATTGGTATAATTGACCTATGTACTCGTTACTTATAAAAAATTTATTCAATGTTAATATTGAAAAATGTTTGTAATACGTAATATTATATTATTTTTAGATTGATTAGGATTTTGCTTTGTGTTAAAGGTTTCTGGTGCAATTTTTATACTGCTCTTTTTAGTTAGTTACTTTTATATTCTTTTGAAGTGAGTAATTCCTTGAAAGAAATCTTATTATTTATAAACTGGTTTACCTATGCTAAATAGTCATAAAAAAATCTAAAACATAAAACTTTTCAAGTAAATATTTTAAATGCCATCCATATGTAATGAAAATTTGCCAGCTGGACAGGATTTTCACCCCATCTAAAAAGCTTAAACGGTTCGATTTTTGCACACCGGTCAACCACACACAGCCATACGAAAGGCGATCGAATAGAGAGAAAAAAAAGAAAACTCATTCAATAAACAGTGGAAGCTTTTAAATATCTAGCTTTACATGTTTGAGCGCACGAATGTATGTGTGTGTGTGCGCTCATTTGTACCTTATGTGCCTACCAACCATCAAGGTATTTAATTTCTGATTCCGTACATTTGATTTGCTCTATCGCACCGTGCTTGCCGGCCATCGAAAAACCGGCCACCGACACATGTTTGTGTGCTCGCTTCGTAAGCTTGTACAGTTGGCATGGTTTGTGTGAATGTGTTGGTATCATCCGGTCGCAATCCGTACCCACTAGCAAGTTGACCATTTTTGGGTAGTTCGATTACGTTCTTCTCGCACTCAGAAGCTGGGAACGATGTGGTTGTTGGTGGCGGGGGGAAAATTGGGAGTGAATGGTTCGAGTTTGCCGGCACTGCAACTCTCAAAAGTGAGTAATTTTCAGCCAGCACATGTGTGTGTTTGTGAAACATGGAACAGAAGGATTAAATAGCAGGTTACTACAGTACAAGATAAGGCATGCGTGCAAACCGGCAATTCTACAGAGGCCGTAAGTGTGTGTGTGTATGTGTTTGTTCCAGTGCGTGTGCGGGATGCATTTTTTCCCAACCACACACTACGCACTCTACGCAAGGTTGTATCGTACGCAAACTAGTTTCGCGTAGAACTGGTTCGCATACGCACACGCGCATCTCCGAGTGCAGTTTGCAGGTGGTACAGGCTGCACTTTTTGCATATTGTGTGCGGGAGCAAGAGGATGCATTTATCGCTTGTAGCTGCCTGTGCAGGGTCGGGAAAAGGATAGCTTAATAGCGTGGGAAAATTTCGAGCTTCTGGCGGTGTGTGGGGTAGGATTTCATTGATTTTTCGATACGATGGGTCTCGGTGGCAACGGTGCGAAATGTTGATGTGGTAGAGCATAAAGCATCGCTGCGTTTGATCGAATCTACGTTTCCCACACACACACGTACACTGGAAAGCTTTATGAGAAAATGCAATTTTCCACACATACACACCGCAGGAGGTACATCTTGCTGCAAGAAACAGTTTCGTTCAATCACCACAAGCCCCCGTTCCAAGCAATCGAGGAGCAATTCGCACAAACTCAATTAAAGACAGACATCGTTTTCGTGTTGAGGATGGAGACACAGTTTCGTGTTGAAATACTTTTCACCACAGACTCGCAAGAAGCGGTGCGGAGTTTTCATGCGTGCGAAAGAAAAATTGGAAAGGTTAGTGGCCATACTTTTGCCGCCTCCAATATATAAAGTTTAGTTAGTAGCGTCGAGTTGCTTTCCCCGGTACGTTTTACACGTCACGTGAATAGACATTTCCACCTGACGGGGGAGATAAAACGAGAAACGCTGCCAGTGAGTAAGCGGAAGGAAGTTCAATTTAAAGTTTGTTTAAAGTCGACATGCCATTAGCACGCGCTTCAATGACCCGAGCCCGTGCTGGGGGACCGTTGGGCTGTTGGGATAGTTTCGCAATCGTTTCCAAACGTCCACACGTTTTCTCGTCTGGTTTGTTTTTTGCTCGATCGAACGAATTGCTGTCACGGTTGATAATAAAGTTGATAGTGAAAAGTTTGGGCACGTGTGTGTGTGTCCGGAGGTTAGGAGAACGGTTAGGGAGACCGCTTCTAGAGCATCTTGGTACCGAAACGGTCTGCATTTCGTTTGACAGTTGTAAATTGTTCTAATCGTTTGAATTGCAGAGGAAACTTTCGCCCCAAAACGGACGTTGCGCGTGTTGATTAAGAACGAAACGTTGAGCCGGGAAACTGTTGGTATATTAGTTTGTGTTTAATAGGGTTCGGTAGTTCGGTAGACAGCGTATTGGAATCTGTTTGCGAGTGAAAAATGTCATAGAAGAATGTGTACCGAAGAGTTTTTGGCAAATCTATTTTACGCGTACCAGTCGAGTTGGAGAAGGAGATTTCTTTGAACTGTAGCAAATTGATTCCAACTCGATGTGAAACCCAAACGAAATACTTAAATGCATTGTTTAGCTGAAGACTCTTAGGAGACACACCTTAAAATAATTATTTACAATTTATGGGTTAATTGTACCAGCTTTAAAACCTGGACTTTAGCCATTTACAGCATTGAAAATTTGCTCATTTGAGTTAATTCTAATGGTTGTAGTGATTGTTCATTGTTTGTCCTATGTGTGAGGTCTTATGTGTATGGACTTACGCGTTGGGCAGTAAATTTCGAAGATATTTATTTGTTACATCTAGTTAACTTATTTTAGTCTCTAATAATAATCCTATTTTGTTTGAAGAGTTCATGATATTCTGATGCTTATGTTATTTCAAGTGCTACTGCTTTTGATGCAATCTACTGCTAATGCATTACTAATGCTAATGCAATTCTGCATAGTTTCGATTGTTTTAATAACTTTTGAATTATATGAAATTTTAATTAGCGTAAATATTAAAATCAAGCATAACTCAAACGAAAACTTACTTTAAGGCACCATTAATTTATTATTTGAATCCAGCAAAGCTGTTTTGCGAGCTTAGTATTTAAAAACAAAAATACAAACATTAGCCAAGAAGGGGTTTGAAGGAAGATTTTGAACGAATTAACGCCTAAAGGTATGCAACATGCATGGTTCTGGTTAAAAGCTGTCCTTGAGGATGTAGATTCCAATGCTCACGCCATTTCTTAAATAATGTTATGTTGATGTATCGGTGATTATTTACAGGGTTAATTTATTTTTAGTATCACCCTTTTATCTGTTCGATACATATTTTCTTTCATCTTGTTTTTATTTAAAGAATATCATTCATCACTGAATCAATCGCAAACAATTGAACATGGATTTTCGTTCGTCAGAATATCATGTTTCACAAAGCATTGTAAGCAAAGGCAATATACCAAGACTCTTCAGGAATATACCTCTGTTCAATAGCACAAGAAAAAAACCACTTCTTTTCTGTAGCTAATTTTCAAATAAGTATCTTGCTCTGCCTCCATTCCGGCCGACAGCTGTACTGTTAAGCCGCGATAAGAACGATACATTGTGCGCGATGTATTGGTTTGAGCCTGATGGCTTATTAATTGAATTCCGAACCGTACAGTACGGTGTGATTAAAGAAAGCGGGCTAAATATAGCCTAACGCATTCGCTCGCTGCAAGACACTCCATTCAGTCTCACCAGCAACACGCACAATGGCGACACTGAGAGAGAACACGAGCTCATTATTGTGCTTGTTATCAGTATCTGCGTAACAGCAGTGGGAGCAGCAGCAGCAGCAGAAGCACTTGTAACATCATCAGTGGCATCGTTTTCCAAACAGCTGTGCGAAAACAGGTCGTCGTTTTACATACGCTTCGTTATCGATGGTGGGGTGCTAGAGCTGTTTTTCCTTTTTTTCCCCCCACAGCCCGCCATGTTTTGTTCACTTTTGTTTGGTTTATTTATGTTAAAGGCTAGCTTTCGGAAGACATCAGAAAAAACACAGTCGTGACATTGTAAGAAGGTGGATAAAAGCGAATAAAAGCGAGCAGAAGATGAAAGAAAGCTTTGGCGCATGATGAAAGCAAACAACTAGCAAAACAACGCTGAAAAGGACGATAAAACATAACCAGAATTGCAAAACAAAAAAAACAATACATAAAGAAATCTTGTAGGAAGCGAGCAAAATGTTATTGGATATCCTTTTCGTTTGGAAAGAGGAAAAAGTGTTCCTATTTTGTCGTTAAAATGTAGTCCAATTTGTACTTCAGGCGACAACAATGAGGTTTTTAATGTATGGTTCTGAAATTTTTATACTGTATAATTGTATATGTACTTTAGAAAAATTTGGAAATAATTTAGATAACCATTTAGTTTTATATTGAAAGCATCAAAATGCATTCTTTTTAAGATGTTTGTTAATATATAAATTCATGATAAAAGAATATGACTTGCAATGAATATTTTACATGTTACAATCAATCATAGACTTGTAAGGGTAAAAAAAAAGTTGTAAGGGTACAAAGCAATAAAATTGTAAGTAAAGTATTTTAAAACAGGTAGAGATGAACGAATTTTGTATTGCTTATGATTTATAACAAATAATCTGTTAATCTGTCAGTATGTCTATGGCATCATATTTAAGTATATTTTGAAACCATAATTTATCATACTGCTGAATAGATATGCTCTCGAAATATTAGTTTTATTTACTGATCGATCATCACAAAAAAAGTAAAAGACAACCAAACAAGGAAATCGTATTCTTTAATTTTAAGAAAAGTTATATGAGAAACTAATTAATGTTTCTGGAAAATAAATTTATTTTAATCATTTAAATGGAGTTAAAATTCTCGGTAATTTACTACAGCGGAAGTACGTTCTCTATCAACCTTTTCATGCAAAGTTTTTGATGAAATTCCCTAGAAGCAACTGTCCGTTTAGTATTGTTACACCCTGTACGTTACCGAGATGATTTGATTTTTCTAACGTTGGCCCCCTGAAAAATGACGTCAACTTCATGGTAGAATATTTAACAAGCATAAACTAAAAATCGATTCCAACAAAAGGAAAAAAAATGAAAACTCAAAGCAAAACAGCAAAAACTTTCTCCGATCATGACAAAGTTGCCGTCACCGAGCGTACGGTACTGGATGCTGTTTTATATTCTGCCAAGCGTCCTTCTGCATTTTGATCGGGCGTGTCGCCCGGCAATGTACACTAATTGCTTAATCTTTTCGGCTCTGCCCAGTCACCACTAACCATCCCAGCGCAACAAAAACCCCCCAAAACATACACCCGCCCTTTTGTGGGCCACCCACAAAACCCGAACACGAGCAAGACTTTTTTGTTGTTGTTGATTCACCACCGAGCCACCGGAAAACGGTTGTGCTTTTGTTGGGTACGGGTACTTTTATTTTGGACGAAACGCCGACCAACGCTTAAGTTCATTTGCGTGCCGCGATGCAAAAGTAAAGTTTTCGAACTACCTTTCAACAATAATTAATTTCCTCGGAATTAGTGCCGTGGAAAACGATGTCAAGCTTAGTGCCGAGGCCGGTTGTGCCTGTGCCGACCGTACAGCGAGGCAGGTAGCATTGAATGCCGGAACTGTACGGTCATGGGTAGGAGCGTCGGTTTGCAGATGAGCTGTCGAGCGGGAAGAATCAGACCGAGGGCGCGGAAATAGGAAAGAAGAAGACAAATCTGAAGAGCAGCAGCAGCAGCAACAACAGCAAACAAGCGCGAACCAATCGGAACCGTTTAGCACCGGATGGAATCGTATCCGGCAGGGCACTTTTTGCCTTCGTTGAACTTCACGGTTCCTCCATCTCATTCCACCTTGCGAGAAGCTACGAACCAGCGCACGTTCCCTTGTTCCGGAACCGCTTTTCCATTGAATGGAAATTTCTCTACTCAAATCGTTCGTCCTTCAAGCAGCGGGTACTCGTAACCGGGGAGAGTCCTGTGAGCAAACCATATGCATCTGGCCCATGATGGGGGGATTTAAAATTTACATATTAATTAAAAAACCATTTTCCACCATCATCTTCACTTAATGTCAGTATCAATTGCAGGAGCGTTTGATGGTACGGAAAATTCGTGACCCTGCAACGGTACACTTTTGCAACCGTGTACCTTTCGCCCGCCGTGTACCTTCTCCCGGTTGCTGGAGAGATTGAAGGGATGGGCAAGGGAACATTGATCGACTGGCGGCACACATACACATGCACACATCTGTGCGTATGAAGCAGAAGTTCGATTCCGGTACCATGGACCGGGCGTCTCCATCGAGTAATGCAGGGCATGGAATGTTCACCGAAGCATACCAGTTTTCCAAAACGCGCCCAGCTATAGCCCCACGACTGGCGCTGGAATGTGGTAAGGTTGTAGGAACTTTATCGGGGGTTTTTTTTCACTTTTATTCTTTCTCGGGAATTTCCCGAGCACTATGTAAATGTGCTTCGAAGTAAAGTATGGACGATGTAGCAATTCCTAGAAATTATTATAGTGGAACATAATTTTTCAACTATTCTGTAGAGCATCGAGCGCACAAGAGTACTGCGCGGAATCATCGGTTTTTGTTCGTTCGGTATTCAGTGTGGATGAAAGTGATGAATCGAATTAAGTAAAATTGCTATAGTATTTAGTATCCTTATTAAGAAATCGTAATTAATTTCAATATTTCATGCATTATCTGACAATTTTATAATGGTATTAAAAATCTGAAGAAATTTATTGTTAAATTTAGAGAAGCACTTTGCTGTTTCCTTTGGATTTAAGGCGTAAATCTTAGTTAGTGCGGTCGATGTTCATAATATTACATACATTACATTTTGATAACTATACTTTGCAGAGAGGAAAATACATAATTGGAGATAGAAATATACTAATTAAAGAATAATATAATTCTTTCTGGCGCATTTGCTGTAAAACCGTTAATATGGAGGCATAAAGCTGTTAAATGTTGTTAATAACACCGACCGTTTTCCTAGGTAAACGATGTTTGAGAGTGGAAAATAAACTAAACTAAATGCACAGAGAAGCTGTACAAACGGTGTTTGAATTATCAAACTAACCACAACGAGGTTCTTTTCACTTTGGACTGGATAATCTAAAATACCGAGAAACATTCAAGGAAAGTATTTTGGCTGCAAAATGTAGTCTAAAAATATGCATATATGACTTAATTTAAATATACCAAAACATGTACATGAACGTTATTAATTTAACAGGAAAATCTTCCACATCATTTTTTTCCTTTATAACTTCCAATTATCCATTTTCATTTTCCTGTAACGTGGCCCTATGTTTTCTGCACCTAACACCTCACACTATTGATTACAATATCTCGTAATCAAAGCTCACCAAAGCCTCCGCCTAAAATCCAAGAAGTAAACACACTTGACTACGGAAGAAAAAGCATCCCGGTTCTCCCTTCTTCATCGTCGAATTCGATGGCCGGTAATTGAGCGTTGTCAAAATAATTCAATTTCCCGCACGCTCCCGTGAGCTATCACGATTTGCCTAATGACTTCTCTAAATACTTTGATCTGTTTAATTCCCCGTCAAGATGGAAAGCTAAGCGAAACGAAAAAAAAAAACTCAAGCAAATCAACAAAACAACAAACACCCAACATTTGTGCAACAAAAAAAGCAAGCCAAATCATGCGCCCAACGGCAGAAAAAGTCAGTCGGTTAGGATGAGGATAAGGGCTGTGGGTTGGGCTGTGTGCGTGCCACCTATCTTCCGGTCTAAGGTCGTATTAAAGCGGATAGATGAGAGTTTTAGTGGCAGTGCGTAAAGTGTGGATCTTTAAATCGTCTCGAATGAACACTCGCAACACTGCTGCTGGTGGATGGAAATGGTATGGTTTGTTTTTTGCTCCCGTCTGCTAATGAAAGGACGCGGATAAAATGTGGTGGAACATTAGGTTGTGAATTAATGTTTCTTGGGGGTTTTTGTTTGCTCTAGGTAATGCCGGGTTTCCATGTTGTAATGGTAACGCAGAAGAAAGACAATTGGAGTAGTCTCGACACATGAAAATATTTCCATTTGACTAAATGAAATTGGCAATTTTACTGTTGAATGTTAATTAGCTTTAATGACATTGTATGCAATGTTGATAACTGTGTCATGAAGAAGGAGGAAAAAGCAAGTTTAGATTGAAAGATGTGCAAGAGATGACAAACACTACCAGAAAGGAAAGGTTAAAATATTCTAAAATGCATTTTTCATAAAATATTCTATGGAGAAACATATCCTATACCACTTAAAATTGTATAACCCCTAAATACAGGCAATTTAAAACTAATGAAAAAAACGTAGAAGAGGAGAAACATGAATGAAAAGTAAATCACAACACAGTGAAACCTTTTTTTTGCAATTACTCTATAATACAAACAAATAATAAATAATATAATACAAATACAAAACAATTCTTAAAAAGACGAAAATTTGTTAATTATAAGAAACAAAAATGAAAAAAATAAAATTAAATGTATCTATCTAATATCTAACGAAACGATAAAACATATCTTGGTAAAACATTTAAATGTATTATACAATGAAACTCTAAGTATGTTAAAAATAATTTCAAGAGAAGATATGAAAAAATAAAAAAAATACAGACATAATGAATTAGTTAGTAATATTGAATTAAAAAACACTATTGAAAATTGTAAATTTAATTCAAAATATTAGAAGACATCGTTTCTTGAAGATAAAAAAATAACAAGAACGAGCAAAAGAAACAAGGGAAAAATAAAAGATGGAAAAATCTAACAAAATTTTTAATAATGTCAAAAATCTTATTACATTAGATGAGTGAGTAAACTTTTTAAAATAAAATAGCCAAAATTTGTTGGATTGTAGTCGCTACATAAATGGTTTCCTTCGACTTTATAAACATTACGTCTTTATAATAATCACAATTTACATGCTTCACCAATAAAGACTTCCTAAACCCTAATAAACACATACAAACACACAAGCTGCACATTTATTTTGGGTTTAATAAGCTGTAACACCGGCCCCACCCTCACATGCGTGCACATTATTTCCCTCTCTCCTGTTTTCCCACTCCCTCCCACGCTCGGCCGTGTATTAACATAAAACAAACCTGTCATATTAACGGCCAGGTACGCGTTACTGCTTGACGTTGTGGAACGGGGGCAAATATGAAGGAACAAAAAAAATGAAAACCACACAGACACACATACATACCGACGCACGCACACGTGTGTCACCGTCGTCGCGTGTGTCGCCTAATGAGCACATTCAAGCTGACAGGAGTCAACGCGCGCCTCCGTTTTTATTTCCACCGGGCGATGGTTGTTGGCGAATCAATGCGTTTCGGTGCCGGTTCATCTTGTGTATGATGTACACGCTTCGTGGATGGTAATCGAGAGAAGGGTGGTGAGGTGAGGGAGAAGAGGAGCAAAGGGGAAGGAGTAAAATAAAAGGTACGATAGGATATTCAACCGTTGTTTGCTAAGGGCGCGTTGTTTGTTCGTTAAAATAGGTGAGAAATGAAAGGTGACAGCCTGAAGAGAGGCTGCGTGACTTTGAATAGAAATTTCAAACAACCGGGGGAAAAATTAAAAATAGCGACAACACAGGGAGTGCATTGTGATGCATTTCTTGGTGCATGATTCGCTGAAATTAAAATAAATATTTTGCAGTAAACGGTTTTATTAATTAGAAAAAAATAATAAGTCTCAGTAACAAAGAAGCAAGAGAATCCGTTTCCTCAGTGACATTGTTGCATTGTGATCGATGCAGATAAATAAATGAAAAAGAAATAAATAAAATAAATATAAAAAGTAACGTCCTGCCTAGCTCTGGCAGGGCTGAGCGCAGAAAAGCAGCAACAAAACAAAAAAACACCAGTCTTCCTTGGAGACACGTTTACTCTTCACACAAATAAACCATTGCAGTAGGTTAAAAGGAGCTGAAAAAAACGAGAAAAAGATTGCCCAGAAGATTCAAACGAGAGAACGAAAGAGAGACAACAGAACGAAAGACAGAGAGAATACGAATGCAACGTGAGTGATTTAAAAGTACGGACAAAATCTTGATAATGGAGGTGAATTGAAAAGAGCATGAAAGCAACACACACGAACAAAAAAGAAACAAACGAAAATGAGAGCCTTCATTTCATCTCCTGAGATTTCGGATAAGTGAGCATTTTTCTCACACAATTTTCCCCCGGTATTGCACACGCACAGCCTGGTTGCCTCGGGATGTGAGTTTTCCGCTGAAATCTCACGGCTAGATAAAAGAGTGTGGAGGAAAAATGGGGATGAAAATAGAAAAAAAAAACGTGGAAATCCCCAATGGAAGTGTATTATAATGTTTTTTTTTTGCTTTGCTTTGCGTTTGCATCATCCGCTTTACTTTTTGTTCGTACTCTCCCGAGGCAACCGACGACCACCTTCAAGGGCCGCTCTAATGGTTCACATAGCCTTGAGACTTTCTGGATCATTTGCTCCGCCGGCGGGCTAGCTGCTGGAGAGAACAATTTCTTCCTCTTTTTTTTCTTGTGTGTGTATGTGTGTGTGTGAGGATGTAAGGGCTTCAACTTGCGAAGGATGCCACTGCTGAGAAGAACAGCCGGCAAAGGTAGGTCGTGGCATTCGTGGCAGTGTGAGCAATTTTTTCTGGCCCGAAGATTGCTCCCTGAGCAGCGTGTTCGTGCGCTCTCTTGGTCCTTTCGCTCTCATTCATCTCGCGCTCGTATCTCGCAGCATCATATCGCACTTATCGTTGGTTCGTTTGTGGCGGAATCCTGTTGCTGTCACGTTGGTCGCTGTGTCCGATCGGTGCTGTGCTTCAGTTCGAATCCTGTGATTCGTCGCGACGGTTTGCAGCTAGCAATTCGGGCCGGTGTAGATGACGTATCTTCCTGTTCGGTGCTTGTGAGTCGAAGTGGCGTGATGAACGTGATAAGCGTGATTTAGTCCATTTCATCCACTACGATTCTAGTGCGTGCGAGTGTTGTCTTGGAGTCCTGGTGGCACTCTCCCAACAATTAAGAAGTGTAGGTGAAGCTCAAGTCGTGTTGTTTGAAGGAATTTTAAATTCTGTGATAAAAACCAGACACCGTTAACTAAACGTGGGGATGCTTAGGGAAAACTATTATTTACATTTCTGTGAACAAGGACACAACTACCACGGTAAATACCGACAGTAGTTCCCCGAAGAAGCTCTGACAAATGAGCCACTCTTAAGCGTAGGAAAGGATGTCCATTTATCGTGCTGTCTACTCCTCAACGATATGCCTCGCCTAACGTGGTGGTCATGTGCAAAAAAGGGGGAGAAAGGACAATTTTAAGCACGGCAAAATTGCATCAAATTAGCTCCCATAAATCCCGACTACGAACTTAGACTACGTTCTCCAGCACGCCGGTGACGAAAAGCATGTCCGACAGTGAGTAGGCGAATGGCAACACGAGTTTCAAAATGTATCAAACACTCAACGAGTTTCCCGAAGACAAGTGAAAAAAATGCAAAGAAAATCAGTGTATGTATGTATGTGTGCTAGTGTTTCACCCGTCACCTTCAACACCGCACGCTTGAAGTCATGGAACTTGATCTTTTACCCTTTTTGTTTGGCCCCATTGCGAAAATCACGACTACGATCGAAGACAATTTGACCTGCCCGGAACGAGTGTGTGTGGGGTCAGAGTTCCTGTCGTGTTCTATCAAATTTATGAACCACATCAGAGACGAGCCATAATTGAGGCGAAAGTGCTTGAAGACGTGTGTTTTTTTTTCGGGGGAATGAAAGAGTGCGTGCCTGCCTGTTATTCCCGTTCTCCCCCTTTCCTTAGTTTACTGGGTCCGGGTATCGGCATCATCACGACGACATTATCATCATCACCTTCTTACGGGGTTTCATCAACTCCTTCCCAACGGTGCGTTGTGCGCTAAACAGTGATGTAGTAGTGCAAGCGGTTTAAGCGGGAGGGACCAAATTTAATAAATCATCACTCTACTGTGACCTCAACGCTGCGATGCGCACGACTTCATGTGCTTCGGGTGGAAAGGACACTTCACACAAAAATGCTATCGGTTTGATCGGTTGGGAGCGAAACAGAGAGAGAGAGTGTGCAAACGGAAAGCAAAGGTGACGTGAAAAGTGGTGATAATTTTTCCCGTTTTGATTCCGGATATTCAAGCAAGTGACGGAGGCACAGTGACAGTGGCGGTGACAGCACTGCGGACGAGATAGAATATTTTTTTTGTGTGCTCTGTGTGTATCGTGTGTTCCAATCACGGATGAAAAAATCAAACTCGGCAAAAGAAAGCTGAAAAGGATAAGAAGCAAAATATCCCCAACCCCAATATCCATTGTGCGCCGCCTAGCTCGGTGTGTGTGTGTGCGCGCGTGTTTTTGTGTAGCTCGTGTTCTTGAAGATTGGCCGTCAGTGGGCTGAATTCCGGCACGCGAAGACGACACTTGAGCGAAAATTGGATTTCCCGCACCATTGGAGCCGATGACTACAGGGGATACACGCCAAGCGGTGCAGCGCAAGGTACACGGATAGATTCGCGCTGCTTGCTGCTTATGCCTTCAGCACCCCTTTGCCCGGTGTCGTCTTTTTGCTCTATTATTTTCGGCTGAATTATGAGCGGGCACACGAACACGGCGTTTATCGGATGAATTCATATTGCAGTCGGGTGGGTTTGGAGTATTTTTGTTATTAATTTCCTCTATTGAATCGGAACCGGAGCATGAATAAAGTTGAACAGTGAAGAGAGGTGGGGGAAGGGGGGAAAAGAAGAAAGGTCGATAGGGGAAAGATTGTGGAACGTGGAACAAGGAATTTGAGATGGATGGATGAAGTTGAGCTAAAAGGCATTGTTGTCTGGTTGAACAAATAGCGCGTGGCACACTGTTTGGTGCTATAAATTTGGAGTAGAAAAAAAATGGCTACGAGAAAGCTTTTGCGATGTTACTCGTTTTTCTTGTCCAGTTTTGTATTTATTTTTGGGAAAATTGTATTATAACAATGAAAGATATTTATAACCTACATAATTTGTATTAAGAGTCCTCTAAAGAAGAGTCATAAGAGATTTCTTTCATGATTGATCACGATCATGCACCGTCATTTGCAAGTTAGTTATCAGTTTTTCTGGTGGACCTCTGATTACATCTGATTACCTGAGTTGTACTTCGTTCACAGGGACTGGCTGAAACCTTTTTTTTATATGATTCGCTACTAACTTGATTCGAGTCTAACAACTGTGACAAGATCTTTCCATCCCTTGTAATAAGAGCAATGTTTTATAGTGCTCCTGTACATCTGAACCTTTAAGTTTTGGGCGCATCTTTCTTTCGATCGCGCGCTAAGAGACTTTTGTTCATGTCTATGAATATTTGATGACTCTTCGTCCACCAAAATCCTTGCGTTTATGTAAAAAAGTTACGAGTGCTGACTACTTGTTGATGTAATTCTCATAGTTAAGGCAAGTTCAAAGATCACTCGGGCAGTTTTTGTTTCATTAGTTTAATTACTTGGCAAGCTTTTCTAGGGTAGGTTAGCCAGTAACGTCTATGCCACCATCGATTGATAAATTCTTAATAAAAGTTCAGAAAACATTCCATAAAACATCCATATATTGCTTTATCATACTGGATCTGGCACCTATCAAATCAAGATCTTGCCAGATTGTCAAAATGAAGCTAAAGAACGCATGCCACAGCGTCATACCCTGGTAGATACTTACAATAGAAGCAGTACGAAGGTGTTACAGACTTTGTAAGCTATAATTTTCTCAGACTAACGTCTCAGTTAAAAATCTTATTGTTGTTTGAAAATCAATTTGCGAATACTGAACATCATAATAGCTAAGCAATCGTAAGGAGGAAGGAATCCCAAACCAGTGACAGCCAAACCAGTGAACAAAAAAATAAAATCGTTAACATCTAGTTACATTGTTTTGACCTAGTCATGAAAATAATAAACATTCAATAGAAAACACCGCTGTTTTGCTTTAAAAAATTGTATTTATCAAAAGTCCAGGAAATTTCGGTAAAAAAATATATATGAACGTAATAAAACTCGTTTGAAATTTAAATGAGTCTCACGTTGGTTATTTGATTTTATATTGTTGTTTCAGTTAATGCTTCTTAATGCACTGTGGGAAGTGAACTATGGATGTGTTTCATTAAACGCTCTTTAAATATTCAGCTTACATCTATCCAACACACCGGTAGTATATCTCTATTCTGATTGCGTAGGGTATTAAAACTCTTCAAAATTCAAGATCGCTGTTCAAGGATGTTGGTAATGTCCCAGCACACGGTCTCAGGATAAAGCTTTCTAGGAAGGAAAAATCTCTACCGTACTATAATCCCCATACGTACAAAATGCTTCTCCGAATTCTCGGGCTATCACAATCGACCTTTTTCTTCCGAAAAAGGCAATTAAGAGGAGAGAAAGCTAATTTATTATAAAAAATCAGTAAAAGATGTACAAAATATACCCACAACGAAACGACTGCTCTGTATGGACTGCTTCTCCCGCTCGATCGATACGGGAATGGCTTATTAATACTCCGATAACGAGCCATTCTTCGTTTCTGGCACCGGGAAAACCCTGAATGGTACCATCGCCCGTAAGCATTGCACGAGCAATGGAAAACACACTTATGCATCGCATGGAGGTTGCACTCATGGAGGCTCCATGTGTGTGCATCATGATTTAATCTGCAGTCGTGGCGAAGAGGTTCCTTCCCATTCCGCACCATTAGCAGCGGGACTTCCGATGTTTTCCTTCCCACACTTACACGGCCACACTGCGGCCATGTGTTTCTGTGTGTTGGTGTGTGTGAGAATGGCCAAAAACCACCCCTGATAGCAAGCAGATGCCCGTTGGTGCATATCGATACACAGGAGCGGGTCGTAAGATGTAGCCAGGGTCGAAGTTGCCAACCCATTCTGGCGGTATGTTGCTTATCTCTGGTACATGCTACCACTGGTTCCTGTTTTTTCACGTAACGGTCGCGTAGCAGGTGAATCAGCATTACATAAATTTTCTCTTGTGAAAACTTGTTCCCTCCCTCTTGTGGAACCAGCGTTCCGATCAAGTGGTTGTATGTGTAAGCTGCATTTGGCGCTAAAAAAAAGCAGAGAGAACGTGGGCCGATGTAAGTGGAGCACGAACACACTGAAGCGCATCGTTAGCAGGGATGAAATTAAAAAGCGTATAATTTACGGTACAACCAGTGATCGTTCTCTACCTTCCGACCCGATGCATGTAAGCTTGGTACGCGTTCTGGTCACAACGTCGGTCGGTAGGCATATGAACACGGGCTCGATAATCGTTTCCTTGGAAAAAGCCAGCCAGCTCTGCAAATGCCACTGCCAGTAGGTCAAAAGGTGGTAGATCACAGAATCAAGGGTCTGGACGAAAAGAAAGTTTTACCAACCAGGTGCCTGCATGACGGTGCAATACTAGGGCAAATGGCGATACATTTGAATCAATTTGACGTCAGCTTTCGCCACGTCAGCGCTCATAAATGCACGGCAGCGCTCTTTCATGGCAGCGATAAACCGTAGCTGCAAGTGCAACTATGCCAAACAGCATCGCCAATGATAAAAATCGATCGGAACAGAAAAGCAGTTGGGAAATGAATCATCGGTACGCTGGAATGGAAACGCGCAAGCTTCACCGGAAAGCTAAACACCATGTGCATAAATGGTGCACACAGTGCCGAGTACATTTTTCTTCACAATTTTTCATCCCTTTTCCCATTGCAAAACGAATGATAAATGGCATCAATGGGTAAGATATTTGAAACGGGAGGACTTGAAGCGAATCATTTTTACTTGGCGCTATGAATAATTTATGAAGCGTTGAAAGTTTGAGGAAATAGTTTTTATTGCACACGTTGTGTATCTGTAACTGTAACTATGAGAAGTTTTCTTAAATAATTGAACACGATCACCATGGAAGAAGATTATTTCATGGGCATTATTGTTAAAATGAAATATTTGTCGTTCGATGCGCTTGTAGCGAACAATTGTTTTGTCCTGATTGTATAATTATAATCGTTGAATGGTAATTAATTAACAAAGCTGTAACAAAGCTAACAATTTTGTTTTGGAACTCCCATTTTATTCCAGGAACATGCATTATACAAATAGATATGTTATTTAATGACGCTTGCACGAACAGTGCTTGCGTTCATTATAAGCGCCTAGCAAGTATGCAATCGAAATACGCCTGAATGTAGATAAAGCTAACAGAAAGAATTGCTGTTCCGTTCGTTTTCAAATGCTTGGTATGTTTTTAACAAATGTTGTTAAAGTAAACAGCTGTTAACATAAATTTTAAAATTTGGTTAGTTGAATTATAAAATATTTTCACTTTTCGATCCGTTATAAGTTCAATTTGTAGCATAATTTCATACGAAACACATTGTTCGTACTCGCATTTGCAGCATAATGTGCATCCTTCTTTGCCACGATCAACTTCCGGTGTTGCCTTTTCCCCCTATTCCGAACTCGAACCGCAGCGAGCCAGCCTTGCATTAGAAAATACATACATTTAAAGTGTTATAAATGTTTGAATTTCTTCCGGGACGGGCAAAAGTAAAGTCAACCACATGTGAAGAACCTACATGCATGCTGCAGCAAGCCACGGCATACCCGACGGTAACCCGGGTACCCAGCAAGCGACCACCGTGCGATCGCACATTTGTTGACATTATAAATTCATGCACGAAGCATCTCTGTCGTACCGATCGGCGGAAGTAGAAGGATTGAACCAACCAAAACAAAAAAGAAAAAGGGCTCAGTGTTGGGTCTAGCCACAGCGTGAGATAGACAAAAAAAGGCGATGGTATAGCATCCTTTTCATCACTAAAAGGGGTTGGCAGTAAGGGCAAACAGCAAGATCCGGTTGGAGCAAGCTTGCAGCGTTTTATCTTGCAACATGCTACCGTGTACGAGACACACGAGCAAGAAGGTCGAGCCCCGAAACAGTATCCTTTTTTGATGAAATTTATGAATTGTGGTTTACCGAGAGGGCATCGAGCGATAGAATTGGCATCGAATACAGTGTTTTTGGGTCTATATGGGGAAGCTCGATTAATGTTAAAAATAAGAGAAAACAAGAAAAAAAACGATCCAACACAAGAGCTGCATATGAAGGCTCGGACGACGAGTTCAAAGTAGGAAGAAACGTTTGCTAAGCTGTTGAAATGTTGTTGACCGCTTTCTATGCAAATATCCGCCCTTGCACGATTTATGGCAAACTCATTTCCCGTCCCATGGAGGGTTGGGCAATGGCTTGTTGATACGGTGTAGAAAAATCTCGCTCACTGCCAGTCGGGATCCGGAAGTAGTTGGCTGACAACAAACCGCCACCGTCAGCTAGCTCTGCTGGTCGAAAACTAGAAAGTGCAACCTTAAACGTGTATGTATTTACTGGCACAAACACACACATACGGTCAACTGTGAACCATATTGGTCCGAGTTTGGGAGTTTCGTTTGTTTGATTAACTTTTGTGGTCATGAAATACGGCACCCGGTTCATGTGTGTGTGTGGGGTGTACTGATGTGGGTGCTGCGTGGAGCATTGTGTGTGTGTGTCTGTGCTTTTTTGCAACCGTTGCCAGATGTGATTCTATGTAGGTTGCGATGCCATTTGCACACTTGCCACCCTTTGCTTTCGGCAAGCAAGTTTCGATGGGTAAATGTTTTGCGTGTGAAAGTAAGATAGAAAGAGCATACGTGTACAAATGTGTACGAAAGGAAAGAAAGTTTGCAACTCGTTCCCGTTGTTTCTGTGGTGTTTATGAAGTATTTTGAAACGCGATAATGGATTCGTGAAGGAAATGGACAGAACACAAAAAAAACAAACGACATCGAAATGTGTAGAAACAACCAACCGACCGAAAGACCGACCGTATGCTTGTAGGTGACAGGTTAGGGATTTGGTTTGGTTTGGTTTTGGTGTTTGGATGTACACGGTCGGGTGGGCGAGCTTGCAAGTTAGTTCGTAAGTTGATCATCCGTGAACGATCTCCGCAGGGATTGAAGATGGTTTTATGTGTTTCGGGAGAAGTTTGGTGAGTTTGTACGGGAAATTGAATATGAAATACGTGTCCCGACGGTGTGCGCAGTAGTTGGTAAGCTCCATTTACGAGCTTATTGAGTGGATTTGTGTAATCAAAGCAAAAGATTAAACGGTTATTGATTGTTACATCTGTTAGAACAATCTTGTGGTGAAAACAACACAAAAAAGATTTGTGATTTTTGATAAATGGTGTTTTTTTTGTGAAGCTGATTGCATACATTCAGGCTCAGAAAACTCGAGTTGGCGATTAGATTGGTGCGTTTATAGCACATTGTAAACTACATGAAAATGTGATATTTTCGTTCAAAACTCTTAAAGAAATGCTCCAGAAGATTAGCTTACGTCTTGGAATCAATCACTGCGAATAGATTGAATTATTGCAGAAGAAGCAAACGACTTTCGCTGAAAGACTATCTTTATAAGAACGGTTTTCTGTTTCTTCCTGCTAAACAGAGCACTCTTTAGCAGCAGCAGTACTGCTCGCAATTGAAAAACTTATTTCCCGCTTCCATCTATCAATCATCAGCCCGGCAAGTGTTTCCACCGTGCTGCTACCAAGAATGGAGCAGCGGATTCGATTTTCACACCGTCGAGCGCTGATGAAGCATTCGCTAAACTTTGCCGCGTAATAAGATTGGCTTGCAATTTCAGGGTAAATTTAATCTAAGTTAGATTGAAAACTAAAACGGTCTGTTTGCACAGCTGGTAGAACCGTGCGTCTGGCTGCCGGCTTGCTGTACCATCGTGTTCTCGGGAGTGCAGCTGCATCTGGTGCAGAATAGACATATGGTAAACGATCACAGCAGGTAGTAGCAGCTCTACTCAAGCGTAACAGTGTGGCTGTGGGTAGTGTACCATGCATAAGGAGTAGTTAGCAGTGCGTTAAGAAGCATTAGACGATAAACGTGTGTTTATTGTTGAGATGATTGAGATTTATTGTTTCGTGTAATTTACATGTAAGAGTGGTTGAACAAAATAAAGAAATTGAAGTTCTTTAAAAAGGTTAAATAAATCCAGTTCATCTGGTTCTGCGAAAAATACACCTTAAATATATGTAAATTAAATCGCAATCCAAGTTGTTCTTGAACGCCTTAAGAATTCTTAATTGCACAGAAAAGCAAGCAACCACCCCATAGACGATGTTCTCTGTGACCTCGTGGGACCCCCTCGTGTACTCGAGACCTTCAACCGAGCCCATCTCATCACACCTCACAAAGCACAACCCGTGAAAGCCGCTTTGCTTCCTACCGAGCGTAAGTGTAAAAGGAAATGCATTTCCAACCGCAACCGGCAACCACACTTGATGGCGGGAATCAACCGATCGGCAAACGGTTCCAAGGCTGTAACCCGTTGCGTGCACCGAGATCGTAAATTCGTACGGCGCGTCGTTCGGTGCATCGCCGCGATGGTTGTGTTTACACGGGTGAAGTTGGTTCTTAATTTTCGCTCCAATTAGCTCACCCGGGAGCCGTGTGCCGTGAACTGTCAGGAGATTAATTTATTATACACACACACACACATACACCGGAGCAGAAGCGCGTGGAACTTAAGATAGATTTATTATGCAGTTCCCCGGTGCGACTGGAGCGTGCGCGCGCGCCGTGTTCTATTTGCTAGCCTGACAGCGAAGAAATACAGTGCAATGTAATCGCTGCTTTCAAGACGTTCCGCAGCATGGTATCACGGGGAGTGTTTTGTACTTGTTCGAGTACAGGATTTGTTGTTGGTAGGAGACGCCATTTGTGGTAATTAAAATATGCTACACAGTGTGCAGCGTGCAGGCAGGGATAGACTGTGAGTGATTAAAGCATGGATTAGAAAGTAACACAGTGAAGGTGGAAAAAAGGGCATGAATTTATTAAACAGATATTTCAAAAGAAAATCCCTGATATAGCTCCAGTCTAGGTGTTTTATTGCACACCTGACATGTTGTTTACCATAATAGGAAAATGTGTAAAATTTAAGGATAAAATAATTCTATATGGACTGTTTCTTACTAGTGAACAAGTATGTAGGGCTAAAAGGGGAATAAAATTAGAGTGAAAATTGAAAATAAGAGCGACATTTTAAATATTGGAATGCCTAGAATATTTAGGATTAAACTGAATTATTTCTACAGGTAATTACATTTTGAGGAAATATAGTGCGAGACTGAGCACGTTTTTTTATTTAAGAATTTGTTTCTAGCATAAAAAGGTTGCAAGAATGAGGAGTGTATGCTGATTGCCTACTTTTAGGCGGATAAGTAAATCAGGGTAATCGATCGTTTCTCAAATTATTTAGATTGAATTATTATTATTATTAGACCGTGAGCGGTATCGAGGATTGTTGCAGCAGGCCAAGACCGCGAAGCGGTTGTAGCGCCTGATAAGTAAGTATTATTATTATTATTATTATTTATTGTTTTGTTCAATGGACATGTGCGTCTAGTTGAACTTTCAAAATGGATTTACATGTTACAATTTTATTTATAATTAAATTAAACTAAGCCTGTTCGATTTGTCCAACTCAGTAATAGATTATTTTTGAATGTGGCGGTACTGATATTGAAGACGTGAAAGTGCCTGAATTCATTGAATCGTCTGCACATCGCTGTCAGTGGGGCATTACTGGCGTAGGCTCTATTCATACGAGGTGTTCTTAAGGCCTCTCTTACTCTAAGCGTCCGTTCAGGTGCATAAATATGTATTCTCTCTAATAAATATGGTGCATCAATTTCGTGTGATAGAATCTTAGCTATAAATAGTGTTTCAGCTACGTGTCGTCTGTGAGAAAGAGGTTGTAAACCTAAAAGAGAGCAGCGGTCAAGATAGCTTACATGACTAGTGGGACGAAACCACGATACATTTAGAAGTGCTAGTCTAGTAAACCTACGCTGAATCGACTCCAGTCTATTTATTCAAACTGCTGAATGGGCCGACCAAGTTACGGAGTTAAATTCAAGGGTTGAGCGAACTAGCGAGGCATAGATTGCTTTGAGGCACATTGGGTCGTTGAATTCTCTCGCATTTCTTGTTACAAATCCTAACATTCGATTTGCCTTGTCTATCACAGCTTTATAGTGGTCAGTATGTGTTAATTTACAGTCAAGAATGGTTCCAAGGTCACGAATTTCAGTTGTGCGAGCAAGAGGGTAGTTGTTTAGCGCGTAGTTATAAATGATCGGGTTCTTTTTGCGATTAAAACTAATAATACTGCATTTCTCGACACATAACGTAAACAAGTTAGACGTACACCATTTAGAGAACAAATTTAACGAATGTTGCATATTTTCGCAGTCGCTTCTATTATTTATCACCCTGTATATTTTTATGTCGTCTGCGTACATGAGCATATGTTGGTCTGGTAAGAAACACTGAATGTCGTTTATAAATAATACGAAAAGAAGAGGCCCTAGATTACTGCCCTGTGGTACGCCCGATAAACTACAGAATGCCTCAGATGTTGACGTGGTATTTTCTATTTTCACGCGATATTTCCGACCTATTAGGTATGATGTGAGCCAATCGGTAACCTCTGCTGATATGCCTAAACGGGCGAGTTTGGCCAGTAACAAACAATGGTTTATTGAATTTTTCAAAGCACGATATTTTAATGAAACATTTGCTCTAAATGTTTATCGAAAAATACTAGCAAAACTAAAACGAACATGTTTTTTAATAGCGCCCCAAATCAATCAACAACTTTATTTGCCTTTTAAACACGTCAAAATTAAAGAACATCGTTAAAAGCCATCACCGAAACATTCAACCGACGGTAGCATCCAAATGTTAGGAAACGGATTACCTGTTAACATAGGTAAAAGGCAACCAAACGATTTGTCGGATACGTTTGCTTGGGCAATGGGAGGGCTGGGTGGGATGGTTTGAATTGACAAAGGTCTTTCATTCGGGTTCCGACGACGCTGATGTCACAAACGTTACACGGGATTGATTGTGACAAAAGAGAGAGAGAGAGCTTTTGGTGAGCTTGGTGGGGATTGTGCCGTACCCGGGAGCACGATGAAGACATAGATCAATTTCCCATTTGTATCGTGTTTGCTTATGCTTTCGCCAGCGCCTTCAACGAGAAAAGGTAACGTCTTTGTAAGTGACGGAGTGGATAAAAGTATAAGAAGCGGAGGCAAAAAAAAACACGAAATAAAAGAAAGGCACATACACATTTCCACCACAAAGCGTTCCCCGATGGGTGTGGAAAATACGCTTCAAGCCAGTGCACGTTTACCGCTGCTACTTCCACCGTCTTCGGCACCGTAAGAAGCTCCCGGTAGCAACGAAATCGAAGACGAATGAGCTTGGGCTTAAAATCACGTTCCGCAAACAGCGGGACCAATGCCGAATGTTTCTTTGAGCGAGCGAACGCTTCCGTCAGTAATCCGTTTGACAAATAAAAGCACTTTGTCGTGTGCCGTACGTTGGTGTTTTCTACCTTTTCGTTTTTACATTCCTGCAGGACCCGGAAATGCGTTTGCGTTTTGCGTTTGCTGCCGGTGAAAGTTTCGCTCGGGAAGAGATACGGTGCATGGGTATTATGATAAATTGAGTTGCACGTTTCCACATTTTTACTGGGGGAGTAGTTTTTTTTGGGGTTGTAAGATAAATTAGGGAGGATACCACTAGATAAAAAAGGACAGAATTCTCATTGCATTAATGCTGTGCAACCGTACGGCAATGCGTCTTCAAGTAAATGGAAACTCCAAGTTTCTGCCATCTGCCATCTATTAGGCACTCATCGAAACACACTTCAAAATTGTTTCGATTGTCAGCGCTCCATTTCTCGGACGGAAAGGAACTGTTGGGGAAGTTTGTCTTGTTTAATTATCGAATTGTTCGGGCGTGCCAGTTGCATGATAAGCACTCCCACCCCCAAGCACGTCGAAAACAACTCTCATCAACGCGCGGCCATATTAATGACGAGCGAACGGCAGGCTAGGCAGCTCATTTGCAGCAAGCGAACATTTAGCATACGAATGAAAAGTGTCCCCCCCTCCGAAAGTGTTTCCTTGCAGAAACATCGCCACACGGTGAAAGCTGTTGCGAGCCATTTTTATTTTCCCAACACCGAAGGGCATTAGTAGTGGTGGGAAACTTTAGCAAAGCCGTAAGCGTAAGTAGGATTTATTTCGGCCCAAAACTTTGCCAGCACGCGTCTTGCTAGTTTGCGGGTGGAATGTTTCCTTGTGTGACTTGGTTGACGTCTTATGCTCGAATTAATACTTGCATCAAAATGCAAATGCGCTGCTCTGTTCGCCGCATACCGGGAGTTTGAAGCAGTGGTAAAAGAGTTTTTCTTTCCCTCAAGCTTTTTTTTCCAGGAAAGCTCTACGCCGGCGGAGTTGCTGAAGAGAACTTTTTAATTCCTTTCGGATTGTTTCGGAAACGGGAAGATTTTCTGCCTCTCGCACAACCGGCTTCGTGTGTCTTGTTGCTCTTCTTGTGTTCCAAAAAAAAAAAAGCGAAACACGATAAGCACCCCCAAAAAGTCAAACAGCGCAACTGTTTCGTTTCATTTAACTTTTCCTCCGTGTTTGAGTGATGGCAGCCGGTATAAACTATTTTAAACTAGAAACAAAACAAAACAGAATGGGAAAGAATAGATGAAAAAAAATTGAATGTACAAGCACACATAATTCCTTTCTTAACTTAAGTACTTTATGTGCTCTTTCTCTCTTTTCTTTCCAGCATACACCAGTGACTTATTCCAAAGGAACACTGTTTCGTGGTACACCTTAACGAACCTTTTCTTTCTACAATACGGAAAAAAACCTTTAAAAGTTTTAAGACACTTGAAAAAACATGGTGGAACCTTTTTAGCACAAACTGGACAACATAAATAGACCATTAAAAGAGAGACAGTAGATCGATCGATCGATTTAAAAATGGGTATCAGTTTTTTGTGGTTTGTTCATCAAATAAATCATTTTTTCGTTCTTCGGTGAAAAGTTCTAACTGCTCTGCTTTGTGTTCGATAATTATAGAATATTTTGTGAGTGAGAAAATATATTTTCTATTTCCTTCAGTTACGCTTTCTTTCGTGAGTGAGATGCGATGATGAGAAGAAAAAGAGGAGCTAGTGTGTGTGTGCCAATCAGTCAGTGTTAAACGGTCAGAGATTCGTGCAGTGAGCGGGGGCTGAAGTGCAGTGCAGTGAACCAGTGAAATAAAAGCAAAGAAGCGTAGCCGAGTAAGAAAATAAAAAAGAAAACAACCTCCTGCGAGTGCTGTCAAGAAGTTGAATAATTAATTACGCAAGAAAGAATAGCGAGCACGAGGCGAAACTTGGCCGCGAGGAAGCCAGTAAGAATGGAAAACCCGTTCGAAAGGAAATACCTGTCTTGTTAGATAGTGAGTGTGTGTGTGTGTGTGTACGTGTGAAGTATAATTGCCGTTTGTGCTGTGTATATATGTGTGTGTGTGAGTACCAGTATAAGTGTGGTGGCACTTCTTGTTCGGGGCGATTGATACCGAGTAAATAACATTTAAAATTCCATAAATAAACTAGCCTCCGCAGTACAACGGAGAGCGTTAAATTGGCTCTTCCTCTTGAAACGGCAGCAAGAATACTTACTTGGCATGGTACTGTGAAATGTTTCTTCAGCATCAAACTGCGAACCACACCAACAATGCAGAGCCCACGTTTAGCAGCACCGTTTAGAAAGCGTTAAAGGTGACGGTTATTGAACGACGGCGCTGCTTTGGCACCGGGCAAAACCGTAACAAAAATCATCGCGCCCAACCACACCGCTAACCACGCTCTATGCCGTTGGCGGGCGCGTCCTAACCATAATGGATGTACGCAGCCTCGCCCAAGGCATTCTGTTGCTGCACATTCTCAAAGGTAAGTCAATTACACACCGAGCATCGACTCGTGATCGTTTTACTCGCTCTCTCTCTCCTCTGGCTACGTAATCTTTACGAGTCCGGAACCATCGGAAGCACGGAATGCTATGTTCGGGTGTTCCTTTTGAAGTCTAGCATGTAGTTTGATGAACCTGGATAAAACTGGCCCCGAGTGGGTAGCGTTTAGTTGGGTGGAATGCATGAACCAATCGTTTAATTAGTGTGCCACCGTGGCAGGACAAGCAGCTGAAACATTCCATTTTCCTTCATACGAAAACCCTTCTATCTTTCGTTTCGTACCCGGTTTGGCGTGGAAAAGAATTTAATGAAGAAATTCCAGCACTCCCGTTTGCCGGGCAAAATGGAGATCAAGTATTTGAGCTTTCCGACGACGATAGTCGGTAGGTTGCTCGGTACTGTTGGGTGCTGTTCGAGTAATCGGTAAAGGAATTTCTTATTGATATCGGTGAGAAAGAATTAAATGCATCGTCTTTTGAAGGCACGAGGTGAGGTTTTTCTTCGCTCGCTTTGTGGTGATTGTGAGGAATGTTTGCCGTTGCCGAGAGATGAACAGACTCCGAAGGTCAACTGCAGTCCTTTTCCAGAGGCGGTGGTGTGAGCGCTTGGAGTTTTGAGCACGTACGCAGCAGTTATTAAGTGCTTGTGCGTTATACAATCGGATTAGTAGTAGGAGCATGCAGGAGTGGTTTCTTAATTTATTGAAAATATATTATTCATTCTTCTTCGATTCGGAATGATGTCAACAGCACTGTGTTAAAAGAAGCCAAGACCATTATTGTAACATTACTACTTGTAGTACATTTATTGTACAATTATTGTAAACGAGTGTTGTTTAAGCAAAGTGATGGAGAATTAATCTGGTAACATATGCTTAACGCAGTATATGAAACTGACGTGAGCTCGTTGGTTTTTTCAGTTTTCCCAAAGGTAAATCTTCTTCGTATGATCAACATCCTCGAGAAGGCTTGACCTCATATTTCTGGCTTCAATGATATGATTTTCATGTATTTGGAGAGCATTATTATTATTGGAGTGAGCGGGGGCTGAAGTGCAGTGCAGTGAACCAGTGAAATAAAAGCAAAGAAGCGTAGCCGAGTAAGAAAATAAAAAAGAAAACAACCTCCTGCGAGTGCTGTCAAGAAGTTGAATAATTAATTACGCAAGAAAGAATAGCGAGCACGAGGCGAAACTTGGCCGCGAGGAAGCCAGTAAGAATGGAAAACCCGTTCGAAAGGAAATACCTGTCTTGTTAGATAGTGAGTGTGTGTGTGTGTGTGTACGTGTGAAGTATAATTGCCGTTTGTGCTGTGTATATATGTGTGTGTGTGAGTACCAGTATAAGTGTGGTGGCACTTCTTGTTCGGGGCGATTGATACCGAGTAAATAACATTTAAAATTCCATAAATAAACTAGCCTCCGCAGTACAACGGAGAGCGTTAAATTGGCTCTTCCTCTTGAAACGGCAGCAAGAATACTTACTTGGCATGGTACTGTGAAATGTTTCTTCAGCATCAAACTGCGAACCACACCAACAATGCAGAGCCCACGTTTAGCAGCACCGTTTAGAAAGCGTTAAAGGTGACGGTTATTGAACGACGGCGCTGCTTTGGCACCGGGCAAAACCGTAACAAAAATCATCGCGCCCAACCACACCGCTAACCACGCTCTATGCCGTTGGCGGGCGCGTCCTAACCATAATGGATGTACGCAGCCTCGCCCAAGGCATTCTGTTGCTGCACATTCTCAAAGGTAAGTCAATTACACACCGAGCATCGACTCGTGATCGTTTTACTCGCTCTCTCTCTCCTCTGGCTACGTAATCTTTACGAGTCCGGAACCATCGGAAGCACGGAATGCTATGTTCGGGTGTTCCTTTTGAAGTCTAGCATGTAGTTTGATGAACCTGGATAAAACTGGCCCCGAGTGGGTAGCGTTTAGTTGGGTGGAATGCATGAACCAATCGTTTAATTAGTGTGCCACCGTGGCAGGACAAGCAGCTGAAACATTCCATTTTCCTTCGTACGAAAAACCCTTCTATCTTTCGTTTCGTACCCGGTTTGGCGTGGAAAAGAATTTAATGAAGAAATTCCAGCACTCCCGTTTGCCGGGCAAAATGGAGATCAAGTATTTGAGCTTTCCGACGACGATAGTCGGTACGTTGCTCGGTACTGTTGGGTGCTGTTCGAGTAATCGGTAAAGGAATTCCTTATTGATATCGGTGAGAAAGAATTAAATGCATCGTCTTTTGAAGGCACGAGGTGAGGGTTTTTCTTTGCTCGCTTTGTGGTGATTGTGAGGAATGTTTGCCGTTGCCGAGAGATGAACAGACTCCGAAGGTCAACTGCAGTCCTTTTCCAGAGGCGGTGGTGTGAGCGCTTGGAGTTTTGAGCACGCACGCAGCAGTTATTAAGTGCTTGTGCGTTATACAATCGGATTAGTAGTAGGAGCATGCAGGAGTGGTTTCTTAATTTATTGAAAATATATTATTCATTCTTCTTCGATTCGGAATGATGTCAACAGCACTGTGTTAAAAGAAGCCAAGACCATTATTGTAACATTTCTTCTTGTTGTACATTTATTGTACATTTATTGTAAACAAGTGTTGTTTAAGCAAAGTGATGGAGAATTAATCTGGTAACATATGCTTAACGCAGTATATGAAACTGACGTGAGCTCGTTGGTTTTTTCAGTTTTCTCAACGGTAAATCTTCTTCGTATGATCAACATCCTCGAGAAGTCTTGACCTCATATTTCTGGCTTCAATGATATGATTTTCATGTATTTGGAGAGCATTATTATTATTGGAGCATTATTGAACTTTTAGAATAAAAGCTAATATCTGTTTTTTCGTGTTAGAAATCAGTGTCCTCTGACTTTGCTATCGGGACCACTGGACCTGATGAGAATACTAACATCTGTTCTACTTCTGAAGGCAATGGTTCGAGATTCATATCGACATTAAATCTTTTTGCACGTTGTTAATTTCCTGAATATTTAGTTGTGGCTTAAGTCAGGCTCAATGAAATAGTCAGATGAGCAAAGTGACACGTCATATCGCATACACATATTCTCTTTATTGGTTTTTTCCTATATTCAATATAGATGTGGTCGAAGGTGTCCAGTACTTGAACGAAGCTTAGTGCTCAATAATGTCTAGATAATTTCCTAGATATAATAACATAACAAAAGAATCGATAGAATCATTAACAAAGGGTTGGGCTTTGTAAAAATAGTTACATTGACCTGCTGCAACATTTCTCGATACCGCTCACGATCTAGCGCCGTCTTCTGCCAATCCATTATCCCGGCCGTTCTGGCGAACGCATCAAAGCCATCACTCTATCTTAGTTTGGGCCTCCAACGCCTCCTCTGTCCGTTTGGACGGCCTAAAATGACTTTATTTGTTTTAAAATAATTATGTAGAACTCTCATTATTCATCCTTTAAAGGAATTTAGGTAGGGGCGGCTCGGTGGTGATGCGACTGCGGCGCCGGTCTTCACAAGGCAGGACCGGGGTTCAAGTCTCATCTGGGCCGTTCCTCCAAAGTGAGGACTGACTATCCAACTATGCGGTAACAATAAATCTAGTAAGCTAGAAATGGCAGGCATGACCTATGAGGTCGTTAGGCCAAGAAAGAAGAAGAAAGGAATTTAGGTATTGTACGAAATTCTCCCGATGAAAATTTCTCCCGAAAAATACTGATTTGTGATGTGGAAAGTGTGAGTAAGAAAAGTTGTGCAACTTTCGCGCCGTTCAGTTTGTAACTGTTTATTCTGTTGTCCGAGTTCATTTTACATAATTCTGAGTTCATTTGTAGTTCATTCGATCTTATCCTAATCCTAACTTGTATTTGTTAATTCCGTAACGTCAAGTGGTATGTGGTCCTGTATTTACATTCTCCGGTTTAATTCCTTCGTCTTAGTTCAAATATAGAGTTCAAATATTATGCATGGAATTAATCTAATTGTAAATCTCACAGGTATGAATCCGGTATTTTAGAAATATTTTTGAAAAGAAAACTGATAACGATAATTTCCTCTAATATATGCAAAAGATTTTATTCAGTTTTCAGTGTAGAGCTATTTTTTAAAGGGAGAGACCGGAGGACAGGCTGTTGATTGACTCTTTGATTTTTTTCTGTCGACCCCTGTTCTTTCTTCCTGATGTATTCAATAACATATCAATAGTCAAAATTAATACCATAATACCATTATCCTAATAAAAATCCACAAATGACAATACAGCCTTCAGCCATCATACTATAAATTAAAAACTAATTAATAAATGTCGCCTATTAGAATAGTCTTGCTGAAAATAGTAATATTGTTGGAACATATATACAAAAAAAAAAGCAATGAAAAAGTTTGGAAAGCTTATGTCTAATTGTACAAAATACTCAAAATTCACGAATATACAAGCGCATCCATAGAAAAAAGCACATCCTTATCTAAAATAAAATACGCTTTAAGAAAATAAACAAATTGAAAGTTTAATAGCTAAAATCTTATTAAATTAAACAAAACAAAAACTCTCTTTATCCTTCCCAGTGTTGGATCCCGCAAGCGTAAGCCTTCCTTTAGCACGACTTTCCAGCTGCCTGATGGGCACAGCTGAATTATTAATCGAAGGATCAGCCAGTTGAGCCATCGCTCAACCATCAA
Organism: Anopheles maculatus; assembly: GCA_002091835.1. Taxonomy (NCBI): domain Eukaryota; kingdom Metazoa; phylum Arthropoda; class Insecta; order Diptera; family Culicidae; genus Anopheles; species Anopheles maculatus. The sequence continues at coordinate 140,956 of KZ061765.1, forward strand.
TTAGCTTTGCTTGATTACTAGCCATACCGTCCTGAAGAAGCGGGCCCAATTAAGCAGCACCGACGTCGCATTTTAAACGACAAACTAATGCAAATTTCGTCCCTCACACGGCACGATCGACAGCCATCTTCGGGTCGAGTCCCGGTTTCAATGGACGTTAATTTGTTACGATCCGTGAAATAGAGTGAAGGAGAGCGAGAGTGGCAGAGTGAGTAAGGTCTTTGGCATCCTAAAACCGACCAACCGTTTCCCAGCTCATCCTTCCAGTGCGCTTATCCCTGGGTGAAAAGTAATGTCAAATAAATTACTTCCCTTTCTTCTTCCTCCTAAAAAAAACATTCCCCATTCCTCGCTCTTTTTCCTTCCACATGCCAAAAGTAAGGCAAAAGGGTCTGACGCACACGCGTCCGTTTCCATTATGGCAGCTTAATTTACATCGAAACTGTCAGGCTGTACGGAGGGGAACAATTGAGTTAATTTTTGGTGGGCTGTAAATGGGCACACTTACAAAGTGTGGCTGTACAAAATACTCAAAATTCACGAATATACAAGCGCATCCATAGAAAAAAGCACATCCTTATCTAAAATAAAATACGCTTTAAGAAAATAAACAAATTGAAAGTTTAATAGCTAAAATCTTATTAAATTAAACAAAACAAAAACTCTCTTTATCCTTCCCAGTGTTGGATCCCGCAAGCGTAAGCCTTCCTTTAGCACGACTTTCCAGCTGCCTGATGGGCACAGCTGAATTATTAATCGAAGGATCAGCCAGTTGAGCCATCGCTCAACCATCAATTAGCTTTGCTTGATTACTAGCCATACCGTCCTGAAGAAGCGGGCCCAATTAAGCAGCACCGGCGTCGCATTTTAAACGACAAACTAATGCAAATTTCGTCCCTCACACGGCACGATCGACAGCCATCTTCGGGTCGAGTCCCGGTTTCAATGGACGTTAATTTGTTACGATCCGTGAAATAGAGTGAAGGAGAGCGAGAGTGGCAGAGTGAGTAAGGTCTTTGGCATCCTAAAACCGACCAACCGTTTCCCAGCTCATCCTTCCAGTGCGCTTATCCCTGGGTGAAAAGTAATGTCAAATAAATTACTTCCCTTTCTTCTTCCTCCTAAAAAAAACATTCCCCATTCCTCGCTCTTTTTCCTTCCACATGCCAAAAGTAAGGCAAAAGGGTCTGACGCACACGCGTCCGTTTCCATTATGGCAGCTTCATTTACATCGAAACTGTCAGGCTGTACGGAAGGGGAACAATTGAGTTAATTTTTGGTGGGCTGTAAATGGGCACACTTACAAAGTGTGGCGGGAGAGAAAAAAAAAACCCCTCGGAATGCTATTTCTCGCTCCCCGACGTTTGTCCAAACGGAAAAAGTTAAAACTTTTTCCACCGTACCCTGGTACCGTCACCGAAAAGCACCGGGCGTCTCCATTTGTTCCGGATATTTAGAAAGCATCACGGTGTATCAAAACCTTTTTTGGGGGCAAACAATTTTGGGGCGCCCACCATTTTGTAGGCCTCTGCCTGCCAGAGATTGCATTCTCCGGTTGGGTCGGGAAAACGTTTCGAATTCACACCACCTGAGAGAAAAACAAGATGAAAAAAAAACAGGCGGATGCGAAAAGGAAACATGAGACACCTTTTCCGGTGCGTGGTACGTGGTGCGGGTGTCCTTGTTTACGTACGCCGGGTTCGGTTCCGTTAAAAGAAAGTTAGCCTGTCGTGCTCGGAATTTATTTACTTCCCGCTTCTCTGTTGGTATTATTATTTGCCAATGAAGGAAAGTTGTGGGGCGTTCGCCGGGAGGTTGAGCATGAGTGCCGGGGTGTTGATTTATTCTTCCACCCAAACAAATTGCTTCACCAAATCCATCATCCCGTGGTGGGCTGAAGAAGGTGAAGATGGGTAAAAGGGAGTCCGGTTGGAACGAGATTTAGATGAGACTGGATACGAAAGCCGGATGGTGAGATAATAATGGAAGAGAAAAGGTTCGGCGCCGGCCCGAGTGACAGTGAAAGTGGCAAAATCCAAAATCATCCGAACGTATTCAATCGATGACACGTTTTGCGTGTGAAAATCACTCATACGCGTCCGACTCGATCGTACCATCGAATCGGCATTATGGGGGAGGGGCGCCTGGGAAGAAAATGGGAAGAAAGCCGAGACCGCTCTTGTTGCGATTCAAATCAACAGCCAGCACGAACGAGAAATGGATGAGTGGGAAAATAATACCATCAAAAGCGAAAATCGAAAGCAAAGCCCGAAAAGTGAAACATCTCCGTACGTTTCAGCACTGGGTGGATGAAAAGCGAGTGGTTTTCTTTTTGGTTGTGCCCTTTTACGGTGGCGCTGCTTGATCGTTCTTTTGATTCAGGAAATCCAGACAAGCAAAAGATTGCATGGGCGTGTGTTTGTGTGCGTCAAGAAGTTAAGTCGTCTCCGGCAGTTTTTGGTTCTGCTTTTTTGTTACTCTCGAGAAGAGAGAAAACTTTTTTCATTTCAATCATTTCCATTGGTGTTTCCCCTTCTTCTGTTCAAGCTTACCGGGGGGAAAACCGTAACGAAGCGGAAGCAGTAGATGTAAAAAAAAACCGCATACGCATTAGAAATGTGAGAAAGTTCTTAATTTGACAGTGGAAAGTAAACCTCTCTTTGTCGAGCTGAGCGCCGCTCGGTACACCAGGACCGTACCGGGGTTTACGGGTATATGTGAAGTGGTTGGATATTTTTGTGTGGGAAAGCACTGTAAGGTACAGTCGGACGAAACGGTCATGATGAACTTTTGGTAAAACCAACCACAACCCCAAACACCAACACCTGGCTGCTTGACAGTTGTGCCGGTGGTAGAAATGTGTTGCTAAATAACATGGAAAGTGTTTCAACGTGCGTCTTCGTGCAGGTTACTTCCCTGTCCCGCTACCGAAACTAGTGAAATATTCAAAACAAGTCAGAACTTGCCCCTTTTTTTGTGCTGGGCTTTTTTGTTTAGCATCCAGGATTTTGATGTCAATTTACGACCAAAGTCCATTTCTAGAAATGGGGAAATCTGTCGTAGTGAAACCGTCCATCAATTGCGGAAGCTTTCAGTGAATGGGAAAGAAATATTTGAATTTTATTTTGCCTATAAATAGAATGATAAAGTTACTACTTCTTCCGCATGGCAGGTTTAAACTGTTTTCCAGTAGGAAAGATTAAATTTATAGCTACGCAGAATACAGAGTACTAGAAAGAATTTCTACGACTAGAATGGATCAGCTGAACGTTAAATAAAGAAGGAGTTAGGTATGATTACTAACAATTTTGATTGATCATACTATGGAGTCAGTAACTTACAGTTTCAGACGATAATATTTTTAAATTTTAGCCTCCATCAGCTGACAAATTTAATACATGTCGAACAGTGCATTGGAAACGCATTATATAAAATGTGAAGCATTCATAAATAATATTTTTACCATAATGAAAAATATGATAAAAAAAACATATTATAACATACATTATGTTAAACATTGGCAAACGTTTGCATTAGTATCTGTTCAATGAATATTATATCAAAATTTGACTTTTGGGTAAACGAAAAATATGTGCGAAAACTAATCATATGTGAAGGGGATGAATATTACTACGAAAAAGAAAAACAACATTGGTTTTCTTGAAAATTATAAGAAATATACGAAGAAATATTAAACATACATACATACATGTACATACGTTACATTAGGCATCAAACATCAAATAGTCTGGTAATCCGTCTGTTGGCACGATGCACACGGTTCTAAATGTAAACAAACGAATGTCAACAAGTCGGGTTGTCATTTAGTGTTGCTGAATACTGAAGATCAGCGGACTAGTTAGGCTTAAGTTAGCGTACCGCAAACTATGCGGCGCCAGCGCAGAATACGAATCGCTGCAGCGGGTCAACGATCGATCGAAAAAATGACCAAATTAGGGCACAGGATTTAGTCGCGAACTTGAACGATAAAGAGCAGGACTCCTTTTTGAACCGCGCACATCCGTAAAACCGCGTAAAACCGCGTAAAACCGAAAGTTACAAAATATAGTGTTGTGCTTGTTATAAAAACTCCTTCTATTGAATTTAAGAGAAAACTAAATTTCCTCACATTCAAAAACTAGTCTGGTCTCTAGTTGTCGTGTCATGTCAAGAGAATCGCTCCAGACGACCCAACGCTTATATCGTCCATATGAACAGAAAAGGCGTGATAGGCTCAAGTCGTAAAGCGTTTTTAGTTCAAGCTGAATCACAAAACGAAGAAACAGCTAAATCACTTTTCGGATGCACTTAGCATTCTGAGAAAGAAGAGGTTTTAATTATGATTTCGAAGGTATATTTGCCAACGTGTACGTCTGTTTGTTACGCCTTTGAGAGTCCTTTTCTCAGGATCGGAGAGATGATCCACACCGGAAACTCTCTCCCACGTACTCACACAGTTGACAAACGATAAGAACGCTCTAGAAACACATTCGCAAGAGGGGTCTTTGCACAAAGTAACGCGATTTTTTTCGAACATCGTTATGTTCGATACGCAGAGCTAGTTTTGAAGCGTCAAACAAATCAACCGGGATATTGAATTGGCCGAAGATGCTGCTACACCGTGTGTGGTATTGTGGGGTTTTGAAGCAGGCAAATACCGCTCTCCAACAAGTACCGGTTAGTGGTTCTGTTATTGTTTTAAATATGAATCAAATTATGTTATTACAATTAATTATGTACAAAAAAAGGTACAGAAAACTAAGTGAAACGTAACGTACGCACCAAACGAAGTGTCGCTAGACTAACTCTTGAGGTATGTTGGCCGAAACAAAAAGTGGCGCATCACACGGCAGGAGTAAATATCGAATTCCGTCCGGATCGTCTCCTCGTACGCAAAAGTGACTTTCCTTAACATTTTTGAAGAATTACTTACATATGTTTCATGGTTGCAAAATACTGGGTAGCAAGTGGTGCAGTATAAATCACAGGCATCTAACAGACAATGTCAGAAAGATTATACCTGGTTAGAAAAATTTATGCCAAGTGCCTGTGTATAATTCAAGATTACATTAGTGATTACGCTTTGTTTTATCATCCTTGGCCATCATAAAATTACAACTAGAAGTTCAAATTTTGAAGTGTTCCATGTATACCACAGAATTCCGTAGTGACAGACCAAGAATACAATAAAACTAATAATCAAGTGCTATTAAATTATTGTAACTACATACATTTTGACGGCTCAATTGTGATTTAAAGCTTCCGAAATTCAATCTTGATGCTCGGATGTACTTCGTGTCTAATGATAATATTATGTTCATCGTCTACAAAAGCTCTTACACTCCTTACACTTCCTTAAGTCTTCATGTTCGGAGTTACTTTCATAAGATAAACATAAAACTTCACAACAGGTAGTAGCTGCACAACCGTCCTACACAGTCATCTGGGCAAGCTCCGCTGAAGTACGGTACGGCTGGCAAGCATACGGTCAGGTCGAGATAAAGAAAATTGGATTTTCCATCAGCACAACCGCATTGGCAGCAGTGTACACTGTTGCTGCTGCTGCTACTACCTGGTGCAGGTGAAAAGATGGATTGCCCGACTGCTACTAACCGTTGGGGTGGCGTTGGATAAAGTTTGCAAAGTTGGCGCGCTACACAAAACGAAGCGCCCTGCAAGCGGCGAGATTGTGTCAGACGTCAGCAGTTTGGTTGCTGTTCTTGCTGCAGAGTTTTAAGAGAAAGAGAAGGAGTTTTTTTTATCTTCAAGTTTTTGTTTTCCAAAAAAAGGAAGAAGTAAAAATAAAACTGATAAAGATAAATTTAAAATAGTAAAAAATACAAAAACCAGAAGCCCTGTGGACTTCGGGGTGTAGAAAAAGGAAGAAAAAGGTTAAAATCATATTGGAGCAGGATAAAAGAAGATAACTTCTTTTTCATAATATGCATACACAAGCCCATACACACACGCACACTAAGCAACTGTTTGCATCTCATGTGCACACCCTGCTGAAACGGGATTACTTTACTTTAAATCAATTTTCTCGTCCAACTCGGTGGCGCTACACCTACGACGTGCGCCCGGGTGAGAGATTTATGCTAACGAATGTTACGCTTATCCCACCCGTGCACACTTGTTGGGGTGATGATGTGAAACGTGGAGCATGGAGCATGTGAGAAAAAAAAGAAAACGTTCAAATAAGAAGGAAGTATGTTCCTCCGATTGAAGGTAGGAGGGTGCAATGTTGCCCTGACATAAAGCAAACGGGCGTTAAGTATTACCGTTGTATGTACGAAACGATTAAGGGTAAGACCTGTTTCATGTCTTTTTGTTTCACTAGAGAAAAGGGGAGTTTTAGATTGAGGAAAAAGCTTCCAACTGCGTTTTACATGATGGACAGCTTTTAATTTGCTAGAGATTAGTTGCACGATGAAAATCTTGTGTAATGCGGACTGCATACCTTGCAGGCGTGAATGTGTTTTTGTTATTTGACGTTAGCCAGCGTTAGAACAAGTGTACGAGACTCAATTTCGAACGAAAATGTGACTCTATCACAAACAGAGCATTACATTTACCTTTCACAAAAGCTTCGTCAAACGTCCAGTTGATAAAGGTGATGATTGTAAACGCTCCGGGGCGCCTTAAGAAGGTGGTCACTCGCACGCTAGGCTACCGTCTTGAAAGCGGTGCGTAAAAAAACCGTGCCTTGGGATATCGGAAGCCTCCCGCTAGCACAACTTTTCACGCTCAACGAAGCGAACCAAACTTCCAGCTAGGTAGGATTTGTAGGGATATTTGTAACGGCAAATAAAAGGAAAAGCTCTCGTCGCGGGTACAAAAAAGGTACCGGTCGGCTTCGGGATGAGCTTAGAAAGTTTTGCTTCCTCCCAAAGTATCAAGCATGCCCCGATGCCGTGGCCACACCAGAAATGAAAGATGCTCAGCCATCATCGAACACCGAAACGGTTACGAAATCGATCGAACGTACGCAAGAAAACTGGGCAACGCGGCAACTCATTTTCCAGTTGACGTAGGAGGCAAGATTATAAAACGGGACGTGTCAGTTTATCTTGCGTTATTTATGAGTACCGGGCCCGGTGCTGGGTTCGATCTTGTGGACCGGCGTTGCGACGCTGTGACCTTTGCATTTATGGATCAGCAGTAGCAGTAGCAGTAGCAGCCGCTCGTAAATCCGACTCCAACGGTTGGTACTGCTCCCAGCGCTCGCCCAGCGCACTCGCCCTTCGTTTGATTCGCTGCCTCGCTTTTCGTCAGCTTGTGCGCCAGTGTTTGCTCAGGCTTCATGCAAAACGAAACGACACACGATCGGTAGCCGTTAGCGGCATCGAAGCTTTACACTTGTGTGTTCTTTATAATCGCACCGAAGCCTCTCACACACATCGAGTGAACCAGATTTCTTGCACCGACAGTTTGATTCCACTCGTTTGCTATCCATGTATGTGCAATGAATATTCATTACGGTGTGATCCATTCGGACTGGGAGAGAGGGAGAGAGAGGTGAGCGAAAGGACTGTGTCAGCTTACCATTTTTATCGCTATTGATTTTGCTAGGATTTATGCAACGATCGAACCGCTCGAGCTTTATGTATGCGACCGGGTTTTACCGATTGCCCCGAACCCGATGAACACGGTTCATGTTCGAGCAGAATGTTGTTCTGATTCGATTTCGATTTGATGCGAAGAAGTGTTGCTCATTATTAGGAAACGGTGTGCGCTGGTATGGAGCGTCTCCATTTCATCCATTATCGATGGGAAGTTTGAAGTTTACTGCTCGTTTCCATGTAAACAACTCAGCATGAGTTGCTCAGGTCTTCATATACTTTCTACGTTCTAGTGTATGTGGAGAGTATTAAGAGACTGTTTAGACCTTTTCAGATCGTATTTCAATACTATTTTCAAATTGCATACCTTCAGGCGCTTAGTTGTGAGTTTTTTTAAACGCCCCGCCTAAAGATAGGCAATGAAAAAAATTATATTTTTAATTATCAGTGCGATAAGGCTGTTCTGGATAAATAAAATAAATTAGCTGTTACGGTTAAACTTGCTTAAAATTTATTCATAAAATTGTGTTAAAAACAGATAAAAAAAAAACAGAATTCTGACAAATTTATTCCCAGAAAAGTATTAAAATACTATCTAAATCATCTTCCCATTAAGATGTTGTCAAGTGCATCCGTACCTGGTAAGGTACACACACATAATTTTACAGTAGCTCAACTGCATCTTCATCGTTGCATTTAGATTGCCCTCTCTCAGAACGGTAATTCTGTTGAAAAGTTAAGAATGTCTGATTGCAACCGAAATTCGTTTCCCGTTTGTGCATTGGAACGGTCGTGAGCTTTTGAGGTTTTTGATCTTAATTTTAAATATTATTCTCTTTCACCACTCTGCCAGTGACTTCCGGTAAAATCATAGCTCAACGTTGAAGCTATTGCACAGATCTTTTGCTTGCTCTAGTGTTTCCCAGTGTTGAGTTTCGAGGTTAAATTTCGGTCGTACAGAGTGCTCCATGAAGTACGGAAAGGAAACCTTTTCCTGCAAAACCAAGTCACGGAAAGTAGGGATCGTATGAAAAAGGGAAGGCGAAATGCGTATCTGGTTGTGACTGAGCGTAAATAATACATTTTTGGATAATTTTATTCACCCAACCAGTTTGGCCGTTGCAGCTACTCACCTGCAACCGACGTGTGTTGGTTGGGTTAACATGAGAATAAGTGAGGTTATGGGAAAAAAAAGGTACAGTTATGCTGCCGCTGCCGGGATGTTTGTGCAGCTCCGGCCCGAACAAATACATTATGAATACGTAATGCTTTCCGATTATATATGGTTATTTACGTTCAAGAAACCCATCGGTTTACCACAAACACACCTTGAGTGTAGATAAGGAAAGCACTGCTTTACCGTAACAGCATTCACTTTGCAGCGCAGAAATAGAATGGTGCTTAAAGGTGGAATGGAATATTAGAGAGTTGCTTGAAAAAATATTATAATGTAACAGAATTTATAGTACAAATAAAGTACGAGGTACATTAAATTTATTTACTTATCTTAAATTGCGATTCGAACGTAAAACGAGTACCACTTAACATAAATCCATTTTTTTGAGACTCTGACTCCTGGGCTGGTCCATTTAATTTTAGCTCATCTCTAAAGTATAGTGGGCAGTACGGTACTCATCAACTGAGATAGCTTTCCGTTTCGTTTTCCGAAGTGTTTTCCACTGAAACCCGTAAGTAAAAGAGAATTTATTTTCCAATTTATGAGAACATGAAAAACAAATTATGACGCTGTTAATTTTTTTCGCCGCGCACCACACTATCGGCAAAGGTTGTTAAAATGTTAAGTGTTCTTTTCAAGAAGCTTTGTAACGATGGGGACATTACAGTTCAAAGTATCAGTTTCATCGCAGGCAGTAAAGCTTTACGTAATGAGTAAATAAGGGTATGGATTCTTTGTTTCTTTGTAAGTAATTGGATCCAATTACAAACACTACTGGGAGATGAATATTTTTTAAACAAAATTTATAGAACAGGAAATGTTACCATGTTTTCTAAGCTTACTGTAAATGCCAGTAACACTTATCAGACAATAAACTTGTGACCATGTTTAATTGAGTGCATACATTAAGGCGTTGTTTAATTTTATTTTTTAATACAAAGATTGACTAAAATTTAGAACACTAACCACAAACTAATCATTGGAACATTGTTCTAAAAAATAAAACAGAGCATAATCAATCACGATCCTGAAATCTTCATAAACACGTGGCATGCAAACCAAGCATGGTATTGTATCGCACCAGAATTTAAAACACATCCATTAAAACTCCATTATGCAGTGCGTTTTTTTTTTCGTTTTTCTTTGTTTTCAACGACCCGTTTAATAGATTTCCCTTTCTCTGCGACACTTTACAAAACTGTCATTACGCACGAACGGTGCACCAAAACGCCGGGCTTGTTTACCAGCACCAGTTTTTAGGGTACACAGGATGCACTTTTGCCCAAACCGGGGGCACGTAAGAAAAGCAAACATTAATTTGATGTAAGATAAATGAGAAAGATAAACTCCGGGCGTGAGTGCATCGGCAGCACGACCAACACCACACGATGTCGAGTGTGCGGCCAGCTCTGAAGCACCTTGCCGGCACGTGTTTATGCTGACGTGACAGCTGGGCTATCGCCATCAGCAAGCCAACGAACCGTCTTCAAGATGCAACGACGATGGCGTGACATTTTCGAGTGGTGGAGTGACTGACAATCCTTTCGTTTTGCTGGGTGGTTGCTGGCATTCAGTGCACTTTACCTGACCCGATGGCATATGTGTGGAGCAGAAGATGGTTGGCTGGTGTCCTGTGGTTTTCGCTACACACTTTCGCTGAGCCTTTGCTTGCTAATGAACGGTAATATCGAAACAGGCGTTCATGCAACAACGGCAACAGCGGTACACCAATTTTGCCTGTAACCGTAATGTGTGCCATGCAACAGAAGGAAGCGTCACTTGTTAACTTCAGTTCTAATTTGAGAAGGAAGCCAAAATAAGAGTTCTTGCCTGGGGATGGAGGATATGATAGAAATATGTATCTTATACGTGCTGACAGCCAACCTGTGGTTGACGATTTATTCAGTTGACAAGGTTCAACACAATTTGTATCGATTTCTGTCTCAACTTGAATTCAACAACAAATGAAATATTCTTTCAAACCAAGAACTGCTGGATGTTTTACTTAAAATAGAAGACGAACAGGTTCAAAGGTAAGAGAAACTTAAAATTAAGATGTAAAGTAAATAATTGCAAGGAAAAGGAAGTCAGCAGTGGATAATTACCGAGCGATAAATTTAACACTTAATAAAGCTCGTCAGCTAGCCTTAAAACAAAATTTGTAATCGATTTATAGTTAGTATAGTGTTTGATTGCCTCCCCTTGTCTAAATACACTTTAAAATACATGTGTTACATCCAGTTCAAGGCACATGGCGAACAATAAACGAGCATCGGATCATGACCGCCAAATGATAAGTGTCCGTGTCTGACGGACCATAGCGTCAGACCCTGGTCATGTAACCGTATAACATCCAATTTTCCTTCACCCCCTTTCCCTTTTCCCTCCCACCATCGAAGCAGCTATAATTTATCGTGCCTTATCCTGCTGACTCCACTGCTAATACAACCTTCGCCAGCATAATGCAGATATTTGAATTATAAATGCCTAGATCAATAAGACACCTCCACGAACGAGTTGCCTGAAGGGATAAATTAGTTTTGCTCCCGGTCACCCGGTCCGGGTCCGTCTGCAGCAGCTCATCGGCTCATCATTCCGGCAACCCGGAAGATGGGTGGCACTGGGCGGTTACATAAAATCAATACACCGTGCAGCAGAACGGAAGCAAGCCGCTGGAAGAAAGTTTCTTTCGCATTGCAGGCTCGGCATGTATGCGGCACAATTTATGATTGCCGGTACCGGAACTTTCCTTTCACCTGCGATTGAAATCAATTTGTTACCAACGAACCAACCAACCGGCCCTGGTGAGTGTTTCCTTCCTGGCCACAGAAAGTTCCACCAGGAAGCTGGGAAACAACGCGAACACGTACCCACCAACCATGGCAGACAGATTCTGACGACATTTTGATTCGTTAATTATGCTCACCGTTCATCTTCGTCGGTTATGCTACCTTTGGGTCGCGCGTAACCCACCCATAAGTGAAATGTCACTCAACCGTTGATTAGATCGTGTCAAGGATGGCTTTATTACGGATGACAGATGTCAACGTCATTAACGTCATGCGGAGCAAAGCGGTGACGGTTAGCAAAAAGGGTTTCGGATCATGGCACGAGGACGATCGGTACTGTAACAAGCGGCAACACAGTTTTAATGTAATTGTTGTTGTTTGCTTGATGTGATAGTTTACGACAACAATTAGTAGATAAACGTTTTGACAATAAGTTGACGAATCTACTGAAACTTTTTGAATATTTTCTATAAACATTCACGTTTGCTACTGTATTAAGATGAATATTTTTGATACAAATGTTCTACTGGTAATGACGTATGCATTTTTATCACTTCTCCGTAGCATGGACAATCCGACTAATCTACATTGTGATAATATTTAGTTTAACAAGCCATTGGATTGTAACATTAACAGAATATTAATAGAAGACAAGATTTGGTGTAGTTAAGAGAAATTCAGAAAGTTAATAAGTACACTTTTACGATACAAAGCTCGCTGTAACGTTACAGAAGCACTTAAATTCCTACAAAATAATTTCATAAATCCAGAAGAATATTGCTATCGAATTTCGTAGTTTTATAACCATACATAATAATTTAAATTCACTTACAAAATTATTATTCTTTGTTATTCCTATTCAACATGTAGAATAACTTACATTGAAGGGTATACAGCGATCGGAGAGATAAAAAAAATCAAAACGCTAACCTACATTACACATAAATTTGCTGTCGACCAAATCTCGAAGAAATAAATAAAAACAGTTGTAGTAAAGAAATATCTTGTTGATAGAAATACTGATTAGCTTTAAAAATACCCAAATGTTACAAACAAGATGCTTGGAATGATCTCGCAGAACGCTAAGCCAAGAATAAGTAAAAGAAAGCATGTGTATACATTTGAAAAAGGAGAAGAATTTGTAAGATTTTTTATTTGGTGGCCTGGAATCTTAGAGACACAGTCAACTTTTAATAATGCTTTGGATTATGTTTTTTTATGCAGGTAAAATATTACATCCTCAGAATTGGATCAGCAATGCATATAAAAAATCAAAGGAATCGAGGAAGCTTTGTGCGTTCCAAGAGATTAATTTCTTAGTAAAAGATGTAAAAATTAATTCCATTGAGAGAAAAATTGAAATATCCATCAGGAGACTGATTTCAGCTAGTAAAATTTATTTGATAGCTGATATTTAAGAGAAATTCTAGCCATTGTAGTCTGTTGCTTTTATCTTAATAAAGCTAGGTTCTAGGGATGAAAAATGTCCTATGATAACTGATACTATTCTTAACAAAAAACAGCTTTCAACGTTTAAAGTGAAACCGTGCATAAAATAATCCCTAAACATAAGATACAGATGATGCTTATGAAAACCATCGTTTTGACGTAGAGCTCATCGTGACTATCAGATTAATTTACCTAAGCAACGATTAAAAGAATGTTTGAAGCCCTTTTTTTTGTCGAAGGACCTTACTTATTCGCTCAAGACATAGAACTGATCGTTAAGGCGTTATATTTTTATCGCCGTCAAGCCGATGTATCGTGGAGTGCATAAATCTAGGCGCAAACAGTAACCAACCAATAAAGAAAATTTTAAAAGTTTAATAACTATATAACCATAGTACTGTTTCATCAAATAATCAAATTAAAATTTTTCAAAAACAATCTTCCACTTCGTGTTAGTGCTAAAATAATTATGAATCGAAATGTGGTCCCCATCGCCCCATATACGCAAACACGATTCGTATGAATAATATTGTTGCGAAACATACTTTTCCAATCGTGTCGTGAGACTTCCATCCTCGTATCAGTTTCTGCCTTTCTGTTTTGCACCCGAATGCAAAGCTTTTGCCACTTATTTTGCACTGCCCGGTGTGTACGGTGCAGTTGGAAACAAAAATATTCCGCTGCGCCGCATATGTTATATTGCTTACGGAAGTTTGACCAATGCAACGGTGAACGGGTTGAGAAAATAGCGCGAACAACCGAACGCAACGAATGCAACGAACGGCACCGAACTGATGGATGTGTGAAACTTTATGGAAAGTAGATAAAAACAATTTGTCCACCACGGCATGCAACTCGCACCCGGGAATGAATAAATGAAAACAGACGACCTATCAAAGCGTAGGTTTGCTGCGTTTTCCTTTGCCAAGGTCTGAGCGTCAGTATTTTTTAGTGTGCCGTTTGTGTGTTTGGCTTCTTATTTCCTTATTCAACATTTTATTTATGTGCGCTAGCGAACGTTAATATTATTTTTCGCTGCATCTAGCGCAAGCAGTGTTGAAAATACAGTGGCCACGTTTGTGAGAGTGTAGCATGGAAATAAAAATATTATGCCCCTATCAGATAATCACATTTGAAATCGGTACAGTCGAATAAGTTCGCATGACTATGTTCTTATTTATGCATGTCGATTAGCATGCGAGAAATGTATCTTTATTTTATGACAAACATTTTGTTATTTAAAAACAAACTTTATCGGAAAATAAATTCTCAAAACAAAAACAAAAATACAAGATTTATTTATTCAACAATGTAAATAAAGCTTCCGAAAAAAAAAATCAAATTTTATAACTTTCCAACTCGTTTAACCGTCCCACCGGAAAGACGAAGTACACATAATCATATTCAAATACAACCCATACACTAGATGCAAATCGCAAATTAAACATCCAGCCAACGACGAATTCGGTTGCCACTCGTGCTGCCTCAACCGTGGGCCGTAGCTTGCAAGCTCGCTTTCGTATTCCGATGGCAACACTTCAAACGCTCGTTTTTCTCCCGTTCGCACATGATGCCTTGCGCTCGGTACACAGTAATCCAAACATTATCATAATTTATAGTGAAAATTGTGTTTGTGCGCCTTCACCATACCAGCCCGGGCCATTCATTTTGGCGGGGTGGTTCGGTGTGACGCTGCAAGTGAGAAAAAGTTGGTTACTGGGTAAAATCGGAAGCAAAAAAACAGGCATATTTATGCTCGGTACAAATTCGGTCGCACACTCACTTGATAGTATGTGCAAAAGCTGCCTGCAAAGTTAAGAAAATATTCACCAGAAGCTGCGCAAAAAGACAACCCTGGCTTAAACTTAAACAACTCAGACTAGCGTGCGAAAACTTTTCTCCGATGTTTTTTTTCCCCTTTTTCGCAAAAGGGAGTAACATAAAAAAGCAAAACATAAAACATACTATATGCAAAACAGAAACAAACACAAGAAAAAAAGAAAAGGCACACCAGACGGCGATGAGGCTGATTCGAGTCAGAAGTAGATGAATGTTTCATTGCCCGTGCTTGGGGGGACGATTTCGGTAGTGCGAGGATAGTAAGCAACTTGCACAAACAACCGACCAACAAATCCTAGTGAAAAAAACAACCCGGTATATGTATGCTGCACCCGTGCTTTCCGCGCTAGAAAATCTTTAAAAGCTCCACAACCAAATCGTGTGGTGTGTGGGAGTGAAAAAGATGGAGTGTGTTATCGTTCACACAGACAACGGTGGTGGAGAAAAAAAAACACACACAGATTTCACCAGAAAACACAGCATACGGAATGAAGTTCGCAGAATATGACCAGCTTTCTCAGTGCCAGTGCGGTGCTTACTCTTCGTTTGCTGTCGCTGTGAACCAGCTGGTTGAAATGATGTTTGAAAACGTCAGCCTGTTACGGTTTACTTGTTGGTGGGTGATTTTTTTTTTTTGTTTTGGGGCAGCTACTTTTTTTTTAGGAAGTAAAACTCGGCCAGTGGGCTAAAGTTTTGCACGAAATGTTTATTTTATTAGTTGCTACAGCATAATCTGATTTGATCCGGTGTTTGTGACAAGCGTCTATTATGCGGATAGAAAATGGAAGGTCGTTAGGAGCGTTACGGAGAAATTTGATTCGAAATTTTATGTTTTCTAGTGACTTTTTTGGAAACGGTAATGTATCGGGTCTAAAAGATGGAAACTCAAATTAGTTCAAATTGACAGATGCTGTAATGATAGTCTGTTAAATCTGTAACAACATGATATATAATTATGTGGTTGATGTTTTATTGTTGAACAAACATCACTCTTTCGAGTCCAGCTTAAGACTAACATATTCAAATGAACTTATTCTAATCGACGCTATCCCTACCTGGCCCTAGCTGTAACCCTAACCGGTGAACACGTGAGGGAGGCATCCGATGACGTGCGGCATTGTCCGGTATCCGAAGCGCTGTCTGGCATCCGAAGCGCTGTCTGTCATCTGATGTCTGGCTTCAAGTTCAATAGAAATCCTCAGATACTTCTCAGTCTAATGAGATTCACTAGAATTGCAACAACATGCAAAGGAATATAAACAACTTAACTTCCAAAATCGATAAAATTAAGTCCATAAAACTAGAAAATAATTAATATCGCACACAACATTTTATTACATTAAGATAATCCAAAACATCATCCAACATATGGATACTCTGGTTATATTTCGTCAGCGACACCTAAGCCGAAATTTCACTATGCGAAGATCACTTTATGCATCTGGTAAGATCAGCTGGGTGTGGTGTATTATGAGTAGCTATAGCCAGAAGAATCGATAACAAGGGAGGTCCATCGACAGCAATATTGATTCGTTTAAGTCGAGCAACGAAAGAAAAACGATCCCAATACCCCTATAGACTCACCAACAGTCATTTTAGTGCATGATAATACTTAGCCACACGTGCTTAGTTCGCGGAGATTTGATGCACAGAGGCTGCTATTAACAAACAAATAACATATCACTAATAAATCCGTTGACGAGATTGTTCTTTAAATAGTACAGAGCATTCTTTTCAATGATGAAGAATATTCTGGATTGTTTAAGGGTATAACTAGACAAAATATACCGTCAGTATCTGAGATATAATGGTGTTTGCTATAACTTCTCAGAAAAAGCAACTGAAAAAAAATATATTTTTAACGGTAATTGCTTCGTTAATAAACAGTTTCAGAGCTGACATTATCAAGGGCTATTAATATTTTGTTTGGTAAAACTTTAATAGAACAGATAGTCTTTTTTTATAGCCAAAACGGGGGACAGTAGTTAGTCTACAAGTCCCGAATATTTGTGATGTAATGCGGATATTTATTTTAGCCACAGTCGTGAATAAGACGCTGATTAGCAGTAAAAAAAACTTCGCACTGTAGTCATCAATAATCTTCTCAACCGATCAGCCACATCAGCAACTGCTTCGCAAGGAATTCGTTCTGCTGCATGATGTTCCCGCGCTCCTATTGTGTACCCCTATTCCCTTAATGGTGTCCCAGTCAATCGTGTATCCGTTGTAAAGGATCGGGGTGTTTGGCTAGACACTGGTCTGACCTTCATCCACCATATAGACCATGTAGTGTCTAGAGCTCGAAGGACTCTTGGTGTTTTGAAGCGTGTAGCTCGTGATTTTAGCGACCCCAGATGCCTCAAAACCTTATTTTGCGCCTTGATCAGATCATTGCTAGAATACTGCTCAGTGATCTGGTCACCTACCGCCAGGACCCCCATTGATCGCATCGAGCGAATCCAGAGGTCCTTCACGAGATTTGCAATACGCAAATCATTAAGTGATTGGTCTACTGGCTTGCCTTGCTACGAGGAAAGATGTCGGTTACTTGGTCTGCAGTCGCTAGAAGTTCGTCGATCCTTTGCACAGTCTTCCTTTGTTGCAGCTGTGTTGTTGAATGCTATTGATTCACCTGCTCTACGCTCCTCGATTCCTCTATATGTTCCTTCACGTTCGCTCCGTTCACGTCCCCCTGTGTTTATACCACCTCGCCGTACATCAGTGGGGAGGAGTGATCCGTTACTTCGTGCTATACGCACCTTCAATTCCTCTTCCCATCTTTTTGATTACCACCTCTCGTTATCCTCCTTCCGTTCCCGTTTGTCCTCGTCATAACTCTCCTCGTTCACCCGCCTTCATTAGGTTAAATTAGGTTAAGTTATGTACTTAGCATGTAAGCGTTATTTTGTTAAGCCTCTAAGGCGAACAATAAAATCATACATACATACATACATACATACATACATACATACATACATGTTTGTTCAGTCCGATGTAGTCAATAACCACCATGAAATCCTATAATTTTGAAAGGATTTGCCATAGACTGAGGATTTGAAGAGCATTGGATTCCTCCAATAAATTTAGCTTGATCTGTAACTCATGTCGGATATTAAAACAACCCAAGGTGCCGCCCTTTTTGTATACAGTGTGTGTATAACTTCTAGTGTAGTAGCTCTTTCTTCCCTGTTTGACCCAATCTTGTATAACTCTGCCAGCAGTCCATCACTGCTGGCAAACTTGTTACATTTCAGTTGTTTGATGACACTTATGGCTTTGTCCTGGGATAGCCTGAGTATCTCGTCACAGTTATAGTGACTCTAGTAGTGCTTTGTTCCTATAAATAAAAGCGTAAATTGTATTAGTTCACACAAATGATCAAACTAAATTATGGTAAAATGCACAAAGTTAGGAAACATTCTCCATTAAATGGTAAATTATATTAACCACATCAAATATCACAACGAGAATGCGGACTCATGATAAGCATACAAAACAAAACATAAACAGTACTTGATTGGGTCGAAAAAACAAATCCATTGCCAACTTTATAACACAATCCATTCGAACGCAACTTCCCACCTTTCGGTATCGTCTTATCCCGTCCACATGCGTGTGTGCAGTCTCAGCATCATTACATTAAGCCTCGGATTGATACACACCCTGCACCCACATTCATGCAACCGTTTCACACTGGCCGAAACTTTTCCGCTGACGCGCCTGCTGAAAATCAAACGTCGACCGAAGGATGCGTGCAAACTTTTCCGCTGCGTGGTCGATATTTATCTTTTGCGGAATGTTTCGTGCTCCAAGCAGCAAGCAGCATAAGTTGCTTAACCAGCCCCAGCCAAGGGAACAAGACATCAGCGTTTGCTGGTAAGTTTCGGTGGACGAAGCGTGTAAACAGTTCGCCATTTGCAAACGATTGGCGAAAATCTCCGATGAACCTATGAACGGTGCTCGGTTTGGCGGCTTGGTGTGGGACACGGTACTGTTGATATCATTATTAGCAAGTTTCGAGCAATCGTACTGTGGAAAATCTTTGTCCCGTGTTTGTCTCGCCACCATCTTCGCAAAACCCCCGTCCGTCGTGATGAGTTTTATTACTGTTTTTACCACTCGGGAGTGCACATTTGCACACAGCTGGTTTAAGTTTACCGGGCAAGTTGTTGATCCTGAAAAGCTTGCGCAATGTCATCGCAACTGGGGAGATAGCAAGCGAGCTCCGAAGAAATAAAATGGAACTTAGACCAAAAGTACGATAAAAGCACAAAACGATAAAGCCAATTTCCTTTCTTCCCAGCCAGCCAGCTGCTCCGAGCAGTGGGTGGAAAAGTTTTGAACGGAAGAAAATGCAACAGCATCCGAATCCGAACGATGGAAAACACATTTCAGCACAAGTTTGTGGTTGCCGTGCTGTACCGGGTCGAAAGCTTGATTCTATATAAACAACGCAAGAGTTCTGCTGCATTGCTTGATACTGTTGGGCGTCGTGTTTGTGTAAAAACGAGAAAAAACTATTGTTATTTGTCCGCATCTGCAAATCGTTACCGATCTTATCGAATATGAGTCTCAGTAACCGTGGCGGCGTTGCTCTGCAGTTCGTATTTGCTTCCTTTTTTGTTGCTGTTTTTCTCTCGCTCTCACTAAAACCCAATGTTTGTGGTTTTGACACTGCAGGGTTCGTCGCTTAAACACTCGCACTCCTGCGTTCACATTCCGAGCGGATCCCTACAAAGTCATCAATGTTTTTTTTTTTTTGGTTCTTCTTGTAGCTCCGCTTGAGTTTTCCGCTACAGCAAACAGCCAACCCAGCGCACCGAAAGCGGGATAAAATTAGTTTGCTGAAAAGTATAACCATTATCACGACGCGATACAGCCAGAACCAGTCGGAATCGTGGAGATGCTCCTCCATGTTCCGTCCCTACGATCGGGTGGATTGGCTGCAGTGGAACAGCGTACTGATAACTTCATAAAATAAACAACCCGAAACTGAATTTCCATTCATTTGCTTCAAACGGCACCGAACGCGAGCGGAGTTGGTGGGGAACTGGGGACATGCTTATTGCAACCAGAAGCATGGTTTTATATTTTTGTTTCCCGATCCATTGCTTCTCCCAGCTCCCACAACCCTAATCCTTGCATTCTTGAGCTTTATAGACAGAATACAATTTTATTCCTTTTGTCGTCGCTTTTTCACTGGCTTGCCAAACCCGGAAACACGGTACCCAAGTTGCGATCGGTGGATTATTTATTCTTCTCGGTTTTATGCCTTCTGCTCCCGTTTCTCCTGCCTTTTCCGAACAGCTCCAACAAAATTGTCACAATGTGAGTTTTGGACCGCCCGGGATGCCCGACACAAGCAGAAGGCAAAAGTCGCCGGTCGGTAAGACATGTCTTACGCTTTTTGTTGTCGCAAAAATTGTGTTCCAATTCCGGGAGGTTTTCGATCCGGTTACCGATTTTATTCGGTGGCTTTTTTTTACGATTCGCGACTTGCGCTCACGCCTGTTGGTCCCGAAGGTATATTTTGCTATTGAAAATTCGTTCGTGTCGTGGTGCAGAATGAAACATCCCGGCGTATCGCTTTCCAGCAACACTTACCGGAGCGTCCAATTGAAGCAATTTGATGATTGCAGAGTTAGGAACAGGCAAACGAGGGGCAAAAGAAAGTTGGAAAAAAGAAGCGAGAAAGCGAGGTACATCTGTAACGTTTGCCGTTTGGGACAGGTCTGGAGGGGGAAGCAACTTTCGTGGAGCGACTTTTATTTAAGCTTATGATGCGTTTCATTTTTAAAGAAGCGTTTATTTTTCGATTCCTACTGCTGACCCAGCCGCAAAGCAAAAACGAAAGAAAGGAAAAGAAATTTTACAGATCAATCGAAGTCACTTGTGTAACCGCCAGACGTCCATCGGGTGGGCGGATTTTCTTTGAAAGCGTTTCATAATAGGCACTTGCAGGTTTTTTTTACTCCACTCTCTTTATTATACACATCTCGAACAGATGTACACCAGCGCCGGTACGAGGGTATTCTCGGGAGGGTTTAAGCTTTGCTGGGGACATCACCATTGGAAGATTGTATACTGGCAATCACAATGATTTCTCCTGGGAGCGATAGTTAGAGAATCGTGGTAATGGTGAGCACCAGCACCAGTGGGAAAGAATATTATTGTACATACATATGGAGACAGGCCGAGATTGGACCGAACAAGAGATGAAAGTAGAAATTCTTATGAAGCATTCCGAACAAAATTAGAGCAAATATGTATGATACAAATAAATTTTTCGAACGACAGATAATACCGGATAACTTTATCTAACAAACCATTTATAAGAATAAGCTGCATCATCCTTCTCCATCCTGTAATGATCATTTCTTTCTTGCTACATATTTTATTGTTACACGGCGCACCATTGCCCTTTCATAGTGTTGGCCAGGTTGACTGGTTGGAATTGTCACGTACAGTGGTACGGCTCACCGTAATCGCCCTCTAGCCGCGTACCTCGATAATGCCGTTTGCCATAAACCAAAAGTCTATAATCTTGTAAGTACAACAATATATCGAATAGTATTTATGGTACGCTACACGCTACTTTCGGCCGTACAAGGACTGAATTGATTCGGTTATGTATCGGTACCGTCACTAGCACGGTGCTACCCACCCCGCTGAAACATACAAATCAACGTGACACAAAAGCGTGAAAAAGAAATACGCAATTTCAGTGCTTAACGTAACTATGTGAGCACTTGAGTATTTTTAGAAATAAACAAGGTCTTGAAGAAAAAGATAAAAGTATTTTTCCTTATTATTTTTACGACTGTTGTTCAACTACTCCACAAAATGTTTGAAATCGTAGTCATGAAAACTCTACGATAGCCAGTGCCAGAACGGCAAGAGTTTGCTGGAAACCTGATTTTTTTTCAGACTCTTTCCTATTGCAGGGTTTCGATTTATATAATGGAACTTTTGAATCACTTAGTGGAATGTTTCAAACAGGTAGTGTAATATTGCCTGCCCGTTGTTGAACTTTGCGATCGTATAATGCAATCTTTCATTCACTGAGGTGAAATTTTAGACCTTCAATCAACAAAAATTGCACAGGTGCGACGCAAATGTCTTCTAACTGTATGCAACAGTCCATTGTATGATTGAAAAACTCTACAACGGTTTAACGGATCCATTATGGATTTAAAATTTTCCTCAAAACGATTCAACAATTTCATTGTGTGAAACCTGGTAGGGAAATTAACTATTCAGCTACGGGTAATTCAAATCAAAGTTGAAGAAAATACGAGTTTGAGGTCTCTTGGCGTTGTAGAGTCAAGGGATAAAGAAAATTGAGAAGATAAAGGATGATTTTAAACTATGAGTAATTTACTTTTACTTTAATTTTGAGCAAATGACTTTAAACTCACTAAAACATGTCTTTTATAATTATTTTTACCTTACTTTAATTTAATTATTATACTATAACCTAACATTTTTGTTTTACAACAAAACAAAAACTAGGGTAGGTGCACCAATTGTTGTGCTAGCACCAATTGTTGTGCTATCGATGAAAAAATCGAAATTATGAAAAAATATGGCCAATAGCAATGTCCTAACACCATATTCGTATTATTTACTTGTTTTCCTTGTTTTCTTACAAGTTTCACAATTTTTGAAAGTCCATTAATCGAATAATAGCAATAATTATTTTTGCTGCAAAAAAATCAACCAGTTTCACTATTTGTTATTGTAAATTCCTAAAAAACATTCATTTTTATGTTATCAATGATTATTGTTAGATTAAACGACTCTAACTCAATTTTTGGACGAGCAGAATGATTGGTACACGCATAGCACAACAATTGGTACATCGAAGGTGTTTAGGAAAATTGCTAAAACTTTTGTATTAAGAATTCAATTTCCAAAATTTAATAAGGAAAATGTAAACGAAATGTGTGCGTATCTAAAAAGCCCTAGTTTGTGAATTTTGGATCAGCAAATTCTTTACAATTGTACTTTTAGTGAAAACTCTGTACAAACTCGTCCATAATTGGTACACCTACCCTATGAAAGTGTTTTTATATTTATGTCAAGCACTGTGGGTACGCATAGCCAAAGCATTTCAAAGACCGTCCTCCCCAGTAAGATGGGTACGCCCCGAAGGGGAACCACCGAGTGTACGATACTCTCGGGGGCCAAGTAATATCCTCATTTTTATTCAATCGTCTTATCTCGCAGTCTGGTAATGGTCCGTGCTGATCCCTGTGCTACCGTATCCCGCGTTTCTTGCTTCCGTCGCTGATTTTTCTTTTTCGGCTAGTTCCTTGTTTTGTGGACGAACGTATACGAAGGTAAACACATGAACTCACATACATCCCCCAAAGGTAGAATGATATTTTGTTTCGCTCTACTTTTCGTGTTGCCTTCTACACCACACACGAGCTCGAACACAGCGAATCCCGTAAGGTTCGATTTTCACTTTAACAGAAGCATTCGGTGATGTTGACTTCAGCCCAAATCATCCCTATGCGGCTTCTGCAACGGATGGAAGCGCACCGGACGAAAAGAAAGAGAGGACAAATAGAGAACGTAAATGATGAGCTTCGGAGTTCGAAGCGAGCAAAGTCTCACGTACGGCAGTAGTAGTCGAAGTCTAGCAGTGGATGTCCTTTGAATGTTCCTATTTTCTTATCCCATCGGTAGAGGGAGCCCGCAGGACATAGTAAGCGGATGGAGATTGGGCAGTGTTGAGTTGTTCGTGTCGTTACCAAGATGGAAACAGTGGAAAGACACACAACATGGTCCACTTTGTGAGACACGACGATGTGAGTGGACGAACGGAAACGGAGTCGCATACATTCAATTCCTTTCGAGGAACAACACACACACACACACCCAGCTAACGGAGTGTAAATGTGGCCGGTGAAGCGAGAGAATGTAAATAAAATAGCTAAAATTCTTGCCACACTTTAGCACCGTCGCCTTTTGCCTACGAAAGGCGCGCGTCAGTTTTCTGCCTTCCAGCGGACGACTCGACACGTTGAACTGGATTGAAAAACCGGCCCAGACTATGACTATTTCTCACCACCGAAACCTGGTTCGCTTGCCACCACACAAAACCTTCTTACCTGAGCGTCGAAAAGTGTCGGCAGGGTACTGATTTATTGCGAAATATATTTCATAACGATGGAATTTCACTCACCACCAACAACTGACTGCCTGCTGATGTCGGGTCGAGCGAGTCGGATGCTAATAGAAACACCGCTCGAGGTTGTTGCTTAGTTACGACACACGGCGTAAAAGCCCGCTTGGCGTCGGCTTACAATTGATAGTGTCGCGGTTACGGTATTTGAAAAATGTTTTACCTCAAGGGTAATGATGGTGGTGAAGTAGGTTGCAGTAGTGAGTACACTTCTTCGAAAGCTTGAGTACTACCTACTGAGTGGATATAGGAGGCTGGAAAGAGTTCTCCTACCACCCTCGCATCCCATCGCGAACGAATGAATAAAATAAAATTATTAATGATACTCCTGATTGTTTCTTTGGTCGCTTGGACGCCTGCTGGGCGAACTGTTTGGTGCTAATGGAATTGCTGCACAGGTGAAAAGACAACGCGCGCGATCTACCGCGCGATGGTGTGGCGTTGATCATTTTTCACACCGGTTCATTGCTTGTGTGAAGTTGCTTTTCTTTAACTTTCTTCGTGCATAAATTTAGGCGCTTGATGGCGATGCGATTGAAATGGTCGGCAGGAAAGGGCTGTTTGGTTACAAGTGATTGTCCGCATTGGATAAAAAACAGCAATTTTTCTTAACTCCTCTGCGGTGGAAGACATATTGCACTGTGGGTAGACAAACGACGAACGTTGGTAAAAATGTTAAAATAAAAATACATAAAAATTGATTTTTCTAAACCATAATGAGGTCTTGTATGCTTGGTGTGGTCGATGAGAAGCGTGGTCTGGAAATTCAATTAAAAAAACAGTTTCAAAAGCAAAAAGTCATTTATACCCCTAAATGACTGCAATCTAATGTTAATCTCGTTTGTGCTAAGCGTACTCTAGCGACTGGAATGTATTCTTTCTTTAAGATTTTTCAGCAATTGAATCTTTTCGACACCTTTCGTCCCACTGTCCACACGAACGAAAAAACATCTTTTTAATAAATTTGCACCATCCCCTGTGCCAACCCGAACCGTCAACGTGCCATACGCTCGACAGTGAAACGCCAACACCATTTGCAAATTGAACCATTACCGAGCAAATGCGGGCAATGAGAAAAGTTTCCGACGACAGTTTTCCCTGTGTTTCCACTGCGGTAGCCAAAACATTGTGCAGACTTGAGCTGTTTTTTTTTTTTTACTTTCTCGCTACTCCCATTTGCCTTTGAATAATTTTTCACATTCCATTTCGACTCTCCCACAGGCGTCATTCTGCTCGATCTTCAGGGACCAGTGTTCTTGAGCGAACCGCCGTACAAGGTAGAATTCTCCAACAACTCGGGCGGCCTCATCGACTGCACCGGACATGGTAGCCCTCCACCGGATGTAAGTACTGGCAGAGCATCTGTAGAAAGCTTTTAAGATTTGTTGGCGTTTCGTTTTGACGTTTTCAGACTTGGACGGCTGCTCTATCATGTTATTTCCTTCTTTTTTTTTACTGACCTCAGCTTAGATAAGCTTGTGAGCGGAGATGGCCGATCAATTTCGGTACGCCATCACTTGCTCGCCACACGCGCCGGTTGATTTATGATTTTCTTTTGTTGCGATATTAAATCATTTTACAATTGATTGCTGTACTGCTGGGGCATAGAAAACGAGCACCGGGCGATGGATAGGCATCGGTGGTGCTTTTGGCTAGCGAACACTTCTGCGAAAACCGTCTCATCTTTGAATTGCTTACGGGCCCTTTGATGGTATCATCAGTTTTCGGGTGAATTGGTGTGAATGTGCCCCTTGCCCGGCAGATATATCAAATGTAATGGTGAAATATTAGATAGCATCAAATGGATGGCTGCTTGGCTGATGTTACTGAACGGCGAAATGAAATATTTTCCCGGTCCGGGTTCGGGTTGTAGTTTTGGGGAAGGCTTTGCGGAGGTCCATTTTGAATTGAAATTGGATTCCGTTAGGGCTAGAGAGTTAGTAAGCAAAAAACAATTAACTTAACAACTGGCGCAAGGTTATTGATGCGCACAGCCAAACGAGCTGTAAATTTTATTTTTAGGTAATTTATTTAGAAATACTTTGAATTATTTGAGCAAGACCATCTGAAACTAGATTTCTAGATGGATCGTTTTTCATTCGGCACGATTTAATAATTAGATCAACATGGAGACGCCTAGTAGGTTTTAAAAATAATAAATGATCCTGACAGTTGATTTTTTTTACATATTTTTTAATCAATTCCAGTAGATTTCATGGAATCAAAATAATCTTTTTTCATGTCATCCTTCTTAGTATTTTTTTGACGTTCATACTGACCACTAGAAGAGCCCGAATAGTATTAAAGCATATAAGACAAAATATATCCGGCTAACGCACTAAACATTGACACTTGACATCTATAATGAACGATGTAAGAATGAACTTGGGCATCGTAATAAGCGGTTGACTATCTTACGTCGTGATGTGAAGATTTTACACCCTTGCTCACACTTATACTTTATCTAGAAAGTAAATGGAGTCCTTTAAGGTTAAAGATCAGGTTTTAAGTCATCCACACTTCAGCAAGTCTACCTAATCCCTCTGGTTTCCTTAAGTTTTGTTCTTCTGTCTTATTCTTTCTTCAATAATCAATTCACAAATCTCTTTATAACGTTGTAGCAACTAACTCATCTGCCCAGTATTACCATTTCCATGGAGGCGCCCAGTACATCACAACATGTACTGATAAATTGTGAATGGAGACGCCTAGTAGCTTATGGAATTGAAAACGATTGGAAATTTTAGTCTTTCAAAAGTTTTGAATGCTCATGAATCGATTCATTTCTCCTGTCCGGAATAAAGCTTCAAGGGTCAGAAGCTTCACTACCGCATAGCATAAAACCAATCTTCGAAAGAGGGATTAAACTTCTTAAGTATTTCAATTAAAATTCACAAAAAACGCCCGTCAAAGCCAATCGAAAAGCCCGTCAAGCACGTACCACAGAACGGAAATAGTTCAACGAAAGAGTTTGAATGCAAAGAAAAAGATGAAAAACACAACCAACTCTTCCACACAAATACATTTATACACAAGGAGCGACGCAAAAGTCAATGCTAACTTATGCTGTAACTCTAATTTGCTCCCCATCCGCAAAAGGACAAAGAAAAACCGAACCTATACCATACCGTTCCGGTATGGCAACCGGTTTCTCATCAGTGCAAATGACTGTGCTGACTGGGAACGTGCATACAACGTCCCAATGGCCATCGTGTACCCCGCCCTGTTCTGTAGGCACGGAAGCTAAAGTTTGCCACGGTCGATTTTTCTTTCCATTTTCCGATATCTGAATGGAAGGATGAGATGGTAAATGGGAAAAAACCCCGAACAAACCTGCACATCCTTTTAATCCTTCGATTGATTGACGACAATAATTTCCTATTAATTTTCTTCTCATCGCTTTCGTCGCACGTGACGGTTGTTTTTCCCTTCTACGCCGGCTTTCTCTTCCAACTCTTATTATTGTCACCCCTCTTTGTTTTCTTAAGCCGTACAGAGAAGAAATGATGAAGCTCGTATCCTTCTACCTTTCCCGAGATTTATTTTGCGCGGGGTGTGTGTGTGTGTGTGAGTTCGGGCTCGGCTCAGCTGCTTGTGGTGCTGACGCGAGGAAATCGATTCTGAAGAGCTTTCTAACCGATGTGAGAAAATATGGCCCAGCTAGGGAGGTGATGTAAGCAATGGAAAATGTGTTCCACCAAAGCCGAACCGCAAGATGAAAGTTCCCTTCCTTCGTCTTCATTGAAAGTCGTTTCCAATTTCAATCGGACGGAAGTGAGCAAGGCGGTCGATGTGAAGGAGCAGCAGCAGTAGCACACAGCCGGGAAGCTTAGGGAAGCGAAAACTTCAGTTTTCCCATTTACCGCATGCGTCTGGTTTCACGTTAGCGTGAGCCCGTAAAGAAAATGCTTGGCCCGTTGCGTAATTGTTGAATTGGAATTTCCCATCCGTTTCCGTTCATTTCGTTGCACGCTGTTCATAGCGTCGTTCCAATTTTACAGCAACCCGAAGCACGGTTTTGTCTTCACATGATCGAAAGCGAAGCGAAAAGAGGATTATTTCATTACCGGCGAACGGGATGTGGATATTTACGGGGATGAAAAAGAAAAAGAAAACAGAATATAAAAACAATACGCCACAAAAGATTGAGACCATTTTGGTGCTTTTCTCCTACTCCCTTCAGTGTGTGTGTGTTCACAGCCGGGAATGTCGTCCTTAGATAGCTTGATGTGTAAATCTTTTAGCTTTTCCCCCTTTCTTTTTTTGGGGTGTAACGTTTTTCTTTCTGCTTTCCTTCCACGTATCCACACGCACATACACACACACTTTGCACCATGCAACATGTGCCGAGAAGCGATTAAAGGACGTGGCTTTACGAAAACGAATTTTAGTCACGCAATCATAACCCACCCTTGCGGTGAGGTCGGATTACGGATCCGGGACGCCAAATTCCGAGCATCACCCGGTGGAAATATGATCATAACCATAAAAACGATCATGCTATCCACCACCACCATCACCATTCCGTTCCTTTCCTTTACCGGGTAGCCATTCCCAAACACCATAATGGGTTTTGGATCGCTTTTTATACTGCTGCGGAGGAAAAAAAACACGGGCCGGAAAAAACTATCAAAACCTAAACGACGCGTCTTTTTCTTTGGGTGTTTTTGTTTCTTTTTTTTCCTTTGGCCACCAACGGAAAGGACTATCATTGACTCAGTTCCGTTGTGCGAAGCCCAAGTACATGTTTGCAAACACGAAATTGGCAATTTTGATTAATCTTATTTGAAACGTGCCGGATTAGAAATCATTAGCGAGTGTCACGGCCATCATTAATGTTACGGCAGGATCAACGAAATCATTATGCCTTCGCAATGAGCTGCCGGTTCCGTCTTGTGTGGAGCATAGTCTGTGTTCGATGCAGGAAATTTAGTCGGAACAGTCACATTTGCGTGGCAAATAAGAATGTGGCGTTTGGGAAAGTAAGTGGTACTTTAATGATTTCCGATTAAATTTGAAAACTGTGTTGTAATGCACGTAATGAGGGAAGCTATAAAATAATTTGCTAAATAGTGTTGTTTACTTTTCGATTATCAATGATTTTTTTTTGTCAAAACACTGATTAAAATAATCATGCGTTTCGGTTTGAATAAATGCCATCCAGAATTCAGTTTCAATTGATCCAAGAACAATTATTATAATTGTCTTGTTTGTTTATTTAAAAAATCCAATCGATTATTTGATTACACCGGTATCGGTGATTAGTATCGGTAAAATTATAGCAAATGAGTTCATATTAAAGATGTAAGGTTGTAAAGAAAATTATCGTTTTGAATATAGTTGTAAAGTTGGCCTGTAAAATGTATTACAGAATCTATTCTGGAAGTTTTTACTTTATTTGCCTTTTTGTTTTCATGTATAACTTATTTATCCAATATTTGTTCATTTAGTTTCACTTTTCATTTCTCAGGCTAAGTAAAGGAATGAGTTTTTGAATATTTTTATTGTAATGGAATGGAAATGCTGTTTTTTTATATTTTGTTGCATTATTTATTTAGTTTAGTATGTATGTCTTTAGACCTTCAAATATATCGAAGAGATAAGGAAGACTCGTCCATTAAAGTGGGTACAAGACATACATACTAAAAACTACTTAATATTACATGAATAGCTTTTCTCCAGAAAGGTATGTTGCTGAGCGTAGACAAGCAATCATTTCATTGTTGTACACACAATAATGGACGATTCTTCCTTATCTCTTCGATATATTTGAAGGACCAAAGACATAAGTATTAAAACAAGTTTATTTCCTTTCTTTTTCTGCTTCAAAAATCTTTAATAACTTGCATTTTAATGTACCTTTAAACTAATTAAAAAATATGTATCTTTCTTGTATTTATTCTTTTTCTTCTTAATAGTTGATCTCTAGCTTGTTTTGGTTTCATAGTTTTGTACCATGTTTTGGCTTGATTTATTACATCCATTTCAATAAGTATTTCATTAATTTCTGTTGAATTTCTATCGCAACTTAAACGATCTTATATATTCCAGTCGTTTATAAATAAAATACTAAATTGTTTAAAATTTCAACATATATAGCAGAGTTTTCTGTCCATTATATACTCTTTACATCTTAAAAACTTACACATGTTCAACAAAAGACAAAGTTATTTCTTTAAGCAGTTTGACAAAAAGTACTCAAGTGGAACAAGGGATTTCCACAAGCCGTTTTCTACCTTTGAAGTTGAGTAAGTGAATCTGAGAGACATCGCCTTGACTTTGCTTGGGGTGTCGAAAAGGACCACATTTTCCATTAAAAAAAACCGAATTTCAAAATATCGCAGTTAGCAATACGACCTGGCTGTCTCAAACGAATCAATAAAATATCACAATAGTAGCTATGTGCTTAATGAAAATTAATCCATAGTGCTAGTGAATAATAAATATAAAACTTTACCCATCAACATTTTAGACATCCAGTCATAACTGAACTTTACCAAAACACTCTAA
The DNA here is from genome assembly GCA_002091835.1 of Anopheles maculatus. Classification (NCBI taxonomy): domain Eukaryota; kingdom Metazoa; phylum Arthropoda; class Insecta; order Diptera; family Culicidae; genus Anopheles; species Anopheles maculatus. The sequence continues at coordinate 171,475 of KZ061765.1, forward strand.
TTCTTCAGACAATACACACGCACGCATGCACACACTTTGTGCATTTAAAATTCAAAAGCAGCTTAACACCATTATCCTTCGATTCTGTGACATATTCTCTTTAAACAGCTATCATATCCAGAAATCGTTTGTCTAGACCAGTGCTCACCGCTCAAACCTCCCGCCAAACCTCACCAACCCACTTGTTAATCCTCCAAGGGTCATTCACTTCCGAAATCTGGTGCTCCTCCGTGTAGCCCAAACCCGCCTTCCTGGTTGAAGTGGTTGTGCCCATCAATTTTTCACTTTACCATTTCGGACAGACACTGACACGAACAATGTTTCTCATCTTACGTTTTTGCTCTTCTTTCACTCCCTTTTTCTTTCCAGGTCGAGTGGTCGGTAGCGACGACCAATCACGAGCTGGTCTACACGCTGCCGAACGGAAGTCTGATTTTTTACCCATTTTCTGCGGACAAATTTCGTCACGAAGTTCACTCCACAGTGTATAGGTAAGTTTGACGTGTGCGCCATTTTCCATTTCAGTGCGGTTTGGGTTTGAGGTTTTTTTTTTTGTTCTTCTCTATCGCTTTACCCGTATCTCTCCGATGGCTTTTCTTGGTTGACAATTCTTTCCCAAGTCGACTGCCCTGCGGATGATAGCTTCACTGCTGGAAGTGTTTTCCCTGTCCCGGTTGCGCTATTTCACACACTTTCCGTGCTTTTCCTCCGGTGTACCGTAGCACGAGAAGAGGATTCAATGGTTGCCAGCAAAGACCATTACAATTATGTCCTTTCTTTCGTTTCGCTGCTGTGCCACGTTGATTTCTGCGCTTGTTTCCCCTTACGATCGCAATATGCAAATGTCAGCTGCATAAGGCCTCGTGACCGACGATGAACATGCTACTGCTGCTGCTGATGATGATGATGATGATGATGGTGGCAGTGATGCTATCGCGCAAAACCTTCACAAAACGTGCCTTCACATTGTTGGGACAGGACAGGCTACGGTGGCTATTAAAAAATGCACAGCAAAAAAGTCCAGGACCAGCATGAAAGGAAAGGAACGTTCCTTGTTCCTGGGTCCAGAGATGCCGCGTCCCGGATTTCGAGCCTCGACAGTCACGACGCAAAACGAGCGGAAAACGCCCTACAAGAAGAATCGACCGAACGAGGGGAAGAAAAAAAAAGGAAGGAAAATGCTTCTTCTGCTTCAAAAGAAATCCTCCCGTGCGTCACCTGAACATGACAATGCCTGGACCACCTACACCGGGCGGGAAGATTTTGTCCTCTATTTACGCTTCTTCCTCTTTTCGTTCTCTACCTCCTGGTCCTTCCACCGGGTGCTCATTTCGTGTCCTTTTTCGAAGCCCGGCACTATGGTTAGCTGGCCGGTGGATTCCGACTGAAATTCCGCTCCTGCTTAAGGATTTATGTGATGCTTCTTCAACTGCTTCACGCACACACACGCCCCGTCAGCCCTGGAAGGAGCCGGGAATTCCTTTGTCTGATTTGCCATCATTATCGTCATTTGTTGTGTGTGTTCTTTCGTGGCAAGCGTTTTAGATTTGTTTGCTTTTTTTTGCCGTTGGACCCACCACTGTCCCCGTCAGACACAGATGGGTGTAATATTTTTTGTTTTGCTTTGTCCCATTTACTTGCTACGAGGTTGCTGAGAGATTTCGGGAAAAGCCACCGATTTACGGCTCATACATAAATACACGCGTGTACTGTAGCTAAGACTCTTTTCCGAAAAATATTATAGCACACCGGCTAACGGCTGTAAATTGTTGTTGGTGGATGTGAACGGTTTTTGGAGGAATCGCAAACAAAAGATTGCTAATGGTAATGTCAGCAAGTGAATGTGAGAGAGTGTAAGCTTTGGAAAAGTTATGTTAAAGCCAGTTTTTTGTACCTGTTTTGACATTTTGAGACTTAAATGCTGATAGCTCTCCATGCAAACTGACAGCCAAAACTAGTCAGCACCAAAAAAAATTGATTTTAATTCAAAAACCAAACAATATTCGAAAAGATGCTCAAAAAATCGTTTTTTATATTAGTTTTCTCCCTTTTTATGATGAACAAACAAAGGTTTGTTCATGTCACTGATGCTCTTAAAATCTAAATGATTTTCAAGAAATTAAAACGTCAAAATAGTTTATGTCATTTAGATGTGCTTTTTACGCTGATTTTTGCTGCAATATCTTAAAGTTCAAGCTCATATTTTCTGACCAAAATTATTGTGAATTTGTGATGCGCTCTGTGATTCAACTGTCAAAATGTTATCCCAGCTGTCAAACATTTCGGGATGAGTTTACCAGTTTTATTTTGGCTACTGTGATTTCTCAACTGTTTGGTAGAAGGTGGCTTAACATTTGCAGAATTTCAAACTGCACATCAATTGATTAATGCCGATTCTTATATGAACTTAATGCTTTTGATATAAAGTTTGTTAAATTCAAAGTTAGAACGAGGCCAGTAATTCGAGGAATTATTTAGTCGTTACTGAAACCAAGACTACAGATTGACTCTGAAGAAAGAAAGATACAACATATTTCAGAACTTAAACTTTATTAAAAAATTTCAGTAAGCTCTTAAAAGCAAAATAAAAATAGTTAAAAAATTAACTACTAAAAAGTTTACTATTTAGATCTTTCAAATTAAATCAGCATGAAAGGAAAGGAACGTTCCTTGTTCCTGGGTCCAGAGATGCCGCGTCCCGGATTTCGAGCCTCGACAGTCACGACGCAAAACGAGCGGAAAACGCCCTACAAGAAGAATCGACCGAACGAGGGGAAGAAAAAAAAAGGAAGGAAAATGCTTCTTCTGCTTCAAAAGAAATCCTCCCGTGCGTCACCTGAACATGACAATGCCTGGACCACCTACACCGGGCGGGAAGATTTTGTCCTCTATTTACGCTTCTTCCTCTTTTCGTTCTCTACCTCCTGGTCCTTCCACCGGGTGCTCATTTCGTGTCCTTTTTCGAAGCCCGGCACTATGGTTAGCTGGCCGGTGGATTCCGACTGAAATTCCGCTCCTGCTTAAGGATTTATGTGATGCTTCTTCAACTGCTTCACGCACACACACGCCCCGTCAGCCCTGGAAGGAGCCGGGAATTCCTTTGTCTGATTTGCCATCATTATCGTCATTTGTTGTGTGTGTTCTTTCGTGGCAAGCGTTTTAGATTTGTTTGCTTTTTTTTGCCGTTGGACCCACCACTGTCCCCGTCAGACACAGATGGGTGTAATATTTTTTGTTTTGCTTTGTCCCATTTACTTGCTACGAGGTTGCTGAGAGATTTCGGGAAAAGCCACCGATTTACGGCTCATACATAAATACACGCGTGTACTGTAGCTAAGACTCTTTTCCGAAAAATATTATAGCACACCGGCTAACGGCTGTAAATTGTTGTTGGTGGATGTGAACGGTTTTTGGAGGAATCGCAAACAAAAGATTGCTAATGGTAATGTCAGCAAGTGAATGTGAGAGAGGGTAAGCATTGGTAAAGTTATTTTAAAGCCAGTTTTTTGTACCCGTTTTGACATTTTCAGACTGAAATGCTGATAGCTCTCCATGCAAACTGACAGCCAAAACTAGTCAGCAATAAACAAAAATTGATTTTATTTCAAAAACCAAACAATATTCGAAAAGATGCTCAAAAAATCGTTTTTTATATTAGTTTTCTCCCTTTTTATGATGAACAAACAAAGGTTTGTTCATGTCACTGATGCTCTTAAAATCTAAATGATTTTCAAGAAATTAAAACGTCAAAATAGTTTATGTCATTTAGATGTGCTTTTTACGCTGATTTTTGCTGCAATATCTTAAAGTTCAAGCTCATATTTTCTGACCAAAATTATTGTGAATTTGTGATGCGCTCTGTGATTCAACTGTCAAAATGTTATCCCAGCTGTCAAACATTTCGGGATGAGTTTACCAGTTTTATTTTGGCTACTGTGATTTCTCAACTGTTTGGTAGAAGGTGGCTTAACATTTGCAGAATTTCAAACTGCACATCAATTGATTAATGCCGATTCTAATATGAACTAAATGCTTTTGATATAAAGTTTGTTCAATTCAAAGTTAGAACGAGGCCAATAATTCGAGGAATTATTTAGTCGTTACTGAAACCAAGACTACAGATTGACTCTGAAGAAAGAAAGATACAACATATTTCAGAACTTAAACTTTATTAAAAAATTTCAGTAAGCTCTTAAAAGCAAAATAAAAATAGTTAAAAAATTAACTACTAAAAAGTTTACTATTTAGATCTTTCAAATTAAATAACTAATTATACTAGACTACTCCAAAAGGAACGATTATTGTTTTGTTTTTCGATCCTATAGTACAATCGTCATAAAACGTGTGCTGCCTTGCGATGAGTCATTTTGAACATGTTTTAAGCAGTGAACGTGTCACCTAAAAGAACCAGTAAGCCAACTTCATAAGTACATGACATTTGTCAAATGTTTGTTAGTCAACTATTTTGTTAAGCATACTTATCATCAGGCGTTTGTAGTGACAAAACCTTTCTTCCTAACATTAAAATTTATGAAAACGGTATCTAGCATGAGGTTTCAAACAGTCCTATAATAAATAATAATCGTAGACGTGTAAGTAATATTAAAAAAAAAACAATGAACTTCCGTATCAATTGCTAAACACACTTTACCATTACTTAAAAAAACAATGTGTGTGTCTGAGGCGTGCATGTGTTTGATCACTTATACCGTAGAGAACAGAAAACAAGTAAATGTTTTTAACACTCCCTCCCTCAAAACTGGCCTTCAATAGCATGCCTTGCTCGATGCCTTCGTGAAAGCTTCATTTGAAAAGATTTTAATTAAAATCGGCCCGATAATTTATGTTGCTACGTGAAATTATGCTGCTTTTCCGAGCGTTCAACGCCTAAATGTAGGCAATTGTTAAGCAGAGAACGAGGCGTTCAACGCCTAAATGTAGGCAATTGTTAAGCAGAGAACGAGTTTTTTGCTGTCGTTTTTTCATTGCTTTATTTGACAGTATATCCCTCGCGCAGGCATGCGAGAAAGTTGTAAAAAAGAATGTACTGCACAGTTTTCACTCGAGAAAGAAAGGCTCGTGAACAGAAAAAGCGTGCTAATGAATTAAGTAATGATTGCTCATCGATTTGCTTTCATGTCTGGTGAAGTAAGCAATGAACAAAGCCTGTATCATCATCATCATTAGCATCATTTTGTAAGATGGACAGGTGTTCGTAAGAATCACTTCCCGCCTTTAATAACTTTAACCATGCCCGGTACGCTTGTTAGGCAGAAATAATAATGTGCTTATGTTTGGCGCACTCTCACCGGTACGCCCAGCCCATCCTTCACCACATTTGCCCATAAAAACCGCAATGACCAACCGCATCCAGCGTGGAGCAGTAAGCTTCGTAGAGCATCTGAGGCCTTCGTTCCTTCGTTCCTCCCCAGACGCTCACGTATAATGTGGTTGACGTTGGACGATCAAAGGCGTAGAAGAATTACGGAGAAAAGAACCCACACACCTTACCGTACCGATGCGCCCCACTAGGCACAAAGTGACCTGCTACGCTTCGCTCTACGCTTCGTTTCGGCCGCTCGGAGGGATGCTTTAAAGTTTTTAATTAAATTCCAACCGATCCGATAACTGATTGTACTTTTGTAGTTTTACATCGTGGTGGTTTGTGCAGTGGTTTGTATCGTGTCTCTTCTGTGCTTTTGTGGAGAGAATTTTCCCCGAGCCCTGTGGGCTGCTTGCCTGTGCGCTGCGGCTTCGGAAAGTAAATCATGCTTACCTTCGTCTTTTTTTTTCTTTCCTTTACTTTCAGATGTAAATTAAAAAACTTAGTCGGTACTATCTTAAGCCGGGAAGTGCACGTCAAAGGAGGTAAGTAATGCAACCACAAGAACACAAAAAATGAAGAATGTAAGGTAAAACTGGACCGAAAGAAGTATGGTGCTGGAAAAACTGGATGCATTACGTCAAATAATTGATGATTTCTTCTCTAACGATCGTTTGAGGTGCATTCACTCACAATAATGGTTCATGATAATTATTTAAAACCCCGACAAAGCTTTGAACTATGCAAACCCATAAGGGCGTAAATATTGCAAACAGAAAAAATACACCTCCTAAATCTACTATTTACATTGCAGGCCATTGACAATGTTTTCTCTCATACTTTTGACCAGTTTTTGACAGTTTTTACCCCCGAGCCGAGGTTTTCCTGTCCCATTGGGTGGTTGCTTTTTCTGTTTGGTTTTTTCACCAACCATCACAGTCTCTACCCTAGCGAAAGTTACTTCTGGAAAACTTTTACCTAATTAAGGGACGGCTTCATTAGCGCGGTTGAGTCGAGAGTTGGCAAACAATTTTCAGCTTCCAACAGAGGTTTTTTTTACTTGCTTGCTTGTTCGTTTCATTCGTTTCGTTACTTTCCAGGGACGGTTTGCAAGCGGTGAATAAAATTTTATTTTTACTCTTCGTGGTAGTGTATTACGTTCCAGTTGAAGGTTTGTGGTACTTTGAAGCTTTTCCATACCCACTAATTTGTGAGAGCATGTACACGAAATGCGTCAATGAACATACTGGCGGTGTAAAACATTCGGGCAGGAGGATTATTAAACAAAATTTATTAGAACACTCGGTAGCATCATCAGATGTTCAGATCGATGGAAACAAAAACAGACGAATACCGTCGAGTAGTTCTACGGAAGCGTTTATGCTGCGGAAACTCATGCCAAAACTCTCCTTCAAAACTGTCTGGTGACTGGAAACGTTTGCTAACAACATCCGCTGTGAGGATATGCTAATTGGATGGAAGTTTGTTTGATGCGCGGGATCGTTTGAGTGATTAACTTTCGAACAGTTTTAATGTAGTGGAACGGGATGAGTAGTGTTGCGAAAACGAACGAATAGACTTTTAGATACGTTTGTAAACTGTTGAAGTAAAAATGTAAATTTGGGAAAATTTTTAACAATATTTGCGTCACATAATTGGTAATGGGTAACGCGAGATAAATTGAGTGAATTGATTTAAATTTTAATTTTTAATAAAATATAGTTTCTTATTCAATTTTATACATATAGCAAACACTGGTACTTGTACTTGTTTACTTGTACTAGGCATATCGCCGTCATATTCGAATTTAAATAACAATAAAATAATTTCTTCATAGGAAAAATATGTATAAGCCTTGCAAATTGCATAACTTTAGGCGTTTTAAGATATTTAAATTGTATTGATTATTTTAGTCCTCTTGGGATACATCAACTTAATTTTGATCATTAACTTTGTAATGACGCAACATAAGCAGGATTGAACTTGTGTGAAAAATGTGTGATATCTTTTGTGTAGAAAGTATTCTACTTTTTAACAGTGTGTCAAAAAATATTTTCTCTTCTTCTTCTTCTTCTTCTTCTTCTTCTTCTTCTTCTTATCTGGATAATTTTGCTTTGAGAATTAATCAATTCATAATTAGTTGATCACCCGTAAGCTGACTACATGAAATAAATAAGCATTATGGAACGCTTTTCAACTTCACTGCATTAACTGTCACCGTTCATTGTTCACTTCCACCAATAAGCGTTCCCAGTTCCAACGAACGCACTCGAAAAACAAAAAAACAAAGCCAAAAGCAACCAGTGTAATCCGCAAACCACCACAAACAACATTTCGTCCTCTTAACGAGCACCACTCGCGCCAAACGATTGCGGCCAATCCTTTTCTATCAGTTTCTTATTTAATTATCGTAACCAGCGTTCCGCACTGGCGAAAGCAAAGAAAACTTTCGGTCGCGAAAGCTTCCACCGTTCGAACGGCTATGGGGATTTGCGAAAAAGAAGCAATCGCAACGGTGCTGAATAATTCACGAGACTGGTTGCTCCTGCTGCTGGAACTGGAAGGGATGAATGAAAACTCAGCTGCGCTAAGTACACTACGAGCAGCAGGAAAATAAGGGCAACAATGGCGGTAGTGATGGTAAAAAACACTTGTGGCCACGCAGCAACACGAAGGCGACGAAATAATGTAACGATACGCGTATTTTCCAGTGATAATTAGAATCACTTTAGCCCGTTCTCTTCCACTGAATTATGCGGTGGGATTCATTCACAGAATTCTATAATAAAGCTCTAACAACACAAACGTGGTTGAAGGCTTCAGATGGTTAGATGTGTCACAAAGAGGTTTTTGTTCTGCTATAAATATAGGACATTTACCAGTAAAGTGTAGAAAAATTCTCTCCTATAACGACACGCGCTAGAAAATGGTGCGTATGCCAGCCTTACAACAGTAATGCAAAAATAATTGTATGCTTCAGGCCGCCTCAAGAAAGTACGATGGACGCCCTTTCTGTCGACATGATATATGATGGGATCAAACTAGAGCTGGGACGATCTTTTCATACGACGCTAACCACCTAAACTACGCATATCGTATACATTTAGAAAGACTTAATTGCTGTTCATTATGCTTACTTCTACGTTCTATTCACTGCATCGTTTACCTTCTTTTTTTTTTATTCATATAGAACGGCCTGGCCGTATTGCTATCGTTTACCTTCTAACAGTGTCACAAACTTGCATTCTCTTTTCTTGCGGTGTAAAAAAAAGGAAATACGAGCTTTCCTTCTCGAGCGAACCACACGATCAAGAGTTAATGTGGAATGTATATTTTTATAGCCATTTATAGCATTTTTATGAAATAATTTTATGAATATTTTGCAGTCAACAGTATAACATAATAAAGGAAATGTATATCAATGTATATCATGCAAAATTGAAGATCTTCAACAATACTTTTTTTATTAGAAATGAATAAAAGTACCTAAACTTTTATTTTATGTAAACGAATCGAATCGAATATTACTAGTGTTCATCGAGCTAAGTAGAAACTAAATCACAGAGAGCTATCAATAGCAGGCCAATACCTCACGAGGTTGTAGTGCCAAAAAAGAAGAAGAAGTTCATCGAGCACCATGTACTATCAAAGGGTATTAATAGTAAACAGATATAACGATGCCTGTGGAACAGTTTGAATTCAACAGAACATTATAACTATAGTATGTAAAGGAATAAAAACAAAATTAAATTAAGTAGATGCAATTTTATGCGATGTATCATTCGTTACTCCAGTTTTGCTTTGTGGCTTGAATGCTTAAGGTCAAACTTTTCTTGTCTGTCGCATATAAATTAAGCTGAATTGATATAAAACAACAGTTAAAAGGCAGTATTGGTGGTAAGCTGTTATCGCCTCAACGTGACTATTTAAATCTTGTGTGGTCCTAAATTTAAAATATTGGGTCTGTTTCCAACTGTTTCAAATCAGATTTGTCTCAGTCGACGTTTGGTGCTGAACATCATATAAATGTGTGCTGATATATGAATTTACATATTTCAAAGCCTCAACATAATTCCTTGCTAGAACAATGGCTTGCAGATTCAAATTTCTTGAAGAAATAAATAATTTAAGAAAAAATCACTGTGGAATTCATGGGTTTAAATAATTTTTAAAAACTTTCAAATCTTTTACTCTGGATTTTGATTTTGAAATCATACACTAAAAATTAAAATTTTAAGTAAAAATACCTCTCAACACACGACACACCACAACTACAGTCCCATTTTTTCCCCCTGCAAATACCCATTGTACTTCGGAACAACATCTAGGAAGGACGTGACAATGATGTGAATATATGTATGTGTGGAACGTGTTTGGTTTAGCGAGCTGTGTTTCTCCCTTACACTTACCCCCCTTGAAGGACACCTGGAACAGCAAATTTATGTTAGCTCGAAGTACGGGTTCCTTCAGCAAACAGTAAAGCAAGCAGGCTCCCGCAAAAAGGTGAGAACAACGGACAAATACCATTTCTGTACGGTGACCATTTTCTACGTTTTACACGTACGCCTACACACGAAGCGATTAAATGGCATAAAACCTGTTTTCAAAAAAAAAAGCTCTCTCCCTGCACCGTTGCCCCCGGATGGGAAAACTCATTTTCCGAATAGAAACACAATACAAAACTTTTCACGTTCATTTTCTCCCTCGCTGCGAAAAACTAAGCTTCCACGAAAGCTTAGCAAAACGCATTAAAATGTCAAACTCGGCCAGCGCACTGCGGGGCACTCAGTTGAAGTTCGCCGCACCGTGTATGACCCCATGGGTTTTGTTAGTAATTATTTTACATGGCACACTTTTGTGCGCTTTCTGGTCGGTGTAATGGAATGGAAAAATGTCAACCTAATCTGTTGATGAAGATTAGCTTCAAACGTAGAGGAACTAAGAGAAGCTTTTACATACGAAAAAAAAAACGGTCATCACAAGTGCTTCTCAACCTAATCGCAGGAAAAATCTTTCCACCGGAAAACGCATTTCAGAACAACAGACCATCAAGAGAAAAATTAAAGTAAAAGAAACTGTCACACTTGCTAGCCGCTGAACACTACGATGCGTAGAAAGCAGCAGAAACCGCTTTCACGCGAGTGTCTTAACATTTATTAATATCATTGCTGTTACCGCACACCACAGTTGGAGTCCTAAAACAACACTCGTTTCGTTTTGGTGTAAAGTATGGCTATTCGTTTTCACGAGCAAACACAATTTAGTTCTTATCGGCGAACGCGCCTCCAGACGGGACCCGTGTCTAACGAGCGATCTGAGGTTTTATACCGTGTTAGTACCGGCCATGCGAAGTGCGTCCACCGTTGCAAAGCTCGTACAGGAACCAAGGCGTACAGTTGTGGAAGCTGACTATTCCTTCCCGAAGCCCCTTGCACCATCCCCACACGAAAAGAACCCGACTTCACCGACCCGCCGACGGACAGTCAGGATTTGGTCGTCGGGATGGATTGATAGGCTTCCATTAGGGTTAATGGTGATAGTAACGGGCAGCCCAGATGGATGCCGGATTATGTAACGAGCTGTCTAATGGTTCGGTGCCGAGCGCAAATCCGAGGGCATCTTGCCTTAGGAGGGGAGAGGGTGAACTTGAAACAAGTCAAGATAGTTGAATTTCGTGTTCTACCGGCATATTGATTTTTCATCACTTCGAAGGATGAAGGAATGGTGAAGCAAAGGTAGGTGGAATTGAATGTGTTAGTCCCTTGATGGGCAGATAACATAAGGTGTAGTACCATCGAATGGGGAAAAAGGGCGAATGAGTGCGTTTAATTATCGTTCCGGCAAATGGTAGTAGCAGTCTCTCGAACAGGAGACACTTTGTTTGCAGTAGTTTTGTCATCGACGGTTCATTTGTCGGCAATGAGCTTAAGATGTTTAATTGTACGATTGCTCTCTTCACAAGTATGCATGGAAAAGAACATCCGAAAGGATGAGCTTTTCTCAATTTCCTTGATTGCCACTTTGATTTTCCAATGAATGGCTTTTCATATAGCTGGTAGATGATGGTGCAGTTAAAGCTCTAATATCTGGACAATATGCTTCAATTTCAATTTCAATTCAATCCATTAATTCTCTTTGAAGTGGAAAACATTACAATTTACACATAACATTACATTTACATTGTGTGTCTTTTATTTTGAATAATGGATGACTATTTGAAGAAGTAAGTCATGTAAATTATTCATACAATAGGTTCCAGAGAATGGCACGATTCTTTGATAACGAACCTCACAGATGCACTAATAACCCAATCCTCAAAATAAAAACGAAATTTACATTTAGCGTCTAAAATATTGCTATCCCCGTATACAAACAGACAGGAAAAACGAGCCAGCACCAAAAGCATAATCATTTTATTTGAGCAAAACATAAAATTTTGCTTCGAGAAGATACTCGAAGAATTGATTGGCTTTGTAATTTTCTACCATTCTTTGGCAAGGTTAGCCTATGCAATCGATGCTCTAGATATGTAATAAAAATATAGTAAAGAAACAGTACCATCAAATACTTTATACTAGTGATGTGCGCTCCGGAGTGCACCCACGGAGTCCACCCAGCCAGCTCCGACTAAACGGCTCCGGAACCGGCTCCGGTTTAAGCCCGGTATTGTATGATTTTGCAAGTTTGTTGCGCGAGTTTCCGTAACCAGCGGTTTTAAACCGTCTCAGGAACCGTGGGTGCGGAACCGGCTTCGGAACAGTGTTTTTCTCGCTCCGGAGCCTGCTCCGAATTAACGGTTCCGGAGCCGGTTCCGAAATAACGGTTCCGGAGTCGTTTTTCCCATCACTACTTTATACCTTCTACATTTGCATTTTGCATTGTTATTAGGCCAAATGCTGCAAAATCCGTATCATTGTAGCACATTTATTATACTACTAACGGTTCCGGAGCCGGCTCCGAAATAACGGTTCCATCACTACTTTATACCTTCTACATTTACATTTTGCATTGTTATTAGGCCAAATGCTGCAAAATCCGTATCATTGTAGCACATTTATTATAACAAAAAGGTGCAAGTAAAATAACATAAGGTGCATCATTCAGTGAAAACACGACTGTTTGGCAGATGATGGCTTAAATTTTTTCAAATTGTTAGGTTTGTTAGGTTCGTTTCTTAACTGAACATGGGAAACAAATAACCTTCATGTTAACAAGAAAAAACTACAACAGAAAACAGTAAATTAAATCAAAATGATCGTGAGTGTATATTTAAATAAAACTCAGACAAATGGCATGAAATAAAGCTAACTTATCAAAGACAAAACAAAATTGTAGCTGTGACAAAAACAGAAAAGAATAATACTGAATAATGAATACATAAGTCAACAATCATAAACCCACAATAGTTCGTGGCAAATATGATAAAGGTGCTAGTATGAAAAATATATGAACAATTTTACACCATACAAGACACGTCATACAAAAAATATATTAGAATAACTCATATTTACAATATTCTGTAAAAAAAACAAACTCGTGTGCATGATTCTATGTAGCAAGCAAAACCAAAAACAAAATCCCATCCATCCAACCGGAAGCAGTAAATGAATATAAACGGAAAATCCCTTCTTCAAGTGCTCTATTTTTAAAATGCCTCCTTAAAACGTAAGCAAACAAACGATAAAACTCGAGCTTTCCGAGGCTGTGCTTTGGGATTTGTTGTTTCGCTTTAATCAAATCCCTTTCCGTCGTGCGTTGTGATGAGCTCTGTGTTTGCACACTACGCAACGAAGCGAAAAGAATTTTCTCATCTGTTTTCCTTACCAGAAATGGATACGTAAATATCCTTTCCGTCTGTGAAAGTGTGCGTGGGTGTGTGTGTGTGTGTGTGTGTGTGAGCAGAACACGAGCATGATACTGAGCTTGGAGAACTTATTTGGTCGAAAATGGACTTACGGTTTTGTAACTAACTTCCGCCATTCACTAGCCAACGCCACCGTTTGCTTTGCAGATGGCTCGAAGCTAAACTTTAAGCTACACCAAACTTTAGCATCATCATTGCCGCCCAACCACACGTGGGGGTATGGTAAATGTATACGTATACAGCCACACATACTCATATATTTTGCCGTTTTTCCTTCCTTTCACTGTCGTCCACTGATCAAGCGACTGTACCACGACTCCGAAAACTGTCCGAGGCTGATGTGAAAAACCAACACGTACACACACACACACACGTAACGTTCATCCGTTCACCCGACTCCAACCGTCTAACTCCGAGTGTGTAACGATTTTTTATGATAACATTGTACCATAAATTATGCCTTTTTATGTGTTTATTATGGTTTACGTACTTTTAAAAGCATCGCATCGTGAAAGTGTGTCGCTTCCCGCTTCGCCCGTGTGGCTGTACCGCTTGCACCAACGAAACCGAAGAAAAATTACACGACAAGGATAAAATAAACCCAAAGCCTCCGACGAAACAGGCGAAGTTAAACACTAACTCCAGGCCGGAAAGCTCGGCTGGTACGGACGGTCCCCAAAAACACACAGCGGCCGGAAAATGGCCTCGTATAATGTTGCAGAAGGCACACTAAAGTCAAGTTGACGAGACGAAGGCGAAGATGATACAAAATGGCCACCACGGTCCGTCTGTTTCGTCCCCGCCAAACCGTCACACCGGGGATCTTTATTATCGCCGCGAAGATACGAAGTACTGGGCGTCTCCATTTTCCTATCGTGGTCGTGGCTGTTTGGTGCTTTTTGCCGGAAACGGCCAGTTGTGCTGGAAACAGAAGCACACCAACGTCTAACTGCTGATGCCGGTTTGTGTTGAGAGTTTAGAAGAAAGAAAAAAAAACCTCCCGAGAAGAAAGAACCGGCCTTTACTGAGATCGGTTCACTTTGCCGGTGCAGTTGAAATTGACTTTTATTGTGAAAGTTCTGCTAGCGAAAGTGAACGGGGCGCTGTTTCTATTCGGTGTATCTGGTGGTGGACAGTCGAAAAAGTTACGCATCACCATCACCACTAAAGAATGACTTATTTTTCCGCTATTCGAATGACAGCGCACAAAATGGCTCGAGGGTAGATGGATGGGTAGATTTTTATTTGTGTCTCGGTATCTCCAACGGCGTAAGTCTCCCCTCATCGCTTTCACAACACGAAGAGAGTCAATGAGTGTGCGGGAAAGCTTTTAAAAATTTTACACTCGAATTTTGAGCTCGGTACGCAAGATTATTTCTTTATCTTTCTAGCGTTAGCGTTACGAACAACCGGTCGGCGGACAGCAGAGAATGGCATGGCCGGATTACGAGAGCTGCACTTTGGAGTTGCTATAAACGTAAAGCTAAAAATTTTATGCGCCTTTCGCTTCGTTCATCTTTATACTTTATATCACCAAGAAGCATTATGCAAATGTTACGGGAAGTTTAGAATTATCTTTGCCCTTCCGAGTGACAAATTGAGCCGTTTTGAGCGTTTTTTGTTTGGTACAAAATTGGTAACGGAAGGCCCCCATCGCGTTCGCTGTGCCGGTTTTGTTGTAATTTATACTACACGTCACGCGCTTTGATGTAAAGAAAGTGCTTTAATCGATTTTATCATTCAATCTACCCCACCAATACCGTAAGCATTTTGAAATCTCGTTTCGTGTCATATAACCAATCAATCCGGCACCTCGATTCTGTTTGATAGATCCGCCCAGATTATTCCATATGATACCCGCCTCGCCATTTATTTTCCAATCACTGCATCAATTTCGAACCCCTACTCCACGCTTGTCTATTTGATTTTGCGCCACCTACACCGGGCTAACCGGGCCTGTCTAGATTTATTCCATTTCATGCTTGTGGCAAAAGTCATCATCGTTTATTTGTGCCGTAATAAAGTAGCGAACGATCCCAACCCTCGAACGTCCCGTGTGCTTAAAGCGTGACACTTGTTTTTGCTATAAAAATTGCACATTTATAAGTACGTTGGTGTACACTGAAGCATAACACACACACACATGAAAATACCATATGGGATCGTTTTCTCACACATCACAACACAACACTGTGGGTTTGGAAAAATAAACCCTCGCATGGAGTGAAATAAAATTGAAGACAGGAGCGCATAAAAGAAAAGAATCATTTCAACCTTCTTGGCCTCGGTTCGGTTCGGTGTGAGTTGACATTGAGTGTGTTACAAATAAAACACGTACTTACGCGCACCGGAGACGCAATCTGACCTCGATGGTTCCGCGCGCTGAACGGAGAAGGCGCTGTCGGATGCGTTAGAACGACATCTGAGACGTCCGGTGATGATCGGTCGTAAGGTTTGTGACCGTCAGCAAATAAAGCTCGCGATAAAACAAGTGGGTTGTGAAGCTTTTTTTTTGGAGGGAGATTTGAAACGATGAAATGGGCGTCACGATAAAATAGATACAAATATTAGGAGAGAGGTCTCTTATAACATAAAAGAGAGGTTGTTGAGGTTCTAAGATGTCTGGACCTGATTTGACGAATTTAAGTGCCTTAGAAAATCCTAACAAATACACTTTTTCGTCAGAAACTTTTGAAAATTCTCCCTTCTTCTTGTTTCACACCAGCACACACAGAAATTTGAATTGAATCAGAAATCACACGTGCATTTTGCAATGCTTTCCATCCATTTATATCACTAACCATTGATGATTTGATTCCAAAATGTGTCTGATTTGTTTGTTGATTGACTGTGGGCCATTTGCTTTTGCTTGTTCGACCCGAAAACATGGCCAACGCACGTGACACTAACAAAGATCACTGACGTCGAAAAGAAACAAATAGGAAAGCATGATCTACCCGATGGTCACCTGAAGAACGAAAGTAACGAAAAAAAAAGCGTATACATAAACAGTCCGGAAGATATCAACTTCAGCATTTCCCTCGTCAAAGAAGGTCCCGCCAATTTCCGTACGCCATGCGTGGCCACCTCACCGTGGGTCTTGCGTTGATTGCTTCTGTCATGATTTCGTACGCGAACCCTTGACAGCAAGTGAGAGTGAAGCAGGACCGTTGCGAATGACGGAGATTTTCTTTCACATGACGGACGGGTCTCGGACATCAAAAGCGACGCACCGGACAGCGTCGCACAGGCACGTTTGTTGAAATAACGAATTTAGGCAACGGACACGTTTTCTCCCTGTGTGCCGCTCGCTGCGAGAAAGTGTTCGCTTTGTGCTGCTGGACGACAGTGAGCCTCTGTTTATGGATGGAAAATGACACACGCACACACACGTACCGAGAAGCAAACAACTAGGAAAAGCTTGGACAGTTTTATAGTGCACGCGGTGACTAACGTTGAACGGTTTGTATCAAGATATCAAGTAAGTTGGGTGCTCTGGTTTGGAAAGAAGTGAATGTTATGATTTCGCACTAAGTTTACCAATAGGAAAACGAATCAATTTTCCTTCTTTTCAACAAAAAGAAAAGAATTTAACACAATATAGCAACAGTTAATATTAACAACTTTGCCAAGCAAGTCCGACCTTTTAGCAAAAAATATGTAAGCATTTTTATGGATAATTTGTTACATTTAATGATCATTAAAACCTGACGATCACTTGAAGGCTAGGATCAACTTGAACTGTGGGTGATCTTACAATCAATTAAAACACGTTCTTTTGAGCAACGAAAGGATCGTAATAAAATCCTGGACTGTAAGTTATTCTATTGATTTTGCTGATAATAGTATTTCCTTACAAACAAACGAAGATTTCCTACCAATGCTTAAGTTTAAGGATAAAGATGTTAAGCTGCAAAAGCCGTTAAAAAACATGATCTCATTTTATAGAAAAATTGAATTTAGCACTGTTAACAGTTTAAAAAGTAATATAAATAATCTCTTACATAGAGTTAGTTGAAGTGGTTTGCTCATAAAGCTAACGAAACGATCATCTGGCGCACCAAGTGCATTCTTTATACTGAAAAAAAAGATTTATTAATGATAAATAATAACACAGAATAATAAATAAGACATACCCAGATCAGTGAAGTATGTGGCAAAATGTAATAGCTGATCGTGAAAATTCATTGAGACTTATGTTCTTTGAATGAAAAATTAATAATAAACGGTAAGCGAATCATGTCATTTAGTTCCTTTTTACACTTCAGACACTGTGACTTGTTCTGGTGGATACTTAGGAGCGACTTGTCTTCTGCTCGATGTCTTGGCTATTTATTCCCATCCTCTCCTTATTTTATCGCCCTCTCACCGCCTAACGCCACTCACTCTATTCTCTTCTTTCGTGAGCTCATTAGAGACGCTCATACTCACGTGTATCAAAGAACACTTGTGATAAGGAACAATAGAATGATTCTTTACTATTTTCCACACTCTTAAAAAGTTCAAGATTGTGGTAACAACCTGTAAAGCAAACATGATTAATTGTTTTGCTGTTAGTACAAGTAAAACTACCTCTGCTATTTCTTCGTATTGTAAATGACAGCGCCATGTTAAATTTTCAAACGATATCCGCACCACTGACACCAACAAACACTAACGCACCTTCGTCCTAATCGGCAACAAATCATTGCAATTGATGCTGATATGAGCGTGATTGCTGACAATATGCTCACCAACCGCTATCACACTTCACCCAAAGACACCTTCCACAAAAAATCGCTCCCTTCTTGTCTCTCTCTCTCTCTCTCTCCTTCTGTCTGTCTTGTGTACCATCTCAAGCGTAACATGCAGCTTAAAAATAATCACCTTCTCTAATGCTTCTTCCTGGTTTGAAAGGCGCACACCCGGTACACCCGGTATATATAAAGCGACGCAGCATTTTGACAAGTTTGAAATGGTCCAATTTTCGACGGTACAGCGTTGAAAAGAATCATCTACCGGGTGGAGAATGTGTTTTTTTTTGTTCGCTGCGAGCTTTTCTTTCGCTGGCCGTAACGGTGTATGTCCGTAACCCAACCCCAAAACGGTACCACCAGACAGACCGGGATGCTGCAATATGCTAATGGTTTTGCTTGCGCACAGTATGAGGTGCTTTGCCGGGAGGACAGCATGGCGTTTTTTGGGCTCCTGTGTGTGTTTGCCGTATTCTCCGCACAGCGCGGTACGCCTGTCAGTGCAAATGACAGCACATATTCCCTAACGAGCAAGAAGCCAACCGACTTCGCACTGTCGTCGGCGTTGACAGTGAAAAACGTTGGGCGGCGAAGCTCGAGTCGGCTTGTTGGTTTGTCCGGCGGGTGAGTGTTTTGTCCCTCCAGAAGCAAAAGAAAAACTCACACGGAAAAATGGTAGCTTAAAAAAAACCGGCAAACACTCACAGCCGCTAGTTTTCGGAGTTGGTACGCATTTGCCTGTACGTAGCCGAGCGAAATGTCTCCGGCAAAATTTGGTGGTTCTGTATCGGTCTCTTGAGCCGGCAAGTTTGTTCGTAATTTTCCACAATGTTGCATAAAACTATGGCTATGGTAGGGAATGTTTTCGGCGGGGTGGAAAAAGAACATTCGCGGTGAAAGTACCAGAATTTAATTAATTTTCACACAACATTTCCTCGATTGGATTATACAAGGAACGGGTCTAACAGCTTCTGCTGCTGCTTTACGCCGACTGCTCTGTCCGACGAGCCAATCATTGTCAATTGCAACTGAGCAAGCGATGACTATTTTAAGGCTGGAGACAATTCTTCCGGCAGCTTGGATGAGCGTAGACCTGTGACTGGACAGAGCGGTGCGTTGTCATCACCCCACCGTTTTCCCCACTCATCGAAACTCCACGTAAAAGCACCGAAATCTCATTTTCCATTGTGACACGCTTAAACAAGCGCTCTGTCTAGCGAGTGGAAAATGGAACGGTTTTCGATTAGTAACTGAAGGGTCTATTTTCAGGACCCGCCGTTAGCTTGGGATGGCTTACACGTTTTCTCACCAACTATGCACGCTCACACACACCACACCACACCACACTCACTTACACAAATCTACTTTTCCTTCGAACCGGAAAAGACACTCGCACTGTCAGTCTCTCATTAGCTATTTTGCGTCGTTTGCCCGCGTTGTGGCGGTTGTTATGCCGGTCGGTACAATTTTCCACCGAACAAAACCGACACGTGGAAATGTAGTGGAAAATTGGTACGCGTTCGGTGTAGCTGTGTTGCCACCGTCACCACAACGAAATTAACTCCCATCCGCACGGCTCGTTCGAAGGTCGAAGATGCGCCGCTCGGCTGAGTTGTTACGGTGCTGCTGAAGTACCGGCTTCACGTGTACCAAACGAACCGCTGTTTTTGTTAGGAAGAAGTGGTACTTCACCTCGACACACACACACACACGCACATACTGTCAGCCGAAACATTCAAACTGTCCCGTTTAAAAGAGAAGCCAAAGCTGGCACTGTGAGGAAGGTGAAAAAAACTATCATGATAGTTACTAACAAGCTGCACTTGGCAATGGTTTTCAATTATTGTTTGCTTTGACGCACAGAGGTAGTGTCGTCGGGCTAAGTTCTTCCAAGAACGTGTTACAAAATGGTTACGTTTGGAGGTTACGTTTGGGAAGATGTCGCATTCGCTCGAGTTCTGACTAATTAAATTAATTGGAACATTTTGTTTCCTATTTTTATTTCTAGTATTATGTATTGTAAATGCATAATTTTATTTGTTGAAACACTTATATCATTAAACAGTTATTTTAAAAATTATTATTTGCTTTGAATTATATGAAGGCGCACGGTGCTTTATGCTATTGAAGCATTGTGCAATGATAAACTATCAGTTTTAATCGTGAAGCTAAGGGATAGATACATTTATAGTGAATTGAAATGCGTCCATTGTGTTTTATAGCTAGACTAATCATAACATATCTTGCTAGATGTATTTATTAAACATGGTCGAGTGTATTTTTGTTTAATTTTTAAAGTTTTGTCTGAAATAAAATGTCTAAATTTATGATATCTTAAAATAAAATACTTGTGTATGCAAACATAATGGAGGCGCATGGTGCTTTTTGTGAAATTTAGCAACAAACGAATTATTCAGAGCCATAATTAAGCAAAGTGTTCTTCATTTTACTTCCTTGATTCACAGAACGTATCATATTCCCAATATGATTTGTTTGCTTTTACAAAAATTCTCACCTACAGACTGGGAACCATCTGGTTTTTACCTTTAAACAATCAACTCCCTTATCGACGCACTTCCGCGTTACCCATCTAATGCTCTTGTGCAAAATATGGTACAACGCGCCAACACACAGCAGTAAGATTATTATTTCACGCTTACTTACCACCTGTGAGAATTTCCAGCGATTATCTTCGATAAAATATGCGCAATGACGGTGCGGGTAAGGAAAAACTTTTCGTAGAGTACATTTTTCTTTCACTTTTTTCACCTTTTTTTCTGCAAACGTACCAGCGTGCGTTCGGGAAATGGGCAAACAGAAAAAAATGGGAAACGAAACACTTTTCATAAACAAGCATAAAATGTTACCCATTTCACTAAAGGCAGCAGTGGAAAGAACAGCTTCAAGTTCGCCCGAAAAGCGCTTTCTCCACTCACCGGTGTAAACGTGCATAATTTATTGTCGCGGAATGTTTGATGACTAAATGTTATGCCCTAAGTGTGTGTGTGTGTGTGTGTTGAGTTTCATGGGAAAAAAAGAAACCTCATTCTCTCTAAAATCTTCCGTACTTATGGCAAACTTCATTCACTGCAATGCTCTGTACGTGTGCGTGTCTGTGTCATTTGTAAATGATGAGGAAAAGAACTTTTGTTACATGTTTTTTTTTATTCCTTTCCAATGCCGATAAAACGACTAACAAACATTGGCGAACAGCGAACAGAAAATGAGACCGGACGACCTTTTCAGGGTAACAGCTTTCCAGGTGAACACTCCCTACCCAGCGAAAAGCGAACCAGTGACAATGTGTGTATGTTTCCTAGCCACTTTTATACTTTCGCCCATCTTTAAAATTTCTTTTTTTTTGCTTTCGAAGGCGTACACAAAACCCCCACCGGAAGTGGTTTTGGCTGAATGCAAAAACGTTGGCCAAGATAGCGAAATCGTTCGTTTAAATTGAATTTGAGATCAGGTGCCTTTTCGAACGCTGAATGGCCCAATCGAGAAGATGAACCTTGAAAGGGGACCGCCCTTCGACGAGACTAAAGGACGATTTCGAGCAAGTAATGAACAACGCCGAATAATGATGACCTTTTTACCATACCACCGGTTCTAGATCTCACTTTTGCTTCGCACTCTCTTACACACTGTGCCTTTTTTTTCTAATGGATATTATTTATCGGCACTTGCAATGGGGGAGAGTAAAGGGCGAAAAAGGGAAGTTGTAAGTGGGTCCATTGGGGACGTTTCTTTCTTGATATGGGTGGGGAAGTAAAGCGAAAATGACAGCAATAAAAAGACCATCACACAGCAAATGGAACAGTGCTGAAGCTAATTATTGCAAATTGCTCTTGAGTGGGACGGTTACTCATGGCACTTGTTTCTTAGCTATTTTGTTTCGTTCCAACGGTCTGCATTTAAAAATTATTTAATGTCTAATGTCTTTAATGTACAATTCTTCAAATGATGTATTATTATAACACTTTAATAATGTTATTTAAAAAGAAGTCATTTTATTGACCACACGAAGGAAATGTTCACCATATTGCACTGATGAGTGACTCGTACATATGAAGCTCATATCAGTTACATGTACCACATTGACCAATGAAACATGATCTGTCATTATTTGGAATAAAGGAATAATTTTGCTATCCGTTTGCAGCTACACGAAAAGACCCAAACAGATGATAAAGGCTTTGGATGTCATGTGGATTATAATTAGCACCATTTGCTGGTCCAATAATCAGCACCATTTGTGATCTATTCATGAAAGGATATCGTTTACACATTTTATTGGGTTGTTTCCCTGTAGCATTTCACCATGCATAAGTTGTGCTTTACAACTTACATTCAACTTAACAAACTTTTAACTAACATACTTCTGTTAGATAACCAATTTGTTATACATTCAATAATTTAAATTTGTTTATATTTAAATGTAGGATGAGTGTCACCAGAGTGACCCGATAAAAAAGGAGAGAACGAACGGTCACTCGAGAATGGGTGTCGTCACGCGGCAATGTAATGAGCGTTGATGTCTAGTTTAGTTAGTCTCCTGCTAATCGCCAAGCGTTACACAATAAACTGTCTTAACCCACCAAAAACTAGAACGAAGTTATTTTCTCTTTCTACATAAATTATTTTATGAACGATCGAGGCGACATGTCCAGGGCACCCTCTGTTGCGTGTTTCGCATGTTCTCGTACCGTGCGATGTCGAGTTTCGCAGCAACAGCTTTAATCATTGAAACATTTTTAACACATTTGACCACTTAAAAAAACATGTCGATCAACCATTTGCACAAAAAACAAATCATTTTAGAAGAATGAAACTTATTAAGAAGAAATGAAAACTGAAGACAAAAAAACAGATGTCTAACAAAAAGATAAGAAACCAAAATTTGACACATAAATATCCTATAAATTTAAAAAAATCAAAACACAAACAACTTAAAAGGTATAAAACAAACAGAAAATAAATATAAAATAAGAAACATGAACTAATACACACGTTTAAGTTATAGAACTATGTTAAGCATTATCCTTTGAATAGAAAACGCACATACGCGCATTGGTAGAGTTTGGATCAGGTCGAGGCGTGGTTGAGTTGGGTCCCATCGGCTGGCTGGTTCGCTCCACGGGCCAGGTGTCACGATGAATACCACACTACCCATCTCGGAGGACGTTGTTTATTCGCAACAAGTCTTTCTTGATGTGTAGCTTTTGAAGGTTCCCACCACGTTAACGAAAAACAAACTTTGAGTAGGAAACTTATTAAAGCAAGAATAGCAAAACATTCTACGTAAGGAAATGAAAATACAACACAATAAAAAACGTAGTATAATAAAGCAACTAAAAGCAATAAAAATTCAGAAATAGATTGAAATTTTAAAGAAAACTAGCAAATACGTAAACAAACAACTTGCAAAAATAAATAACCATCAGAATGTAAAGCGTAGAACTTTGAAAAATTCATAAATAAGAAAAAGAAATGTTACAATGACACAAAAACTAACCGTAGAAATCTTGAATCACCAAAACCATCAATCATATAGTTAATCATGTCAAATACAGTAAAAAAAGAAGAATGACGGTACAAAATGCGTTGAAAAGTGTTAATCTCACAAAGAAGCGTTGAAACTTTGCTAAATTAACAAAACTTGACGACAAGCTTCCGCATTACACAGCCTTCGCTGTGTACACCAGCAGACACTCTCATTTATCATTCGTAAAATGATTGAACAACTCACCAACTGCAACGCACGTAGTGTTGTAAATAAACATTACCGCTTCGCCTAGCGACTTATCAACATCAGCTCACTCTTTGGGGCCGGAAGAAGGAGAAAAACCAATCTCTAATCTACCCCTGCAAGTACGCGCCCAAAACCACACGTACAACGTTCGCACTGTGTGCGTGTGCTGCGTGATGTCGGTCGGTCGGGCTCGATACAAGGCCACTCAATCTTAGAACTAATTACAACCATCCCACCAACCAGTTCCAGCAACACGGTACGCTCCATCTTGGTTAGTAAGTTTACCACCGGATAGCGCGGGAAACGGCAGGGCACATTGGCGTTCTGATTGAAACCGAAGCGGCATAAGGAAGCGTGTGGCGGTTGTCCCCGCAGTACGGGTCGCACATGTAGCTGCGGGCACGTTTTTGTAAGGCAATTAAAATTACGGCAGGGCGGAAATTCGTTTCCAATTTACGTCGGGTTTTTTTATTTACTATCGTTTCCACGACTTCCCGTGCCCGCGTTACTGTGCCGAGCTGATGCTAAAACTATCGTTTCGTTATCGAATCGTAGCGAAATACACCGGCCGAACGGATGAGGGCAAAACGCTGATGGAAAGCGGAACTAATTAAATGGAAATATTCATAAAATTAATTGCCCGTCCTCCATTTGCACCGTTTGGAAATTGCACGAGACTGTGGTGTTGCTGTTTGAAGGGACGAAAGAAGTAAAACGTGGATGCGGCTCTCTTTGGAGGCGGGCAACGTTATTCGCGCTTGAAAGAATGCAATTCTAAAGTGCAATTTATTGTATCGCTTCTTCGAGCTTCTTATACCGACCGGCCGCAAACATGGCTCATATGGTGAACGGTGCAGCTTTGTTGCATTGCATTAAGCGGAGAAAGGCAACCTACCGGTGGCCGGATACGGTGTTTAATTTGCTATGCTGTATTTAAAGCACATTATCCCACACCATCACTATCACGGGTGCATCCATTGCGCGCCCATTGAAATGAAACTTCCGACCTGGCAAGCTCGGAACCGTACCGATGGACTGGACGGCATAAAATGGAATTATTTAGCAAGACTGCGTTTTTTTTTTTCAGCCAACAAAGCATTCCAAGGTTAGTCTCTTTGGAGCGTACGTGTGTGTGTGTTCGGATGGTTGTGTTGTGTGCACGATTTTATTCACCGGATTTCACACGCAACCACGTCACCCACAGGATAGACGATGTTGCGAAAAAGGATAACGAAGGACGGATTTCCTTGGCGTAATGAATTCAGCCAGCATTCCAACGCTAGCGCCGAATGGCATTAAAATGCCACCAAGCCGATGCTGGCGCCCGTGAGCATTGGGTGGAAAGTTTTTACCGGTGAAAGGAAAAAAATCTCTCTTCTCCCCTCTACTCCACCTCTACAAACAATTCCGTTTTTGGTGAAAAGAAAGAATTTTTAACTGAAAAGACAAGCATGGCAACGGCGAAGGCGAATGCGTTTCCCAGCCGACCACAATCCGATCTTTGTGGGTTGTCTTTAGTTCATTTTTCCTTTTTTTTTTGTTTTGTTTTTGCTGATAGCCTTGCGTTTGCAACAAAAGATTTTCATCTTTTTCTTTCGCTTTTCATGTTTTTTTTCCTAAGGATAACACTAACGCTCAATAGCAAACGAAAATGTTGCTGAAGGAAATAGATGGAATGCTCTAGTGGCGTTGTGAGGTTGTTTTCCTCCATCTCCTGCTTTCCGGTGGGGTTGTATGGATTGGCAGACATCCACAGAGACACAAACACACCTTCACAATCACAATGAAACTGTGGGCTGTGCTATTGTTACTTCATTTCCTGGTGGAGTGCAACCATAAAATAACCAGCGAATGATAAAATGAACAGAGAATTAGTTATTCAGCGCGGAACCCGTTTTTTGTTGGTCGACCAGTAATCTACAATCGGGCTAGGAAATTGTAAGAAATCATTAGAGAGCGAGAGTTGTTAACGAACACGGCACGCTGGCCGAACTATTGCTTTGCATACATTTAGGCGCTTAAATATTCCTTTCTTTGTATTGATGAACGAGTGATTGGATTTGCAATTCAAAGGGTTTTTAAAAGACATTTCATAGTGCCGGAATTACGTTAGTTAAGTCCATAAATTTTACTCAGTCCGTGTAAAGCTTACACCAGCATAACCATGACGACGAAGCTTCACAGGTTGACATTTGCTTTTCGCCCGAGAAATGATCATTCACTGCATGCTTTGATGCATCGACTAATTGCACATTTCTTTTGTAATGTGGCTTTTATGTGGCTGCAAGCAAAAAGCTCATCCAAGCGACACGCACCCAGTGCCGGGCCGGTTGAACTCTTCCATACAGAGGCGCCTAACCCGCTCAGCGTACCTTTGTCAATTCTTTGCTCATAATCCTTCCATCCCACAACATTAAAAGCAAAGTGATAAAGGAAACGGTAGAATGATTGTATGCTTTCCACACTGCATACAGCTGCGCTGTTGATGTGTCGAGAAGCTTAAATACCTTTTTTTAGTAGTTTGCACCCAAAAAAGAAAACCCCCTTTTCTAACTACTTGTTTTCTCGTTAGTGTTGGTCACTATCACTGCGTTTTAGACCTAAAATTGAAAGCAATTCTAAAAAAGTGTGGTGTATTTACAAAAACTTGCCATTTATTAATTATTTTACATCTTAATAAATGTGACACGCACTGCTGGTTGGTGCACCCTCATCATATAAACTATATGTCTCACAAAATCGTTCCTTATTTGAACAATATAATTAGCTTAACCTCAAAATTAGGACCAACCTTCCGCATAAGCCTGCAGAACTGCAAACACAGGTGGAAAGCGAGAGACCTTTTCTGCGGTTTACCCGATCTCTAACAGTAGCATTGACCCTTTTCTCACAGCACTAACCCTGTTTCTCCACACGAAAGGAGCAAAACAATCTTTTTTATCATACCGTTAGCCACAGACATCCGGTACCCGGTATCTTGTAACCGCTGCAGTCAGCACCAGCCCATACAGGGAGTATAAATTTCAATTTCATCTCCATGGAACAACCGCTCGGCGCGGATGGCTTGAACGGCGGCGCTAAAACCCTACGCAAACCCATCAAAAATAATACATTGTGTCATATAATTTGTATAAGCAAGGACAAACCTGGAAAATACTACGCCTGATGCGTGGTGAGCGACCTCGCATTAGGGTTGTCATCGTTACAATGCAAGTGTTATGGCGTTCGTTCTGTGGCATTGTTCTTCTCGATAGGAAGACCTTCCGATGACAGTTTTTGTACAATTTTTTTGCGAGAGCGAGAGCTTGTTTGGCCACACCATCGATTGATGTTGCTCTGGGAAGCCAGATTCGATCTTTTGGTGTTATGGGTTGCGGTTGTGTGCGCTATTACCAGCAAGTTCCGGTTCGATGACGATAAATACAGTTGGTAGTCAACGTTTGGAAGGGGCAAGTTGTCAAGGGGATACTAGGCCGCCCTTGGTTTGGGAACCGTCTTGGTGGCGCTTGGTGACAGATGCTCGAGCAAGAGGCTTTACAGAAAAGCCGTACCACCCTTGAATGGTGCCCCACGCAGGGAAGGGTATCATATTTTTTTATTAACAAAGCGCTTCTTATTTCACGAACCAAGTTTTCTGCCGGCATGAGGTTTCACTTTTGTGCTTTGGTTCCTACCGGTTTCCTTTTTTTTTTGCTACCACTCTGTCTGCATATACTACTTCGTCCATCCATCAGCAGCTGTGGTCTGACTTTTGATACACGCGCTACGGGCTACCTAGACAACCGGAGACAGAAATGTCGATGCCGGAGAAATGATGTTGCCTGTGCCTTAACCATGAAAGAATAGCACCAAATCACGGAAAGAGATACTGATGATGAATATTTCACATCGCACCGACAAAACCGGCGATGACAAACCTCACTCGCAGCACTAGCATTCATCGTCTAAAGATACCGACCAACGACGCTTGAACAAACGAACGCCAGGAAAGACCACCAGAATGCCAGATAATTGAAGCGGAAAAAAGAATAGGCTTCCGAGGGAGAGAGAGAGAGAGAGCGCGCGAGCGAGTGCAGAAGAGGGAGCGACAGACTACACAGAAATAAAAGAAAATGTGTCCCCATCGCAGCACTGGCAAGCCTGAAAGGATTTTCTTATCCTCGGTATCCAAATTCCTTTCCACCGGCTCTCTGACCTGCTTCCTTAACCACTGGAAAGCATTGTTTCTTGTGAAAGCGGATGCAGCCAAGCACAAATTCTCATCACTGCCGGAAGTTGTTTAATCATCGCCCCATTCATCCTCTCAATAATGATCTCATTAGGCGCGAAAGAGTTGAGCGATCGTGTCCTTCGGGAATGGTGGCAGTGGGAGGGTATAGGCGGGATAAATTCATGGATGTATTTTGCTTTTTGGAACCCGTTTTTTGTTGGTCGACCAGTAATCTACAATCGGGCTAGGAAATTGTAAGAAATCATTAAAGAGCGAGAGTTGTTAACGAACACGGCACGCTGACCGAACTATTGCTTTGCATACATTTAGGCGCTTAAATGTTCCTTTCTTTGTATTGATGAACGAGTGATTGGATTTGCAATTCAAAGGGTTTTTAAAAGACATTTTATAGTGCCGGAATTACGTTAGTTAAGTCCATAAATTTCACTCAGTCCGTGTAAAGCTTACACCAGCATAACCATGACGACGAAGCTTCACAGCGTTGACATTTGCTTTTCGCCCGAGAAATGATCATTCACTGCATGCTTTGATGCATCGACTAATTGCACATTTCTTTTGTAATGTGGCTTCTATGTGGCTGCAAGCAAAAAGCTCATCCAAGCGACACGCACCCAGTGCCGGGCCGGTTGAACTCTTCCATACAGAGGCGCCTAACCCGCTCAGCGTACCTTTGTTAATTCTTTGCTCATAATCCTTCCATCCCACAACATTAAAAGCAAAGGGATAAAGGAAACGGTAGAATGATTGTATGCTTTCCACACTGCATACAGCTGCGCTGTTGATGTGTCGAGAAGCTTAAATACCTTTTTTTAGTAGTTTGCACCCAAAAAAGAAAACCCCCTTTTCTAACTACTTGTTTTCTCGTTAGTGTTGGTCACTATCACTGCCTTTCTCATTTAATTTACGGCAGCATGGTATGAACGCGTTCTGCACGTTGTGTCAGAACGCGCCACATCCAGCATCTCCCTGGTGGCTAATGTTTCGTACATTTTCTGGTCTCCAACGCTCATAACTACGGGAATTTCAACAACTAAGATAGGCAAGTAAAGCAGTGGGGGAAGAAACATTTTCAAATCTCATTCAGTCACTAGGAAACGGCTGCATAAGTCGGCAGGCATCCTACACATTGTCCCTATTTGAAGGTTGTTAATTTGCCTGCAAAATTGTTGCATCCGTGCATTTGGTTTACTTTTCGCTTGCTCGTATTTGTTCGCTTGCCTTCGTTTACATTTTTGCACGGCGTCGTTAAATGATATCACGTTGAATGGTGAGTGTTGAGTGGTTGAGCTGTTGTTATGGTTTTAGCTTTATTTTTTTGCGGTTTTGATTTTGCAATCGGAGTGAATACAGAAAGTACAGCACACAGCGTACAGCATACATAATGTTCAAAACAAAAAAACCTGAAATCTGAAAATTTACCTAAATTTACCATCATTTATTGTTTTTGAACAATTTTTGGAATCAAATTTTTTATATGCTTCTCCACAACAATTACCTGTGACATGTTTTTTGACAATTTGCTTCTAAAAAAGATGTTAATTACGCCTTTAATTTGGCAGTTTTTTTAGTACAAAAAGAAAACGATTGCAAAATATTGTAGCAAGTTACCTACATTCAACGTAATAAATGACAAATCTTTTGTAAAATGACTACAACAAGTCGATAATTGACTGCAATATGATGTACGCCTAATGATATGCAATTTTAAGCAACAAGTTCTACTTAAAGACATTTTTTTTATTCATATAGAACGGCCTGGCCGTATTGCTACTAAAAGACCTTTTTCTTCATACACTTTCGCAGAAATAGCAAACCAGGAGTAAACGTATTTTATTGTTGATCAAAAATGCATTCACTTCATAGAAACAGATGATCTTGTATCTTATAAGTTGACGCTTCTATCGCGTAGCTCTGTAGTGTTCAATTAAAATAAAATATGTAGTGGTTTTAATCATCTACTAAGCTTCCATTTAATCAAATTCACTAGATAAGACACATCATAAAAATGGCCATAAATTTATTATTGTCTTCTTTCAATTACACCATCGAAAAACCCCACGGGTTAGTTCATTAATCCCGAGCGAAAACCTACTACATCTGTAACACTTTTGCCCACGGCACATTATGGAGTGAAAAATCGCAAATCATTTGTATCCTTCCGTGTGACACCGTTCAAAGTCTGTCGATTCTGCCAATTCATCGCCATTCATCTGCCGTTACTCTCTCTCTCTCATTTTCACTCCTTACGTTCCCAGAAACGGTCACAATCCGTGAAGGGAAAGTATTTCTTGGAACTGTCCTCGCAGGTACCCATTACTCTGCTAATGGGGTAGGATCCGAGACCCTGCAAAGGGTTACATAGGCTCTCCTACTCAACTCCTATTCCGTCACGTCCCCGTCGTGCAGAGTGGTAACCTGTTCCACCGTATATCCAAGCTTGGGTAAACGGGCCAGTCCCAACCCCTTGGGCGGATGGTGGAGCTCGGCTGAACAGGAGGGGGGTGGGCAGACTGGGTAACCAGACTGCCTGAACGTCGGGTGGGTTACCAGACGAAAAACCCAACCACCACGAGGCCCTCCAGAGGTACTGGGGGCTTGAGCGCAGGGCCAGTCACCCTGTCTCAAGTACGCTACGATGACTACAGAAAGCTTAGATAATTTCTCGAGACCCGGACTTAACGATTTTAGACCCCCGCACCGCCCCCGGACTACGATTAATATGGGCTCATGGAACGTACGCACTCTCTACAGAGCCGGAGCCTTGAAGCAACTCGATGACGCCCTAGCCACACTGAGCATGGACCTTGTAGCATTGCAAAAGATTCGATGTCTAGGGAATGGTGTGCATAACAAGTGTAGCAGCAACCGCTACGACATTTATTATAGCTGCCACGACCGCCACCACATGTTCGGAACGGGTTTCGCCGTAGGTCCCCGGCTGAAATCCGAGATCATCGGCTTCAAGGCCATCAATGATAGGCTATGCACCCTGCGCATGCGAGGCAGATTCTTCAACATCAGCCTCATTAACGTTCACGCCCCTACCGAAGACAAGGACGAGGAGGATAAGGACCTGTTCTATGGCCTCCTCACAAAAATCATTGACCAGTGTCCCAGGTATGACGTAAAAATCATCCTGGGGGACTTCAATGCAAAGGTCGGTAGGGAGCCAATGTACCGCCAATACATTGGAAGTCACAGTCTACATGAGCACAGCAACGATAATGGTAGTAGATTGGTCCAGCTTGCAGCCTCAAGCAATCTGGTCGTCGGAAGTACCAAGTTTGCGCGTCGGGACATCCACAAAGCTACGTGGGTGTCTCCGGATGAAGCCACTTCCAACCAGAGAGACCACGTGTTGATTAGCCGCAGAAGACAGTCGAGCCTGTTAAACGTCAGAACTTATAGAGGAGCCAACATCGATTCCGATCACTACCTGGTTGGCCTAGTGATGCGTTTCAGAATCGCCCGCCCCCGCGCCAATGGGGGTGAAGCTAACACGCAGGCTCGCCTCAACACGGACTCCCTAAAGGACAGTCATGTCCAACAGGCTTTCGAAGCCGCTTTAGGTGAGGCTCTACTACCAACAAACGAGTACATAACTACGAGCGAACGGTGGAACGCTCTAAAAACAAAGATAATCAACTGTGCCAATACCACACTCCCACCACGTCGGGACAACACCAGATCTGGCTGGTTCGACGATGAATGTAGACAAGTGACCGAACGTAAGAACTGTGCATACCGAGCAATGCAACAGCGGCATAGAACGCGGGCATGCGCAGAGGAATATTCACGGCTCAGACGAGAGGAAAAAAGAGTTCACCGCACCAAAAAACAAGCATGGGAAGACCAACGAGTGCGGGAACTTCAAGAAATAAGAGTGCGTTACGGACCAGGAAGAAAGTTTTACCAAGAGATAGCAGGCCACCGAAACAACTTCAGACCTAAGGTGACCTGCTGTCGGAATAAGGATGGAAATCTGGTCAGTTACCAGCCAGAGGTCCTCTCGCGATGGGCTCAGTACTTTGATGAATTATTAAATGATCAGTTCAACGAACAGCTAGAGGCTCCACTAGCAGATGATATCATGCTACTGCCACCTAGCATTGAAGACACACGAAAGGCCATCCGTCGGCTCAAGAACAACAAGGCACCAGGTACCGACGGAATAGAAGCCGAGCTGATCAAAAACGGAGGTGCAGCACTCGAACAGGAAATTCATCAAATCATTACTGAGGTATGGGATAGCGAATCGATGCCTTGTGATTGGAATCTCGGCATCATCTACCCCATATACAAGAAGGGAGATAGGCTAGAGTGCAGCAACTACAGGGGTATTACGGTGTTGAATACCGCCTACAAGATTCTCTCCCTAGTTATACAAGACAGGCTTGTCCCATTCGTTGAAGAGATAGTTGGAAACTATCAAAGAGGATTCCGAAACGGAAAATCAACCACTGACCAGATATTCACCATGCGGCAAATCTTGGAGAAGATGGCGGAACAGCAGCTACACTCCTACCATCTCTTCATTGATTTTAAAGCCGCATACGATAGCATAGCCAGGGTAAAACTATACGACGCAATGAGCTCATTTGGAATCCCGGCCAAGCTTACCAGGCTTGTACGTATGACGATGACCAACATCACATGCCAGGTGAAGGTGGATGGAAAACTCTCAGGGCCCTTTGCTACCACCAAGGGTCTGCGCCAGGGAGACGGGCTTGCTTGCCTCCTATTCAATCTGGCGCTAGAGAGGGCCATCCGAGACTCGGAGGTGGAAACTTCGGGGACCATCTTCTATAAGTCACTCCAGATCTTGGCATACGCTGATGACATAGACATCATTGGTTTGAGGCTCTCCTATGTAGCAGAAGCTTACCAAAGGATCGAGCATGCGGCACTGAACCTCGGGTTGGAGATTAACGAGGCAAAAACCAAAATGATGGTGGCACCACCAGCGGCCCTGCTAACAAACACTGATTTACGCAGGGGTGATGTACAGATAGGTGACCGCACCTTCGAAGTCGTCCAAAACTTCACCTATCTGGGGTCAAAAGTCAGCACCGATAACAACATAGAAGTTGAATTGCGCGCAAGGGTGCTGGCTGCCAACCGGTCATACTACAGTCGGAGGAAACCTCTCCACTCAAAATACCTGACGCGACGGACGAAGCGGGGGCTTTCCAAAACTTCGACGGACGAAGCTGGGACTGTACAAAACCTTTATAGTCCCAGTACTCACATACGCCTCTGAGACATGGACTCTGTCCAAAACTGACGAAACCCTCTTAGCCGCGTTCGAGAGGAAGATGCTCAGAAGGATTTTTGGCCCCGTATGTGTGGAAGGACAATGGAGGAGCCGCTACAACGACGAGCTCTATGAGCTGTACGGTGATCTTACCATCGTGCAGCGAATTAGGCTCGCCAGGCTCCGGTGGGCTGGCCATGTCATGAGAATGGCACCGGACGACCCAGCCCGTAAAGTCCTTTTAGGCCGTCCACATGGACAGAGGAGGCGTGGTAGGCCCAAACTGAGATGGAGTGATGGCGTAGATGCGTCCGCCAGAACGGCCGGGATATTGGACTGGCAGACGACGGCGCTAAACCGTGAGCGGTATCGAGGATTGTTGCAGCAGGCCAAGACCGCGAAGCGGTTGTAGCGCCTGATAAGTAAGTAAGTCCTCGCAGGTCCCATTTCGACAGCAAGTGTGCCTTTATGCGTATATATTTTAATTCCACTCTCCCAAACCCAGAAGGCAGCAGCAGCAGCAGCCGTGTTACGCGGCTCACTGCCGGATGATTAATTAAGCCGCTTTGTGATTACGCCTAAGTAATTTCGCCCGAATTACCTAACGAACTGTTTCGGTTTCGCTTTGTACCAGGCCCCAAAAGCTCAACGCGGCACATGCACCCGCAGCATGGAAACGGGCAACGGCAGCAGCAAAAAACGCAAAGACAAGATGCCCCCTAAAAACACAAGCGCTCGGTGTTCGGAGGTTGGGGCTTTCGGACACCCAGTCACACCCAGTCGCTCACTGTCCACATTCATTTGCTTTACCATGTTTTTTAGGCTAGCAACGACGCCGGCACTGTTTTTTTTCTACTCCGCCCCACGGGACCAGTTGAGGGACGCAGTGACAGCACAACATTCTAACGGATCATTTGAGAAATGTTGCTGTCATCTCCGTTTTATTCTTGTGCCTTTTGCGTCGTGCGGAAGCGTTGGAGACATTTGGGATTCTATTTTCTGGCTCCATTCCGTTGTGTTTTGCTGTGTTTTGTTTTGTGTTGCCGGTGCTGCTGGGTCTCTTGGGTTTGAGAGACAGAGCAGAATATTCTCTGCAGAAAAATGCCGTCCCGTTGTATGGTGGATGCTGTTTTGTTTTTGTGTGTGCTTTGGCCAGCTAAAATAAAGCGACTTGTCGTTTCTAGTGCAGATCAGGCAGACGAATGGATCACTCGCTCTCTCTGTTTCTCTCTAGTTCACGCGAGTGTGCGGCTGATCTTGCAGGATTAAGAAGGTTTTGTGAGCTGTTGTGGAAAACAAAACGAAACAAAAAACGCTTGCCTGGCGAGAAGAGCAACACAAAAACACCAAAATTATCATGCAGGTCGCAAAAAAACAAACTCTAGGGTATCGGCTGGTGTGAACATTCTATCTCCCTTATTTTGGTTTTGAAGCTACAGCAAAAAAAAAAACCAAAACACTGTGCCGTTTGTTGTTCGCTTTGTTTTTTTCCCCTCGGTGACCTCCAGTTGGCGAGATACAAAGGATTGTTCAAAGCCAGCGATTAACATGCCTCGGACAGGGAATGTGAACAGAAATAAAGCGTTCAGAATCACTACCAGGCTTTCCCTCGAGGGTGAGCAAAAAAAAATGCATGCAGACACACAAACAGAGAAACATCCAATGCAGCAAAGGAATAAATCACCTGCATATATTCTTGGATGGCCGTTGCGTGCTTTCGTCGATTAATTTAACGCTCTATTCCCATCGGGAGCTTTCATTGCGGCGGTGGAATGTTACGAAGTTATTTGGTGCTATTTATTAGCCATTTATAAATCAACAAGTTGATACCACGATAGCACGATTTCTTTGAGACTTAAACTATTACCACGACTTTCAATATGTCTCTTTCAATTGAGAATAAGACAGGGTTGTGAATGTGTTAGCAATGATCATTTATGTCTTATAAATCGCTAAGCTAAGCTAAGTCCTTATAAATACGCAAAATCAGAATAATAACTTCGGCAAAAATCAACAAACTTTCACGTTACTCAACTTCTTACAGCTTACGCTGTTTTAGAGACACCCACAGCATTCTCAGTAATCTGTTTTGCTATGCTCTTTACATAAATTTAGGCGTTTCGACATGCTGTACGGTTGACGGGGAATGGAAACCTACCATTTGTAGATACTGTTATCAAAAGATATTTTCATTCGTGTACTACGTTGAAAAATCCCTCATACATTACAGTAGGCTTAAAATAAACCTTTGAAATTTTTACTTTGAAATTCGCAACTTAGAACTTAAAAAACACCATGCAATGCTTGTTAAACAACTAATTGATTAATGAAAGAGTTGAGAAGATGAGAAGGATTCAACAAATCAATGTTTGCTAATTGAGCTAGAAAAAAATCCAATAACCTTATAATTGTATACACAACAAACGCTTCAAATCAGCCTAAAGGTATGCAATATCTGTGCCAAACAGTATACAGGACGACTGTTGAACCATTTTGATCATAGTTTTCCTTTTTCCTTTTTACGCAAAGATCTGATTTCATTTTAAAGCTTTCTCCCTTTTGTCAGATTTATTTAAACATCACAGAATATGCTCTTTGTCTATTTTTATCATACTTCAACAAAACGATTTTTGTCTGTACTGTTCCCAGTAAATCATACCTTTGC
The DNA here is from genome assembly GCA_002091835.1 of Anopheles maculatus. Taxonomy (NCBI): domain Eukaryota; kingdom Metazoa; phylum Arthropoda; class Insecta; order Diptera; family Culicidae; genus Anopheles; species Anopheles maculatus. Next base: position 207,297 of record KZ061765.1, read on the forward strand.
ATCTGAAGCCACATTCATGAAAAAGTACAATTGTATACTTATCTCAACCTACACAAAAGTTCAAACAAAACCAAGTTTCTAGAAACCTTACACAAGCTCCGACGCCTACGGAGCGAAGCATTTTCATACACCGAACGCAAACGAACGCACCAGGTTCGAAGCAAAATATTAACCGAAAAGGCAAAACGAACTTTCCAAAGTGTCATTTGTTGGTTTGTTTGATGTACAGTTAAAGCTAAACAACCATCACGAGAGCCATTTCGTTCGTGAAGGGACCACCAACCGGTTGGTCAGCTCGCTTTCGTTCGCTCCGTGCGCGACACTAATGCGAATGTCAATTAGGCTGTCAAAGAGCATCGTGTGCCACCGTATGTGTGTGTGTGTGTGCTAAGTGAATGAAAGCCAGCACTTTAAACGGGTGTTAGTCTTGTCGTCTGCCTGCATAAAACGTTTACTTCTACCAAAAAGGTGACAGTAAAAATCGATTTCCCGGAACAATTTGATAAACAAGATTCGACAACAGATTTTCCAGCCCGAGGCCTATATTTTCGGCTGATTATCTACTCCGTGCCTTTGTAGGCGATGACGGAAAAGGCAAACACGCTTCCTTGAGTGGCACATTCCACCCAAAAAAAAAAGGCAAAAGCAGATTTCAATGGCATGATAACAGAGAGCTAAAATGAGCTCGGCGTTCTCTTGTTGTTGAGGTTGGTCTGCGGAACCGGCTTTCCTTTTGTGCTATAGTTACGGTGGCGCAAAAAAGGCTTCGCTATTTTCCAACGAAAAAGCCAAGTAAGCGGTTCTAGTAATTTCGAGCGCAACTACAAATCCTTTGCTAACCAAATACGCCCCGAGAACGAAACGAACAAAAAAAAGTCGCACAAAACCCCAGGGTTAAGGATATGAAAAATACAACCGGCGAAAAACCCGAGCTTGCAACGCGACAAACATTGAAATGAGTTTCATTGTTTCATTATTTGCCTTCCGGGTGGACCTTTCGGCATCAAGCAAACGGCCGACCGATAGCAACGCACAGCAAAAAAAAAAGGATGAAGAAAAACGAACAAATATCCTCTAAAAGCAAAACGACAAACCATGCTGATGCGCCGGAAAAGTGATCGTAATCGGACGATCGCTCAACAGGAAAGGAGAAAGCAAACAGTTTTCCCCTGCCATAATGTGCAGTAAATAGCGGACCGGATACAGGTGCGTTTTGCTGCGAGCACGAAAGTATGATAAAGTATTCGGAGAAAGGTTTTCTAACCGAGAGCGAGTGAGAGAGGATCAAACGAAAACAAAAAAATCACACAATGCAAAATAAAACACGGAAGGTGCCATTTTTTGTGGTTGTAACCAGGAAGAAATTTCCTACCCCGTTTCGGTTCAGGCTTCGGGTGGGTTAATAAAGCGTCCGACGCGTGAAAGACCACGAGAACCGCAGTGACACCACGGGAAGGGATCAGGTAATGCTTAATACCACCTACTCGAACGCGTACAAGCGAGGAACGCAAAAAGCGAACCCAGAATGTTAGACCACACAGAAAGGAAAAGGAGGAGAAAAAAAACAGATGATTAATGGTTGGCACTACCAGGTAGACCGCAGCACAGCGGTAAATCTCTTCTTTAGCGCCTGTCGTTAGTTCTGAAGTGCCGTTTATTTCCCGCTTGATCCCACTGCACGGTTTGTACCTTCAACCGGGAACCATAATTGACGCATAATGTTTTCTTCCGAGGTGAAGAAAAGAGAGCGAGAGAGAGATGTGCCAACTTTTTCCATATTTCAAAATGATATTACTGGATGCTTTTTCAATTTGTTTTGACTATTTGTATCGCTTTCTAAGTATCCGCATTCAGCTGGGTACGCTGTTTTGAAATACATCTCTCAGAATGCACCAATAAAAGCGCTGAAAGCTGAAGGTAATTCACGATAATCTAATCACCGCCGTTTGCTGTTCTGTTTTGATGTAACGACGTTTGCAGTTACAACTCTTGGAAGTGGGCTGTTATTTTATTTTTCTGTAGAATAATTTTCCTTTCAATGCTATCGAGTTGAGCACAAAGTTGACAAGGCTTAATTTATTTGAATTTCGTTCTGTATGATGAATTTATCGTCGTGCTGTTTGCTGCTTTCAAGTAAACATGGTTTGCTATTTTAAGTGTTGTTTTTTCTTTTACATGTGACGTTTTAAGTGGTTCAGTAGGTTCTAGAAATTACTAAATACTATTGATATTGCCGTACGTTTGTTAACATGCACTGCAAAGATTGTCTTCCAACACCTTGTATAAAGAAATAGAGTAATTTAATACTTTTCCTTTCAGAATTTGAAGAGGGTTATAAGAAGAATAGAAAAATAAATCTAAAAAAAGACGCTAGAACGTAAAAAACTAATAAGATTTTTATAAGTATCAATCCACTTGAATAGCTCCGTATATAAATATTGAATGTATTTTTCCGAGTATAAATAATCACGTAAACTCTAGCTCGAATAACTAAGCGCTTAAGCAGAATAAGTATACAGAGTTTCCAAGCCTCAAAACTGTTCATTCATGAAGGCCGCTTATAGGATGATCTATCTGAGATTGATTAAACCTGAACAACTAGAGTAACCACGTTCTCAACGTTCGACTTGATTCGCTTCTGCTTATATGAATTGATTTATAGGAGATGGTGCATCAGTAGTACATCTCCAAGCCTCTGAGTACCAAAATTCAACAAGGCAACAGCTAGCCATTTCCTTACGCAGATAGCTCTGGTTTACGTTGGGCTTGAGCAAAGTTGCCAAGAATATTAAGAATTCTTCATTGTTTTAAAAATATTCAGCAGTCTTTTTAACAAAACGAGTTACTTTTCCAACGTTCTCTTGGATTAAAGTTAATGGAAAGATGTTAATAATAGACTCCGAGAAGCATGCCATTTGTTGGACGAGAAGTTTAAAAGCTCTTCCTTTAAAATGTTCCCTTACTAAATGTTTTTCCAAAAACCTTTTTTACGACTAGAGTAAGGTAATCTTCTCATGAAGAAACTTCTGAAGATAAAGCAATATATTTTAACTCTCTATTTGCTTACCCATCAACGACATATTCAAGAGAAAAGTCATGAAAAGTAATTTGTAATCCTAAACCTACTGCTCCGTTAGAACTTCACCTCACAAATTGGTTATCATAACTACCAAGTTTAAAAGACTAAAGTCAACTAGTGTCAAACTTGTGACTCGCATAGTGATTGCAATATTCGTAAAGCGATCCTGCAAAGAAAAAAAAACTACTCTCCGATATTATTCATAATTCTCCTTTCATCCAGAACCAACCACGAACACACTCACTTAACACAGCCATATTCGTAACACATTGACCGTGAAATGGTTCAATTCCGAGCCGATCGTCCTCACCGTGCCCACACCCAATTGCAGCAGCACAATACCATCTTCGTGTCTGAATGATTTGTCCAATTTAAATGTTTACTTTCCCAAACCCACCCACACGCGCGGTTGACGCGGCAATCTGTTACGGGGAATCCAGCAAACCACCACGGGGATCGTAAATTCGGAAGCAGCGCAAGAAATAAGTTCCACCATTAGGGTGCTAAAACACCAATCGCGGATACCGAGAGCGGTGTCAATCCGCGAAAACTGAGTGCTGCGCGAAAATCCGCACCCATACACTCTGTCCACAGATGTCCGCGGAAAAGTAACGCAATTTACTTCATGAATACATTATAAACAATTTACATATAAATTTTGGCACAGTCAACCAAGCTGCTTCTGTTGGTGGCTGAATGGAAGAAGGAGGCATTCAGTTTGATAAAGTTTTAGTTGGAGAAATCGTGTGTGAGAGAGAGAAAGTAAGAGACGGAATCAGATTTACTTATTCCTGCATTCATTCCGTTTAGTTACGGGACATCGGTGGTCTGCGACAATGCGCTGTGCCGGACGCCCCACATCGGAGACAGAATCTCGAGAGACGGAGGCTTTTCCGAGCCTTTTCGGTTCATTTTCAAACAGGAAAGTTGTTTGAAGTTGATTGTTTGGTTTCATTCCGGTCGGATGGTTGCCGGGCATTGGGAACGGAGAACAGCAAACAGCAGCAAGTGCAGTTTTTCAGCCCGGAGAAGGAGGAAACATGTTGAAAATTTACTTTTCATCGGTAGTCAAAAAAAAAAAGGACAGGAACAAGAAGAATCATGGCCGAATCGTTTTAAGACTGGTTCGTTTTATTTTTCTCCCGTACCATCTCCACTTTGATTCGACAGCAACGTAAGCAACGTTTCCGGTAGGAGGACACCCGGTAGCAGTTTAGACCTGAAGCTTTTTAAAATTGAATTTCCCCAGAGCATCGTTGGGCGGCAGTGTTCGGAGGGCACAGGACGCACGTACACGGATTTTCCATTCATTAGCATTTGCAATAAGTTAAAAACTCGGCGTGGAGCAAACGTGGACAGTGGCACGTACGTCCGCAACCGCCACATTCGTGTGCGAGGCGGTGGATGTTGTACGGCGATGTTCCGGATTAAGCGCTCCGCTGACGACGTCAAAGTTTGTCAGCATCTTTCGCTCGGCAAAAGCTTCTCGTTAGTGAAAAGTCTTCCGCTGGTGAAAGATGACTGTGACAAACTCGGATGAAATGATGGATTTTGTGTTTTTTTTTTTGTCGCAGAGAGATATCCCAACAGCCGCCAGAAAACATTAGCTGCTAAGTGCCGGGGGAAGAAGCTGGTTCCACTATCTACTACCACCTCAGTACGCCACTGGTTGATAATCCTCAAAGCCACAAAGAATTCACAAGCTTCACGGGTGTTGCTGGTTTGTGTGCGCGTTTGATGAAGTTGTTAAAATTTCCCAACAAGCCAGTTCCACGTCAAACGGTAGCATTAAGCCTAGGCTCCCATAATCGTCTACCGTAATCAAAGAGTTGTGAGTGAGGCAGTGTGTGTAAGAAGGATGGCACCAAAGTTCTCCTGTTCCACCTCCGGGTTTTCACCATTCGCCTAGCTGCATTGTCAGCGGCCAACATCAGCACCACTCAGCCCGTCGTCAAACGACTCGGGACGAAGTTACGCCGCCGCCACCGTTGTGATTACGTCGACGATTCAGCCCAGCCGAACGACGAGATAGTCAAAATGGATAAAGTTTGTCATACTAGTTCCTTAGTTGCTTTCGCCGCATTCTCAATCCGGGCGAAACCTGTAGATGATGGTGTTGAAGATATTTACTCAAAGTTACCAGTCGCTTACCACTTCTGTCCCACTGGTAGTCCTCCGCCAGGAGCTTTAGCCCCGAACCTACCTTATCTGTGTTTTATTTTTCCCTCGTCTGGTTGGGTTTCCCTGCCATCTCTTTCCTTCCCACAGACAATACAGTACATCACTCGGAACTTCGTTGAGGCTTCCTGCATTCCCATCAAAGTGAATGCTGGCTGCTACTCATAAGGTTCAACTTCAAAACTGTTGTAAGGTTCCACCGCAACCGGATCCTCTTACACGCAAGCAAAGACATATTTTCCCGCAGACTATTTTCCCCCGTTTTTCTTTTCGAGTCCATCCACCGCTTCCAACTGCTTTCTGCCACGGGTTTCGAGTTGGAACCGTTGGTGGAAAGTTTGTACCACACCAATCCGATCCCTGCTGCGCAGCACACTTTTCCTCACAGAGATGCCTTTGCATCGGAGCACGGGGAAAAGCTTTCTCCGCGCTCCCCAATGGACCACCACACGGAACGCTGCAGCCGCTCGGCTCGGACCCGCTAGCGCCGTGACAGAGCACCCATGTTACGAGACCATAAATTTGCTCTGTAAAACTGAATAAACAAAGTGAAGTGAGCTTCGTTTGCTGTGTAGCGTCATCGGGCGAAGGTTTCCGGACAGGCGAAGGCTTTTTCGTGGGTTTTGATGTTTTATGGTTCCGTTTCGCTCACACAAACACAGACACACACACTCCTTATGCCGGTTGGTATAAGTCCGGATGACAGGGCAAGAAATTATCTCCGGCCGGTAGACAGCCTGCCGATAGTTCACTTTCATCTCGTTTTCACCAGGACTGTCTCGGATCCTCAGATGAAAGTTTGCTTGCAGTGATGCAAGAGCGTGTCGCTTTGCGTTTTACATGAGTTGAATAATTAAATTTTAATCCGGAAGTACAAATTCTCTAGCAAACACACACAAAGAGAGACGGAGCACTAAGCATCCAGAGCTTCTGGGGACATTAGATGCAAACGCTGCCAATGTGTTTGCTCAATGCGTCAACGCTGGGTGACAAGTAAACAGTGGCCATTCTCTGCCATCATTGCTTGTACCTGGCAAAGGCTTGTTTTCTCCCAATCAGCTCGGTACCGCAGACTTCGTAGCGATCGTATCATTAGCCTGCACTTGTGCTCCAATAAGCTTCGGTAATTTCCATTCTCAGACGCTCAATGTTTGCTCATCCTACACGGCACTGCAACGAATGCTCGGAAACGTTTCCTATTCCAAGAGTTTATTTTCCTTTCGGGCTTCGTTTTACGAATGAAAAAACTCGCAAAAGATAAAATAAAACTCAATACAGCACCCGGCTCAGTCGTACCGGGGGTACCTTACACATCCCCAAGTTCAGGATCTGGTTTTGAACTTCGGTACGCAGCAGACGAGTTCCAAGTTTCGCTTATCAGATTAAGGTTTTGTTGACAAAGTGTTTGATGTAGAAAAACATACACAATCCCAATTCCGGGATTCGGTGGTGTTTGCAGAACATCCGCAGAAAACGGGCGGGTGGCAAGTAATGGGCGCTTTGGGTGAAGGGATGAAGAAAAGCACACCATGTGGTCCTTTAACCCACCATACCATTCATCTACCAAGTTCGCCAATAGCTCATCCAATTCTAATAGTGATGATGATGATGATCTAGTGAGCTGGGATGCCGTAGCTGGACTTGTCTACTTTTTTTTCCTTTCTTGGGCTCAAACTTTCGGTTATAGCCATATCACGTCCTCAATCACACACAACCAACCACACACAGCCAAAAACGGAGCAAGACATGCGTGATGTGTGGAAGTCTTTCACTCCTTGTTCTCGGGAGCGTACAAAACGAGGGAAAACTTTTCCCGTTCTTTTTTCCATCGCTCTCTCTCTCCATCTCCCTCCACTAATCGGATAAGCATTAACCGTTTTTATTGATGGGATCTCTGATTAAGCGATAAACTAATTCATTTAAGACCCCAGAGCTATGTTTTTTCCGGTTTGGGAAGCACGCAACACGACCGACCGCGGCAAAAACTAGTCGCTCGCTCTGTCGACTGTGTTTTGAACCGTGCACGGAAAGCTATAATTTGTAGATCATCTCTTTGCGGGGATTTTTTTGTTTTTGTTTTGGCGCTTGGAACTTGGACGGCATTGGGTGGAAATGAAGCCGAACATGCTTACCTGGTGTGCGCGGAATTACGAAAACGCCGGATGTACGTGGTACTTGTTTGTTTTTCCTGCTGCGTATCATTAGCCAGCACTTGTGCTCCAATAAGCTTCGGTAATTTCCATTCTCAGACGCTCAATGTTTGCTCATCCTACACGGCACTGCAACGAATGCTCGGAAACGTTTCCTATTCCAAGAGTTTATTTTCCTTTCGGGCTTCGTTTTACGAATGAAAAAACTCGCAAAAGATAAAATAAAACTCAATACAGCACCCGGCTCAGTCGTACCGGGGGTACCTTACACATCCCCAAGTTCAGGATCTGGTTTTGAACTTCAGTACGCAGCAGACGAGTTCCAAGTTTCGCTTATCAGATTAAGGTTTTGTTGACAAAGTGTTTGATGTAGAAAAACATACACAATCCCAATTCCGGGATTCGGTGGTGTTTGCAGAACATCCGCAGAAAACGGGCGGGTGGCAAGTAATGGGCGCTTTGGGTGAAGGGATGAAGAAAAGCACACCATGTGGTCCTTTAACCCACCATACCATTCATCTACCAAGTTCGCCAATAGCTCATCCAATTCTAATAGTGATGATGATGATGATCTAGTGAGCTGGGATGCCGTAGCTGGACTTGTCTACTTTTTTTTCCTTTCTTGGGCTCAAACTTTCGGTTATAGCCATATCACGTCCTCAATCACACACAACCAACCACACACAGCCAAAAACGGAGCAAGACATGCGTGATGTGTGGAAGTCTTTCACTCCTTGTTCTCGGGAGCGTACAAAACGAGGGAAAACTTTTCCCGTTCTTTTTTCCATCGCTCTCTCTCTCCATCTCCCTCCACTAATCGGATAAGCATTAACCGTTTTTATTGATGGGATCTCTGATTAAGCGATAAACTAATTCATTTAAGACCCCAGAGCTATGTTTTTTCCGGTTTGGGAAGCACGCAACACGACCGACCGCGGCAAAAACTAGTCGCTCGCTCTGTCGACTGTGTTTTGAACCGTGCACGGAAAGCTATAATTTGTAGATCATCTCTTTGCGGGGATTTTTTTGTTTTTGTTTTGGCGCTTGGAACTTGGACGGCATTGGGTGGAAATGAAGCCGAACATGCTTACCTGGTGTGCGCGGAATTACGAAAACGCCGGATGTACGTGGTACTTGTTTGTTTTTCCTGCTG
>KZ061765.1:215874-236926 GCA_002091835.1 Anopheles maculatus
CTGATTGCATTCCCGTTTGTTTAATCGAGAGTGAAAAGAGGAGCTGGAACGCTTGGAAGAAGTGGTTGGGCGACTTACTCAGATGAAATCTAAATAGCGACGAGTTTGATGTTTTGATGAAGCCGCTACTTAATCAAACTCGTTTTATAAGGAAAATCCCTTGTAATGGTAGTGGTAGATGCATTTGCTGTTACATACAGTGGTGGGTAGTCAAAATCGGACACTTGAATTTCAGACGATTTTCCTACTTCGTGACGCTTTTACCTGTGGTCTAGAATTATAAAACGATTCGAAAACTTTACAGTTGGCTTCTTCTACTTCTCTTCTTCACGAACATGCAAAAAAAAAGTATCAAAAATGTTCTTTTTATCGAAAGTTATGGGGAGCAAATGAAAAAAGTCTGTATAACGCGCTGGGCATTCAAAGTCGGACACCATACAATGTTTTGAATAACAACATTTTTAATATTTAGTAGCATTTCGTTTGGCATCTATTACACCCTGTATTCTGTTGGGCATGCTTTGGACCACTTTTAAACAAAGATTTTAATATTTTTTCGCAATTCCTCGTTCAATGTTTTTTTTTCCAATCTTCTCAAATAGTAAGGTTTGCGTTTTGCAACCTTTTTTTTAAGTTTGTACCAAACATATTCTATTATGTTGTGATTTTTTTACTTTGGGAGAGTTCTTAACACTGATGGGCAATTATAAAACAACCATATTTCAGTCACCCATGTCTCATGCTTCAGATCATTGTCCTGGTAGAACGCAGAATCATTTGCTATTCCCAATTGTTCAACACTTGGTTGAACATTTGATTTTAATGTGTTGATGTAATACGTGGCATTCTCGTTTCCACGCACAATATACATTTATACAACACCTTTCGATGCCATATAACCCCATAACATGATGGAACCTCTACTATGTATTACGGTTTTGATGGTGATTTTTTCATCATATACTTCACTAGTTTTTCTTTACATGTAGCTGCAGTCATCAGATCCTGATCGATTGATTTTTTCGTCTATGACCCAAAATCCTGCCAAAAACAATGATAGCACTTATCAAAATACCAAATACTTTGTTGGTAAGAGCACAAACATGTCTACCTTCGACCAATATTCTATATAGTTAATGATATACTTAATGGAGAAATCGAAACGAAGCACTCTGTTCTTTTCTGATATAACTGGTGCTTTTATTGGCACTCTAACGAACAAATTGTGTTTTCTTAAATAACGCCAGATTTGTTGAAGAATCTACATCAACATCCCGAATATTTTTAATGCTGTTTTTTAATTCAACAGAGGTCAGGAAAGGCCTAGATCGAATTTATCGTATAATATGTCTGCCTTTTTTATACCTCATTTTGCGTTTTGATTCATTATTTAAATGTTTATTAGTAATTCTACTCTCATTTTAATATCGTTGATTATATCGTGGATTGTAGATTTGCTTATGTTGGTGATTTCACTAAGTTTTCTGATAATTTTACCCTGATTCATGTAAGAAATTGCAATCTTTCTAGGTTCAAAAGTTTTTTGTTTCAGTATTGTAGAAACATACTAATTAAACTAATTATCATGTTGCTAGTGAAAGTAGTGGGTCGTTCCAGCTTGTTCCCAGCCATCATTTGTCCATATCATATGAAAATTCCGGGTAAATCGAAGTGTCCGACTTTGAATGCCCAGCATGATATACAGACTTTTTTCATTTGCTCCTCAGTATTTTCGTAGAAAATAGGATTTTTGCATATCTTTTCACACATTCGTGAAGAAGAGAAGTAGTAGAAGCACCTGCAAACTTTTCAAGTCGTTTTATAACTCTAGTATACTCGTAAAAGTGTCGCAAAGTGGTAAGAGCGCCCGAAAATCAAGTGTCCGATTTTGACTACCCACCACTGTATCTACTTCATCGCAAACACATTTATGAACTGATCAAATTCAAAAACTTCTTCATACAAGCAGCCTCTTCCCACTAATAATTGCTGAGATGCCTCGATTATGCACCTCGATTGAGGCGAGAGCAAACTTTCACCACACTGTCATAAGTCTCGATGAAAAGATAGCTCCATTCCCTGGCAGTTCCATCGTTTGAGACTCATTTAAACTTTTCCTCCTGAGTGCCGAAGTCCAGTATGTACGCAATCAGTTGATTGCGGCTTACCTCGGATCCAGGGGGAGTAAAACGGAATCATGCATCCCAATGGGAACCATCACACGGCTGGAACGCACGAGGAACGTAACTTTCGAAAGTTTGGGATTAAGTCTGATGCATTCCGGTCGTTGCCGGAAGCGATGGTTTGGCTGGTCGAGAAGAGACTCATTTTCTCTACTCTACTATCACACTTTCAAACGGTGCTACATAAGAACACTGCTTCATACGGTTGAAATAACAATCGCACCATTTCGCTGGCAGGTGAGATTAATGATCGGAAAACGATGGGTAAATGAGTGAAAGAGCTTTCTGTTCTTTAGTTCCTGTTACAGGTGAATGCTTCTGATGCACATACTTGAGGTGAAGTGACTCTTTTGATGTGCATTTAGCAGATACGAAAGCTTTTTGATTCGAATTTGTTTCAAAAAGGAGATCGTTCCGGCATGGTTCTGACGTTTCCCGCCAGATGGTGTTTAATGAAGCTGTAATCTAGAAATGCGATGTTAAATTATGTTTGTTACTGCACTTAAAATTTACAAAATCTATACCAAATATGATCATTTAACAGTTATCTGATGCAAAAATCTTACCTAACTTAACTTAACATCTAAAGCAAAGAAAAACAAATTAAAGAGAATAATAGAAGTGATCTTTTAGAAAAAGGTCAAGTGTTAAACTTCACAGCTTTTCATTATTTTTAACAATTGTAGCTGAAAAAACTGCACCATATATCATAACTATGCCAAAACTGGCAGAAAATCTATTATCGTTTCAAAACTGTTGATTTTAAAAATTATTCGAGAAAACAAGTATTAAAAATCATCTTTATTGTGTTTAATTAGACGGATTTTTTAATTATTTATGGGGTTAAGGAAATAGGTTTTGAGTATTGATGTTTCATATTTTATATTTCACATGAAGTTTTAAAATTTTTAGTTTTTACTCTGAATTAAAAAAGATTCAAACTGACCATTGCAGCAGCAACACCAGTAATATGTACAAGAAAGAAGTACATATATTAAGTATAACAGAAAAAAAAGAAATCCATATGGAAAACTGTAGAAATGTGCTATCTGAATTTATAAACATATAGGGAAAAAAAATTGAAAAAATGGAATCATTGTTGACCATTCCAGACACATTAAATTCACCTACAATACGGATTAATTTTCACTTTGAAAATATCCTAAAATTCAAGGACCTTCTCAGTTAACAATTTAATAAAACAGATGTTAAATAAAGTAAACAAAAAACCTCCGAATGATAACTTCAAAACATCGCTCACAGCTCTCTCACAAAGCAGCTAGCAAATGAAGCACCGTACAGCTATAGAACTCCACTTCGTTCTGTGCCGTCTACTCGGGAAGCAAATTTAATTTCACACTCGATTTGAGTAGGTTAATGGTGTGATTTGTGTTTCGAAATAAAATTACGATTACGGACTACTGCTCCGAAGTAAGCAAACAAAATACCACGAAAAACAAGCAACGAACGAAAACCAGTCGCATGAAGCTACAGAAGCTGCAATGACAATCAGACTAGCTGCTGTCTTCTCGGCAGTAACCAGAGCATAGCTTAAAGCTGTCATGTTGCGTAGAATCGAAACGGAAGCGTAGCTTGAAGCTAATGTACTTCCACCATTTAATTGTTACTGCGCTCCGGGAAAATGGTTTTGTGCAGACGTTATGCTTTATTTTATGCCTTTCTTTAATGCCCAGCACTGTCGAATTCATTGGACCACACTTTACTTTCATGTACCGAGTTGTGCGCTCGTGTGCTAGTTTAATAATTGCAGTTTTCTACTCTCTTTTCCTCCACAGTTGTGAACCAAAAATACAACATTCAGGTGCACGACGAGTATGTGATGTCGGGAAATACGGCCGTTCTGAAGTGTCAGGTGAGTGAGTTTGTATTGCATCGTACAGTTTTATCGGGGCTGTAAATAAATTCTTCCTTTTTTTTACGACAAATTAAATTTAACCTTCTCCAGATTGCCTTTCATTTGAATGCATTTTGGCTTTTTCTAAAAATATGCGAATTAAAAACGGAAATGATAGAATCGTGAAAAGCAATTGGCTTTCCGGGGGTTTAAAATTATTTGAAGCAAAAAAAAACGTTGGCCCATTTACATATTTCCCAGAAGGTATCAGAACGTCAAAAGTAATCGTTTTCGGGTGTTTCCTCGTTCAACCCCCCGTTAATCATTGATAGCTTCGAGGAAGGTTCGATTTAATCGAATGTGGTGGCAGTAGCTTTTTGCAGATTCAGGTCAAATTAAATCATTTCTCTATATTTTGTGTGTTTGTTTTCCCGGTTTCCACACCGGTTCATTTTATGGACAGACAGGCTGTGTTAATGATTAGTGAAAAAGGGTAAAAATAATGCTTCAATTATAATTACCACAACATCACCACCGAACAAGGGTTAAAAGTTTGGTGAAAACTTACTGCTTCTCAAAGTGGCAACCACGGAAACTGTTTCCACCCCCCATTTGAAAAGTTCAATTTTCTCTAACTTTAAAATCTCCCCTGGGGTACGTTAAACCGTCTTATTTATGATAGAATATTTTTCACCCCCCGAAAAAAGAGTCGTCGGACTGATAATGTTTGCCTGCACGTGGGCTCCCATAAAGATACCAGTTCATATTAATCAAAAACCCCGTTCACCATCAACCGGACACGAGCTATGTCCCTGGCAACATGGATGTTTAAAAACGCCATAAAATTACAGTGATGTTCACGGTAGTAACTCTAAGTAAAGTGGTGCACCAGGCGTGACTTCCACCTTCTTATTGTGTAGTCATAAATAATTTTAAAAAGTTTTGCATGATTTTTAAATAATAAAATTAAATCACTGCCATAATCGTGAATTATTTTACATTTTTATTCTCTTAAATGGAGGCGCCCAGTACTTGAGGTGAAACAGGGATTAAGAAGTCACAATCCTCAAGTCCATGACAGTTAAGAAACGTTTTCAACCGAGAAAACGATCCTTCTCAAGATACTTAAAATGGCCGAGCTTTTTAATGACTAGTAAAAATCTACTGGTCGATGATTATCTTTTTCACAGTTACTCAGCGTAACTCAAAGTGGTTACAGCACTCGCAACGCTTGTGTTCTATTTTGCTTTACAACTCTACAAAGCTCATTGCAAAAGAACTGTTTGTTTGCATTTCGATCTGTGAAATTATTTTCAATAATTCTGTTCATTTCGAATTTCTTATTAATTTTCTAATCTTATTTATTTATTTATTTATTTATTTATTTTCCATTATGACGGCTGGAAGCCGTATTTTCAATTTTCTAATCTTATTTAATAGCTAAAAATATTCTGCTATTCGTGCGAGAGTTATCATTATAATATCAAAATTAGCACTTTTGGAATGGTTTCAATCCATCTTCAGCTTCATACTTTACTGAAAATTTTTATACTTGCTAATGGAAAGTTTAAGTAGCAACAGCAAATATTAGAATATGTATCACCGCGGTTCAATTTGCTGTATAAAATTTGTTCGTATTATAGAACAAAAACTCTTCAATAACTTTTTTTCTATTAATGAAGAAGATTTTTTTTAATCTAGGACAAAAATTCTTACATGTTCTGCATAAAAAGATTTAAATAAAACACAGAACCGGTGTTTATACTGTTATTGTTTTGAACAACACTGTTCGTTCAAGAAATCGCCACCCCAGAAAGCATATTTTTCATCATCCTAGTGGTTTAATTTATTCTTCATCCCGTGACAACTCTCGATATTTCTTCCCAATATCAGGACGGAAATTTGTAGCAACAAAAAACGCCAAAAAAGGGACACAATTTTAAGAAAGGAAAATTAGCTACTTTCTAACCTAACTTTACGCAAGACAAACACAACTCATCTTTGTACCCAAAAAGCCTATCCCAAGGGACCGGTTGTTGGTGGTATGGGGTAAAGGCAGGCAGGCTACCAACCGCTCATCGGCTGGATGCCAAAATGTGAGGAAATTGAATGAAAACTGAGAACCATTCATCATTTTCACCATGTCGAGGCCATTTAGGCGTTGACTGGATCGGCTAGAAGCGAGTCGAGTCGCACCGAGTGGCCCTTTCTCGGATCGGAGATGGACATTGCGACAGCTTACGAAGTGTCTGATGATTTATGATGTTGCTGTCCTCTTTCCCGCCCAGCACACACTTTCGGCGGAGGCTGCACACACACACACACACTACGTTGTATGTCTTGGGGAAATAAATATTCATCGCAAGCCGTCGTTGGCTGCGTCCATTCTATGCCATCCCTGGACACACCGCGTCCATACCCGGGTCAAGCCGTTCGGTTTTGTTGCTATTCGACATTTGACCGGTGTCGGTTGACATTTGTTATGACAAGCCCGAAACATCAACCGAATAGTCACCGAAAAATGGTATCCTACTATGGATGTTGCGCTTTCGCCGCATGCAAACTTCATCCGCAACTGCATGAACTTCACTTTGTCATCTGCAGCAGCTGCAGTACAGGAAGAAGCAAGGCTGAACTCACACACACACACACAAAAAACGGCAACTACGAGAAACGAAATTTATGAGTGACATTTTCGGAAAACTGTTCCTCCGCTCCGCTTGTTCCTCCACCGGCAAGCCACATTTTGCCCGGTGGGGTGAGATGAAAGAGCTAACGGAACCATTCACACGGCAGATAACATTCCTTTTGAAACCGTCCGCACGTTTTTCCCTCGGTTTCCAGGGTACGGGCACGGATGTCACGTTTCATAATGCTGTAATTTACATAATTTCATCACGTCTCAAGGATAGGTAATATAAATTTCATCACAAAACCTGTCAACCTCCCGGTCACCTTAGTGTTCCCTTTCGGTTGCCAGCCAGCCGATGGTGTGCGAGCCGAGCAGCACGCGCCCCGGAAGCTAAGCATCGTTTGACGTTGGCTCATTTCGTTAAATTTTCCATTTCTTCCGAAAGATGAACCTGGCTCGAATGTGATGTGGCCATTTTACAGCATCGAGCCAGCAAGCAAAAAACAGCTGAAAGAGAATTGAATGGCGCTTAAATGGTACGCATTATGATTGGGGTAAAAGGTAAATTAATTAATTTTTCTACGCAACGAATGGGTGGAAGATGAAATTGTTCTTTGGTGAAAGATTGGTGAAACTGTTTGCAGTAGAACGAACCGGGTTTTTAAGAACTGACAGTGGGCAGTGGGCTTTTTGGTGCTTTGCTTTATTTTTACAGGTAATAAGTGGGTCGTAATAAGCACCCAATCGTGAAGGAGATGGAAGTTTATCATGAGTGTGTGTGTATTTTTAATTTCGATTATGGTTAAAGACGTAATTGAATGCATAGCTTATGGTTTTAGTAAACCGATATGAATTTATTTTTAATCAAGCTCAACGCAATAAGGGAAAATTGATCTAAAATTAACGATTACTGGGTATGAGTATTGATGATTACTGAGTATTAAATGTTCTATATTATTGATCAAAATGATTCGTAAAATAAACAAACAACTATACATAGGTAAGAATAACAGAAACTACAAAGACTACGTACAATTGAGGAAGGATTCAAAGGAACACAACGCAAACCATTGTCACACGAGTGGAACTTAATATCTTAAAATTATAAAAATGGATTAGAAAAGAAAAAGAGAAAGAGAACATAAAACGTAACAATGTTACGTTAGTGCATACAGTTAGTGTTTGCTAATAAATTTAAATAAATACCTTCTTGTGGTTTGTTGTCAGATCATAATATTGTTTAACGAGATTTAGTTTTAGCAAAACATTTGAACAAACATTTTGGCGGAAGACATTTATTTATCTTATCACACGTGAAATATTAACTCAAAGGCTTTTACATTATTTTTTAAGAACAGTGAAACTGTTTAAACATTATTCTTTCAACAACAAACCGTAACAAAGATTATTATTTACTTCGTATAACATTGAAAAATGTTCTCTTTTTTAGTATCAGTTATTTAAAGTATCAAGACATTATTCTAAACCTAATTTAAGCACCGAAATAAATCATTTAAATTCCTTAATTATCATCCTCTCGATGTATTTTTTTTGCCCACTACTATATCAAAGAAGCATTAAATTTCGGGACGGTAAACCACCTAATTCTTAAAAGCCCGTCTAATTATAATTTCTACCGCACCGATAGCAACCCAATTCGATTCGGTTGTTTGGTAGGATAAATTATCGCAAATCACACCAGACTTTTGCGTTTTTCTGATAAGCGTCGCTAGCAGCAACTCGATTGAATATTAAATTTCTCGTAAAACACCTACCACTATTAAAACAGAAGCTCGCTGCCGGACCCAAGCTTTACATACCCGAAACCCGCGGATCGATTTCGGGCGCGGAACCATTGGAAAACGTTAAAGGGCCATCCGGAGATGAGATTGATGGTGAAATTCCAATGATGTTGATTGCAATGAATTATGAGGTTTCCAAGCCGTTTATTTCGCGCTTTGTTTAATTGTTCGGCAGCTGCAGGAGAATGATGTACGTTGCAGTGATTCGTGCTCAATTATTAACCGTCTATTAAACAGAATAGACAAACATTAACCATCAATTTCGCTGGTATATCAAATTACCGTCTATTTTTGAAACATTCGTAGAAGTTTTGCTCACAATTGATGTAAAATCGGTTCATTATGAAACATTTATCTTCAGCAATAACAGCTTCAGATCAGCTTACAACACACACCGTTCGCTTCCAGCGCACCGACCGATTCGAACGATGACCATTTTTATCACCACTCATAACGACATCCCCATTAGCAGCAGGAAGTGGCGTGTTAACCGCAAAATTGCTTCATAATTAAATTTCCACCAGCACACGCCCTCCTCCCAGCACGTGTGCGCTACAACATTCCGCATACGTCGACATCGATAACGGCGAGCAAACAACATGGCATTAGACATTTAACGACATATGCACACGAGTGGTTTTCGTTGAAATGCATCGATTCCCGATCGATCGCGTTACACATTCCTGTGCACGCTACTGCAGCTGCTGCAACTGGCCTGCTGTTGGCCGGAAGCATTTTCAAGATGACCGCAAAACCCATCAAGATGACAGGAAACTCTTCCCGCTCACTATCGCTCACTCTCGGGGGTTGGCTTTTTCTCGCTGCTCGCGAAACACAATTAGTGCAATTAAACCCGTTTTTCAACACTCGCCGACGTTGTTGGGATTATCGGGAAAAACAGACTGTCGGTCGCGGTACAACACTTGGTCGATTGGTTGGTGTTGATGTTTGGAAAATGTGTGTTCTTGCTGGCGTATGACTTTATCGCTTACAAGCAAAACTAAAACTTGCTCTCCAATCGCCCGAAGAAAGATGTTAGACATCGGATGAACCGGGCTGGTAAAGAAACCCTTAAGTGGACAATATAAATTTTTACAGCATAAAGTTTTATCAAATTTTATGATCAAAATGCTCTTAAGGAACCTTTGGTAACAGGTTCAAGGAAAGTCATGAGTTACGAACATTATTTTTCATGAGTTATTTTAGTTTTCATGAGTACATTACAATCGCTGCATCCTATCTTTGCATAGTACTATCGCTATAATTGTTTGTAAGCGTCATTTTACATCCGTTCTCTGTTTGTTTTAAACAACAAAACAAAAACTATTATAAATTGTGCGTGTCACTACAAGCGTTAGTATCGGAAGGGATAAAAAGGACACCCATTTTACACCTTGCAACCACAATGCGTACCTTCTGCTCGCCATTCGCCTTCGTACCGCTTCGCCCACCCATCACACGCAACAGTTCCACAGACACGTGTTTGTTTGGTGAAAGTTTTCTCGGAAAAACAACCCACATCCCACACCGGTTACCCACACACGTATTCGCGTGCACACACACACAAGCCCGCAGAAGCTGAACCCACAAAGCTGCTGCTGCTGCTGCTGGATGAAATGGTGCGGACGGTTGGTTACCGTTCGTGATTGTTTTGTCAGCGGCAGGGAAATTAAGTTTTGCCTCCATTCGCTAGTCGTCTCTTGCTACCACACTGCTCGAAGCGCTTCTACCATTTGCCCCAAAACCATCGTCAACGCTTAGAATTAGCTGGAATTTCGATCACGATTAAGATTTACCTACTGGCTTGGTTGTAGCAGTAGCTCACTGGTTTGTGGGCTTTACAAATACGGCACATGGTTAAGGATAAATGGTAGCGGAATGTCTTCTGAAGGGAAATATTTCATGTCCTCGAATGGTATGCACGTACGCACAGCAATTTTGCGTAATTAAATGTTATTTGTGGTGTGTCGGAGACGCCTGACGTACCGCAACGCAATTGGGCACGATGCACGTACCACAGTACACAGAAACATGTCACCGTAAACACTTATTAAAAATATTATCAATTCACCATGAAAATGGAAACGTTTGTTTCTATGTACTTTTCTGATACAGTGGAAGAATTTGTTGTAGATTGTTTCACAGCAATAAAGCTCCAGGTGAAGTATGTTAGTAATTGTGTCCATTTTCTTTTCCATTGCAGGTGCCAAGTTACATACAGGACTTTGTGGTCGTGACGGCTTGGGTGCAAGACTCGGGCGTCCATCTCTACCCAAACACGGACATCGGTGGCAAGTACATCGTCCTGTCGAATGGCGATCTGTACATCAACAATGCCGGTGCGAGCGATGCGTACAAAACGTACTCATGCAGAACTGTAAATAGACTAACAGGTAAGCAAGTTACGGGGAGACTCTTGTGTACACATAACCGGAAGTGTAAGGATACACACTCTGTAGTTTGAAATAAGTATTTTCTGGGCTTCAGCTTGATTCGGACAGACGTAAACTGTGTGCCATGCCTTTTTATACAAGTGCTCACAATTGAAAGCAATACAAAGCTCCCATATTGGTGCAAAATAGTAGTACAGCAAGCGAATTTGGTGGAGTTTATGTTCCTTGTCTGAAAATTGTTTTGTTTGCTTACTATGAATTTCTACCGTTTCTCTCTTCGTTATATTTCTAGTTATGGTTTGGGACATCCTAAATAAACAGTTTTATTTAAATTAAAACTTTCAACTATTCAGTCAAACATATCGGTTTACAAACTACTTTTCAGACACCTTGCTTGATTAGATGCCAGGATTACCATGGCTGTAGAATTGATTTAAGAATTTTGATTTTATACATGGAAAGAATGGGTATCGAATCCCACCACGACCGTTCCCTCCGTAGCCAAGGACTTACAAAACAGTTTATTGTTACAGTTATGTTCTTTGTTAAACAGAAATCGATGAAAATCAACGAGACCTTCATTTATCCCAGGCCTAGCAGTGTTAAGACCACTGACACCTAGGCCATCGGGTCCTTCTCTTCGGGTCTTTAAATTCTTTTTAGACGTTTCTATTGCTTTACGGCACTAATTGTTTGTTGAACGTTACTTTTATTCTAATAAACTCTCTCCTCACAGTTCAAGGATAGGGACGCTATTTTTCTACCCAATTGCATCTCATAATTGGTGTATAGTGAAACACAAAACGATATCTTATGTAATGTTACCCATTTCAATTCGCATTTATCCCGCCCACTGTTACGGACATCCACTTTCCCATCCATTCGTCCCATCCGTTAATTACAAGATATGCATGCAGGACCCGGGTATTTTTCACTGGAAACATCCAACGCGCACCGTGCTACAACAGCTAGTAAATCGTGTTGTTTCCCCTTCGTTGCGGCGTTAGTTTTTCCACAAACCGAGCCAGTTTGCAGGCAGCATTCCATTTCACCACGCAGGATAAAAATATCTTATTTCGTTCGGGGCGATAGCAAGAAAAGCCTTTTGTCCTGCCATTTGCGCTACGTACGGTTGGCACGGTTACCGTTTGCTGCTTGATATGCATAAGCTTTGCCGAACGTGAGTGTGAGTGCGCGAACCTTCCATTCGAGCATTGCAGTCACGTAGCGTCCATTACCGAGCGACAGTAATTACCGCCGCAAGCGAAGCAGAAATCGATCTGCGAAAAGGCACCAACCAACGGAACGGTGGCGATGTTGCTGGCCGCTGGAAGCGGTTGTTGGACTCGACGGTCAACCCCCTTCAAAAGCTAACCAAACAGAACAGAATGTGCATACTTGAACGCGGTGCACGAAAGAAAGAATGTGTGAGCGGAATTGTGAAAAGCAAAAGCTTCGCTAGAAACAATACGGGGAGCACTTGCAGTACACTGGAACGAAAAATAAAAACGGAATAAAAAAAAAAGCACACACTCACACAACTATCTGGCTCTCCGACAGGTTTGCACGCTTTATAGTGCGCGTTGAACAATCGAAAATCCTTCAAGATCTACCCGTTTCTACCGGGTGCCTTGTCCGGATGCGGGTTCGATCGTGTCGGTGCACCGTGTGCTGGTGCTTAAGGGATATTTCCTTCATGCAACGCGACACCCCTTTTGCTACCGGGCACGCCGGGCGCCCCAAGAATGTGTTTGGCCAAGTGGTTGAATTGTTGCTTAAAAGCTACCGAAACAATCGTTCCCAGCATCCCCGAGTGGGTAAATGGAATTTCATTTTCACGGTTGGCCCAACGTGCCGGGTACGTGTGGTGCAAATATGCACCAGTTACAGCAGTAAAAGCTTTGCAGCACCATGCATAGCAATGCGCTGAAATTGCATTACAAGAAGCTGCTGCCAACACGAGCACCGGGGACTCGAGTAGTTTTTCGAGCAGTTAGAGATGTTAGGTGCACGTGCAAGAATTGTTTTTTTTTTATTTCAATAGCAAAACCCCAATGGAATGCTTACACGATACGATGGAGATTTGGGGTGTTTTCCCGTATCTTTATTTCTAATTAAAATGTGGTAGCAATAATGTTTGCTTTTGCGGGTTTTGCCACATGGCCACCGAAACTTCAAAGACAATTAAGGACTCGACTGCAAAGTTACAAATTGCAGTTTGCTTCACTTGTAACCGTATTTACTCTTCTTCTGTGTTCTTCCCTGCAGGTGAAATACAAATTTCAACATATCCAGGTCGAGTGATAGTGACCGAACCGAAAGGACTAGTACAACCTAGAATTAACGTCGAGAAACACTCACTCAAGCACGTGGTAGTGAACGCACCCGTCACACTGCCCTGCGTTGCCCAGGGCCATCCGGTACCCACCTACCGCTGGTTTAAGGAGGTAAAGGACCAGATCATGCCGCTACAGCTGAACGAACGCATCAGCATCGTGTCGGCGGGTTTGCTCAAGATCGCAAAAGCACGGCTCGAGGACAGTGGGAAGTATTTGTGCTGGGTGAACAATACCGCCGGGGAGGAAACGATTCAGGTGTCGTTGACGGTGACGGCACCGCTGACGGCGCATCTACAGCCTCAGGTGCAGACGGTGGACGTTGGGAAGGATGCACAGTTTCAGTGCATCATTTCGGGCTTTCCCGCTCACGAGGTGCTGTGGATGCACAATGGGAAACCGATCGTGCGGGACAGCCGGATCGAGATCTATACCGATGTGCCGCGGATAGTGATCAAGAGTGTGCAGAAGGAGGATCAGGGCATGTACCAGTGTTTTGTGGCGAACGAATGGGAGCAGATCCAGTCGACGGTGGATGCACAATGGGAAACCGATCGTGCGGGACAGCCGGATCGAGATCTATACCGATGTGCCGCGGATAGTGATCAAGAGTGTGCAGAAGGAGGATCAGGGCATGTACCAGTGTTTTGTGGCGAACGAATGGGAGCAGATCCAGTCGACGGCAGAGTTGCAGCTTGGTGGTAAGTTATATTTAAATAAAAGAGATGTAGGAATACTCATGCATCAGTTGATAAAACACGATTGGCTATACTACACTTCTGTTGCCTAGATGTATAACCATGTACGTTCTTGCCAGAAATTTAGCTCCCTTGGGCTAACGACAGTAGGTACGTCTAACCCAAAAAAGTAATTGGAAGAATACCTCGATGGTCAATTGTGGTTTGCCCAAGGAAATTTGAATGCACCTTCTTATGATTCAAGCCCCAGTCGAGGGCGTAGAAGTACCCTGTCATGAATCATCGATCATGTTGATGTGATCATCATGGATTTAGAAACCCGCTTAACTTTAGTCTCTCTTTAGTAAGTTATCAAGGATGTCCTCGATCACTTGCTAATCCGTTTGCTTAGAATGCTACCTCTCACGCCATGTTCTCGAAAAGGGTTTGCCTACGTTATTCTTACTGATTACTTCCTTAAGATTACTGTGATCAGAGAAGTATTGAATGGGAAGTATATGATTGAAGTAGTCGTTGCATCAAGAAATCACGTAAAGTAGGATGTCTTTGGACCAAACCTAAGTTCGAAAAGCTACGCCAAGAGATCAGACAGAGATTCAAGATGGAAAAGATACTATGCGAGGTATAGAAATTCATTTAGCGATCCTCAAACGAAGACCTCTATATTTATACCTCTATGCCATTACAACCTCAAGAATTTGAGACCTAGTCAATACTGTTAATATGCCGTTTCTATAATCGATAGCTTATCGACCACTTACGGTCGGTAAGTAAAGTAGTTTTAAAGCATTTTCCTCAACATTCTTCAAACGGATATTTAAAAACTCTTCAATGTTCATATAAAAAAACTGTCAAAAGCTTGCATACTTTAAGGAGCACCACAAATCATTAACTTGAATCGGATTCGAAACAATGCAGATTTTAAATATTTCTCACAGATGCAGTTTCATTATGGTAGAGAAACGTTTAGTTCACTAAGACAGAACCGGAAAAATTTACGAACCATTCACAATAACAGCACTGCAGCACAGCAAAGAAAAGCAATTAGAACAGAAAATGCAGCTCATCATCCTTTAGCATCACACTTCAATAAAAGCAACGCCATACTTTTATCATGAAATTCATCAGAAAACTGTGTCAGATTCAAAGTGAATTTGCGTCCCCTGTTCGCAGGAAGAAAGCAAACTTGGAGAATTGCACATATTCAGGAAGGAATATTCATCACGCAGCATCCATAATTAGGACAGGGAACATTATTCCTCTTTTCCTGCTCCAGTCTACACCCATTCGCTTCCTCCGTTTGCACTTTAAATCCTTCCAGCGTAGGAATAGAAGAGGAAAAAAGGAAGTACATAAAAAACCGTCCCTCTTTTGATCATTTGTACCGAGGAAAAGCGTCATCTCCGTCGAGTAAGTACTTAGCAGTACACGCTCTTTCTTTTTTTTCCGCCGCTCTGCAGATGCAACCCCCGAGCTGCTTTACTGGTTTTCGGAACAAACGCTACAACCGGGACCTACCGTATCGCTCAAGTGCGTGGGTACCGGCAACCCGCCACCGCAGTTCACTTGGAAGCTAGATGGATTTCCGGTAAGTAGAGGAAACATTGGATTGCCCACTTTTATGCCGACCGGGTGCGAGTGCGTCGGGTGGGATACAACGAGCGTTGGAAAAGAAATATAGCGACACACGTTGGGGAAGGCTTCAATGCAAAACCCGCTTGTAACACGCATACCACGTATGTTTCTGCCCTCTTTCACACAGATTCCCGATAGTCCCCGGTTTGTCGTCGGTCAGTACGTCACCATCCACGACGATGTTATCAGTCACGTGAACGTTTCCAACGTGAAGGAGGAGGACGGTGGCGAATATACGTGCGTGGCACAGAACAGCATAGGAAAGTAAGTAACTGGCACGGTTTATGCTTTGTCCCGTCCAACGTTCTAACACTCCACTGGCACTGTGGAGGTTGGAAGTGGGCATATGTTTGCGAAACTCCCCCGAAGGAATTCCACTCCATGGTTGTAAGATGATGAAAAATGCATTACACAATCTATGCCAGTTAGGGTGATTGGAACAGTACGTCGGGGGCTGAGTTTGGAAGGACTTCCCCCACGCGAGACATTCGATGCATCAAGCTAATCACCCACCTGCCCACCGGAATGGCCTCATCACCGGCTACACCTTCTACATGTCCCTGGTCGATGGGGGTCGTGACGAAGGCACGCACAAACGCTCGTTGGTCCCGTACGCCGAAAGTCATGAAACGGTACGGTTGCAGGAACACGCTACCTATCAGTTTTGGCTCACGGCATCTACGCTACATGTCCCTGGTCGATGGGGGTCGTGACGAAGGCACGCACAAACGCTCGTTGGTCCCGTACGCCGAAAGTCATGAAACGGTACGGTTGCAGGAACACGCTACCTATCAGTTTTGGCTCACGGCATCTACGAAAGTTGGCGAAGGTGAAAAGTCAGAAGTGATTACGGTACCGCCTAACAACAAGGTACCTGCTCGGATAGTTTCCTTTAGCCAGGAGATTGTAACACCTTGGAAGGAGACGTTGATTCTACCGTGTCGGAAGGTTGGTGTCCCAGCACCGGTCACCATCTGGCGACAGGACGATCAACCGATGGACACTGGGACTCGCAAACTGATCGCCAAAAATGGTACGCTCTACATCAAGGACTGTCAGCATTCGGATGCGGGCAATTATACTTGTAGCGTGGAAAACACCTGGGGCCGGGATGAGATTGTGTATCGCATCCGGATCCGTGTACCACCTGATCCACCGACGCTAACGATCGTAAACACATACACCGATAGTCTGCTGCTTGAGTGGACCGACAATCGAAACGGAGGATCACCTGTGCTTGGGTACGTCATCAACTACAAGCGTGAGAACGGTGACTGGGAAGAGTTGCAGATTGACTCCAAAACCAACACCCATCTGTTGGTGAATCTTTGGTGTGGTACACGCTACCAGCTATACATCACCGCGTACAACAAGATTGGTACCGGGCTACCGTGTGATATTGTCCATTCGCACACAAAAGGATTGCCCCCGGTACAGCCGAAACATTCGCAGATGATCACCAACAATTCGACCAGTGTGACCTGTTGGCTTGATTCGTGGGGTGATGGTGGTTGTGGCATATTGCACTTTTCGATCGAGAATCGTCTGTATGGTAGGGCGCAGTGGAACATGATCGCTAGTCACGTGGAAGCGACGGAGCGTATATTTACCGTAACGGATCTTCAGCCTGCGACGAAGTATCAGCTGCGAGTTACGGCTTACAATAATGCTGGAGCAACGATGGCTGTTTACAACTATACCACACTCACCGCCCAGGGTGGTAAGGATGAAGTTCTTCAGTTCTTGGAGTAGACCAGATACTAAGAAGATTCTAATTCTGCATCTCCTTGTTTCTAGTGATGGTGTATCCTGACATAACGAACCCGGTATCTCCACACATGGGGGAGAATCCGTTCTATGCCAACTTTAAGGTCATCCTACCACTATGCCTGTCGATTTTGATACTGTTTGCGCTTGTCGCTGCGGCTCTCCTGATACGAAAAAGAAGTAATAAGGACGATCGACGGAAGATTTGCACTGATCTTACTAAAGCAATTTTTTTCTATAATTTTACTCTTCAGAGCTTAACAACCAGAACCGTATTCCTTCAACTTCAATGTCGGAGTCCCCATCGATCGCCAACATCCAGAACAAGCACAACCGGGACCAGCAGTATCTGGCAGTGCGGGCCCAACAAGCAAGCCGTAACAGTAACTCCGTTGACTCGGGCAGCTATAAAGCCGAGGGAAATGGTAATCGATTGTCTTACTTGTGTCCACTCCAACATTTTCCCTGCTAGATATCTCAACTAACCACCGTTTGTTTTCGTAACGATAGTACTGACGACCATTTCTTCTCCATTTTTGCAGAGTATATTGAAGACATTTGCCCGTATGCAACCTTTCAGCTGAACAAGCAAACGTACAGCGAAAGTTCATACAGTGGAAATGTCTACAGTGGACCATATCACTCGGTAAGAGGATCATTTGTGTATCATGATGTTAAAACCGAAAGCTATCATGTAAGTTTAATTTCTATGCCATCTCGTTTCTTCTTCTAAACATGCCATACTTTCTTGTTTTTCGGTATCATCAAACGACTACTCGAGCGCACATAACTAACCGATCGATCCACCGATCGTCACCTCCATCCATTTCCCTTTCACTGTCTCCTGGCCATCCATCACACCACTGTGCCATGTGCTTCCGTTGCGCTCCCATTCATCTCTCTGTGTTCATTCTATCTTCTAGCGAGAGAAGCCATTGTGTTCGCTATAGTGTACGCATCTCTTCATCGCATGATCGTCGACATCATCCATCGTCGTTGGTTCATTCGAGAGCTCGTTGTTGTCTTGTTTTTACTGTACCTTTTACTGGGTCTCTCTACAAGTTCTTAAAGCTTAATCTAGCAAGAATTCTAAGCAACTTCCTTGCCAATATTTGTATCATTGATAATTTCATTTCTTTGATCACTTTTTCAACATCTCCTTCTCGACTCCATCTCATTATTGCTTCGTTCCATGCCATCATACCGATCGCATTCCCATCCCTTCACCAATTGGCACTAGTTTAATGCTTTCGTTACGTTCACATCTCATGATCACGTTCACCTTTGCGATCATCCAAGCGGTTTTGGTTCCTTTTTTGCTGCGATTTCAACTGTCGCACTACCTAAACAAGCCTTGCTGCCTAGCCTAGCTATAAATAGTACATCTCGAACTGTATCACACACAAAACCAAAACAAAACCGCTCACCAACAACATAAACCATGTGCGAAGTGCGAGCAAGCAGAACCCCGTATACCGAGAAAATCAAATGTCCCAAATGGTGTTTTTTTTCTTTTTCTCTTTCTTTCTATCTCTTCTCTTCTCTTTCTTTCTCTTTCTCTCTTTTTTCTCTGTGTATGTTCGTATGAATTGAAATTACAAAACAAAAAAAACAAACAAACATGAATAACTATGTCCATCCAAATCAAAACAAACCCTCGCAATGTATGTCCCTCCGATATTTCGATCGGCCTTCGAAAAACCATAATCTCCTCGTGGTGGTGATGATGCTGTGTGTCGTCGTACCTGGTGTTTCGTTCCCATCTTCTTAACGATACGTCTCTTCCCGTTTTTACACAAAATGTCCTGCCTGTCGCTGTCTGACCGCGGATGCGAATGAACTCGAACCAAAATCCGGAAACTATACTAATCGAACCTCCAAAAACACGCAACCTCACACAACAACGAATGTCTTTTGTGCGTATCAAAACCCAACTAAACTAAAACCCAACCCCAATAGAACAAAGAGCCCGAGTACACGAAAGTACGCAGAAAGGGCGGATCTCGGCTCCGAGATCCGGCCACCTCGGAACCAATAGGTGAGTACGCTCGCACCGACTAACCGATTTGATGTTTTGCTCGCTGTCTTGCTCCATAAAGCCGACCATTTCTAGATATAAATCAATTTATAGAATCAGACAATCCCGGATCCACAGATTCCGAAGTTAGGAAGATACTAACACTTCATATACCGATTACAGAATATGATACACTCGGTTCCGAATCTGACAACGATATTGCCTCGCGCTCCAACCAGTCCAACTACCGTCACCATCGTGGTACGTATGCAAAGAACAGGGGCAACTTTAAGTTTGATTGTTTTCGTTCAGTTTTTTCCCCCTTTTTGGTTCCCCTGTTTTCTCTGGCTGGGTTTTGCTGGGTTTCCCCGTGCCGGTTACAAAATTGTTCACGCGTATTTTAATTTACAGCTCCGATGCTCCGTAACATTGGCAAACTGTCCGAAAATCGTGTTGTGTTTTCTATTGTTGTTGAACGTGACGCATTGTAAATGGATGCTGCTACCGGGTCAATCAACAACGAAACCGGGTTTTGTTTGATTATTTGATTTAAAATCCTTTTCTTTATAGTTCAAGAAAGTAAATATATAATATCCACCACGCAAATGCTTCATTTTTGCTTTATCACTCACACAAACACACTCTTTATCTCTCTCTCTCTCTCTTTCTCTTTCTCTTCCTCTTTCTCGGTTTTCATTGTCTTCATCATACAATTATAATTTGTGTTTTCTTTCTTGCCTTTTTTTGTTCTGTTTTCACTTATTTTGTGTCAATTGGTTTACTTTTCATTTTCATCTTCTATTTTTCTTTTCTTTTCTTTTGTTTTCTCCATTACTATTTTGTATATTTTTTTGTTTCTTCCACTATTGTTCTTTTGTTTCGTGCTATTTTTCTTCCTTCTGTTTTGTTCTGTATAAAATTTATCTATCCTGCACAGACACGCAAGACGAAACGTCTTCGTCTTCCGAAAATTCTCCCTCGAGCATATCGAGGAAATCCAAACCACCCTATCCACCGAGAAAGTCTGCCAAAGCACAGTCGCAAAACCTACCGAAGCGACACGTGCGTAGCTCTAGCGGGTACTCTAGCCACAACGAAGAAACTACTTTCAGGTAAGTTTGCTATGCTCGGGAAGGCATTTCGTTAGCCGCTCCAACAAACTTTCCCTGTTTGCTCTGTTTTCACGTCATTTCACTGTCATTCATTCTTTCTATTCCTTTTCTCGAACCAGTATATCGAACTATCCTAACTATTCCGATCACATAACACCGCCGGCCCGCTTTTCGGACCTGCTCGGCCGGGATGCAACGCTGGCCGTCTCGTCCGTCAATCCATCAAGCTTGGGCAGTGCCACGGAGATCGGTAGCAACGTCGTGGGCAAAAAATCGAGCAACCATTCGCCCCGACCACGTGCCAATCAGAAGCTGCAACGGGAAGCGTTTCAGATTAATGTGTAAAGCTGTGCAGTCGGAAACAAAAGAACAATAGTGGAAGAAACAAAAAAATATACAAAATAGTAATGGAGAAAACAAAAGAAAAGAAAAGAAAAATAGAAAATGAAAATGAAAAGTAAACCAATTGACACAAAATAAGTGAAAACAGAACGAAAAAAGGCAAGAAAGAAAACACAAATTATAATTGTATGATGAAGACAATGAAAACCGAGAAAGAGGAAGAGAAATAGGAAGAGAAAGAGAGAGAAAGAGAAAGAATGTGTTTGTGTGAGTGATAAAG
>KZ061765.1:239908-369461 GCA_002091835.1 Anopheles maculatus
TTTTTCCCTCCCACAAACCCCCTCTTTCTCTCTCTCTCTCTCTCTTTCTCTTTCTCTTCCTCTTTCTCGGTTTTCATTGTCTTCATCATACAATTATAATTTGTGTTTTCTTTCTTGCCTTTTTTCGTTCTGTTTTCACTTATTTTGTGTCAATTGGTTTACTTTTCATTTTCATTTTCTATTTTTCTTTTCTTTTCTTTTGTTTTCTCCATTACTATTTTGTATATTTTTTTGTTTCTTCCACTATTGTTCTTTTGTTTCGTGCTATTTTTCTTCCTTCTGTTTTGTTCTGTATAAAATTTATCTATCCTGCACAGACACGCAAGACGAAACGTCTTCGTCTTCCGAAAATTCTCCCTCGAGCATATCGAGGAAATCCAAACCACCCTATCCACCGAGAAAGTCTGCCAAAGCACAGTCGCAAAACCTACCGAAGCGACACGTGCGTAGCTCTAGCGGGTACTCTAGCCACAACGAAGAAACTACTTTCAGGTAAGTTTGCTATGCTCGGGAAGGCATTTCGTTAGCCGCTCCAACAAACTTTCCCTGTTTGCTCTGTTTTCACGTCATTTCACTGTCATTCATTCTTTCTATTCCTTTTCTCGAACCAGTATATCGAACTATCCTAACTATTCCGATCACATAACACCGCCGGCCCGCTTTTCGGACCTGCTCGGCCGGGATGCAACGCTGGCCGTCTCGTCCGTCAATCCATCAAGCTTGGGCAGTGCCACGGAGATCGGTAGCAACGTCGTGGGCAAAAAATCGAGCAACCATTCGCCCCGACCACGTGCCAATCAGAAGCTGCAACGGGAAGCGTTTCAGATTAATGTGTAAAGCTGTGCAGTCGGAAACAAAAACGCGCCGTCGTCAAAAACGGTTCCAGTACAACGACGACTAAAGCCGACAGAAACCTAGCCATTGGTGCCCGCTACAACAACTTCCACAACAAAACGTCGGCATGGGAAACAACGGACTAAAAAAAAAAACTAGCTAAAGCTATACATGGAAACACGCTTCCCGAGACCTACACTGTAACACACGAAAAGCCAAGAAACCTAGCCATTGGTGCCCGCTACAACAACTTCCACAACAAAACGTCGGCATGGGAAACAACGGACTAAAAAAAAAAACTAGCTAAAGCTATACATGGAAACACGCTTCCCGAGACCTACACTGTAACACACGAAAAGCCAAAAATGGACGACATTTTGATCACCAGCCAACCTTGGAAAATGAGTGTTTTATACGTATATTTTTATAGAATATTAATGAATCTTCTTCAGCATAAGAAACACACAGACTCTCTCTCCCACACACACACTCACATACACCTCAGTCAAAGCCGTTAATCAACCATGCATCACTAGAATTCATTTTGCTTTCCTTCCCACGCCAAACACATGGTCATAACAAAACAAGCGAAACAGCCAACTTCTACAGAAGAGAATTGAATATACAAATCGTATAAAAAATGAGAAGCACACGAACATGTGTAAAAGCGATCCAAAATCGATAGTATAATTGTTAGTGAAATGAAACTAACTGATGAGACCAGTTTAGAGAGAAACAAAACGTAAAACAAATAAACAGCCAAACGAAACATGACAAAACGAGGAGCACAAAAGAGTGTATGGAACAAATGAAGAAAAAAATATATAGAAAAATCCCCCACTAGATAGTACTGTTGGAAGAATGATAAGAAAACAAATTGAAGCAAACAAATTGATTAGAACTTAAACATAAAAAATACACACACACATCACACATCCATACACACGCATTTAACTCTAAAAGAGATGTAGACTAATGAAGAAGACAAGAAGAATCTCGTTTCCAAAGGCAGCTGCAGTTGTAGCTGCATTCTCTTGCACTGATCAGATCTTCTATCCTCGTACTCACTTCACTTCATTGCACATTGTTACGTTTGACGAGCAAACTCGTCTCCCCCCGACATAGTTTAACTGAGGGCGTATGTGTTCCCTATTCTATTCTCGCTTCTCAAAAACCTGGACCAACCAATCGCTGTAAGTTACGTTGTGTAACTTTCGCCACACTAGTCTGTTAAATTAATCGATGAACACTTTTACAGGGTTTCTCCGCGTGCGTGTTGCGTTGAATGCTTCGAAGCAAAACTCTTCCTCAATTGCAAATAAGGTGAAAAAGGTGAACACGCTTGTTATGAAAAAAGCACTCGTTATGAATTGAAAATAATATGAAGATTCTTAAAAAGAAACAAAAACAAAAAAAGATTGCAACATGATGAAACTCATGGGCAAATGTTTTCAAAGTCTTGCTGTGTAAAGTATAAGCAAAGTTTAAGCTAAACTTTTACGAGATTTGCTGTTTGCCTCATGCGAACAAGAATCTGTTTGTTTGTGAAAATGGTAAACAACATTGTTTTTTTATTAATTGAAGTTTTTCTTTTCTTTTGGAACGTAATTCATGTACATACGGAACTGACGTTGAATAACGAAGAGCACGAAAACGACAAAGCAGCGAAACAGAGCAAACAAATCGACAGGGGCACGATACAGATGCAAGACAGATAATCATTTCGTTTTGCTTTTTCCTGTTTTTGTCTGCGGATTGCTACAATTTCTTTCTTATCTAACGTTTTAGCAGTGCCTTGTACCACAAACACCGATCACAGCTGACCTGCTGTACGCACTTTTGCTTTTTTCTTGTTCTCCTACAGTTTAGGTAGGACCAATGATAAGGCTGTTATCGTCATCGTTACATTAAATAGAACATTTCAAATAGAAACTCTTGCTCAATGCATTTTCAGCTTGTACATTGAGACATCTTCAGTCATCTGTCACAGAGAGTAATTTGGTTTGTTCTACTTTAACTTGAAGACTTAAATTTTTTACTCTTTTATGCTTTATTTAAAGCTTCATAAATATTAAACGATTTTTGCAACCACATCCATCGTTTGCTTTTAACAAACCATATAAACATGTTCTTTAAAACGAATGCTCGAACTGACAGCTCTGAACCACAAAGAATAAACTCTAAATAACTCATGAACAACACAGCTCGAAACGTATTAAAGCAGATGCATACCACAAAATCCCTTACTCCGAAAATAACATATCCAGAGTGTAGAAGATGGAACTGAACTTCATTAACATATAAACGTTTTGTTCTAATTCTAATTCCTACTCTACAACTGTCACTTTTTCATTTCTTTGTTTGCTTTCACAAACAAACCAACTGTACATGCCTCGATGGCGTTGCAGTTATATAAGGATAAGAAATAGTAATCCAGCAACTCGAACTCCAACACCCCTGACACATACAAAAAAAAACAATTGCAAACTCCAAAGCAGACAACACGAAGCCTAGAACGTTTCTGTGCGGGACTGATGTGTCCTCCGACTAGTGGTAGCCAGTAAGTGCGTTGCGCGTGTTTGCAGTGATCGAAAGACCAGAACGAAAGTACCAGAGCGGTTAGCTCGCAACATACGTCTGTGTCGGTGTGAGAGAAAACTAGGCTAAACAAAGTAAATGAAAAAACAATGAGACAATATCGAATGAACCCATTCCAGGTGTGTAAAGCGTAAAACAAAATGCATAACATACATCGTAAAACGGAACCGACTGTTTTGAACGATCGTTGTTTTCGTTAGGTTGCTAAACATTTTCCATTTGTTTTTAATCGATCGATATGATAAGATACGTGTTATATTTGTATATAAATATATTTATAGGAGCAATGAGCGATTGGAGACGAACGATCAAACAACAAGAGTAAGGCGCTGAAGGCTAACCGAATGAAGGTTACGTTAAAAATAGTAACAGACTAAGGGCACTAAAACTGCTAGACTTTATGGTCTGTAAGGAAAACCTTTAGAAGGATTTGGTTCCGTAAAGTTACAGTCCAGAGACAAAACAAAAACCCAACCATTACAATAAACAGATTTGCCAACCTCAGGCGAGATACTCTTCTACACCGCGAGCTACAATATTTGCAAACTAACCAAACCAAAAGGAACAGTAGGAACAGGCATTGAAGAACGAAATTGGCACCATTTTTATTTCTGTTTTTGCTCCAGACATCCGCATCTAGTAAAAAAAAATACATACATACACAGACAAACCCTCTCCCTCCTTTGCCGGCGACAACTGTTTGCGATCGGGCAGCAATTCTGCAAATCTTGTAAAGTTATTCGAAAGTGGGGAAAAAACAGAGCAAAAAGAGAAAGCCCTGCATTGTACGATCTCTCTTACGATGATGAAATAGACCATTAAAACATAACGCCGATCGTGATACGATCGCGAGAAAAAAACGAACAACTATTGAAACGAATAGAACATAAAACACTACTAAAAACGAATGCTATATTTCGTGCCATTTTGAGCGATAAATAAAGCGAAGGAATCGATTTTAATGGAAGATTGTTGGTGAAACAAAAAACAGAAACAAACGAAAACCTACAAAGTAACGATAGACCGAACATAACAATCTACTGGAGGAAATGATGATAAAATAAAGCACGATACAAAAAGACACGAATGAATAAGAAAAAATCGAGCTAAATAGTGTTCGGCGTTTTCTTTCCGTTGTTAGTGTGGCGCAATGAAACTTGTTCGTACTCGTGCAGTGTATTAGTTGAATTTTTTTGTTGCAATATATATTTGTTTTCCATTTCACATTATCTAAACAATGTTCACAGGTTTGCTTCACCACTACACGGATAGCGCAACTCGGATCAGAAAGGAAAGAAAGATATTTTCCAGAAGAAGAATAAGGCTGCACCGAGATTAGCTTAAAGTAAACACTAATAACGTATTACGTACGCTTCCCACTAATGAACCAGATCTTGCTAAATGTTTCTGCTTTCGCTACATCTGATCTTTGCAAAAAAAGATCTAACACACCCGTATATTTCACTGGAAGGGACAGATCGACCGCGCGAAGTGTGAATGGGCGACCCCACGTGCTACCCGGTTCAAAAGCGTTGCCGTTGCAACGAAATGAAATATTTCAACCATGCTCTTTCGTTCAGTTGAAATGTTTCACGCTGCCTCAAAACACCGCAGAGACGGTTTTGCTCGTTCTAGTTTCTCGGTTTCTTTGCTTATTTTTGATGCCTTTTTGTATGTTTC
Source organism: Anopheles maculatus (assembly GCA_002091835.1). NCBI lineage: Eukaryota > Metazoa > Arthropoda > Insecta > Diptera > Culicidae > Anopheles > Anopheles maculatus. The sequence goes on from KZ061765.1 coordinate 245,021, forward strand.
TTTTGTTTTGTGTGGTTGCTGTTGTTGTCCTATCTGTCTCTGCTGCAAACGAGGAGCAGTCACAATAAAACCGAACTCCAGTGTACGAACTTTTATGCTATAAACTTTGGAAAACAAGTGAAAACCAGGCAGTACGCGTACCTTTCACGTCTCACACAAATATCTTCTCCTCGCTTGCGCTATACAACCACCCTCCCCGATGGCCCAAACCCATCAAACTCTATTTTACAAATCTAGCTCCTAACAAACCACTCCTAACACGTTCAAGATATGTTCGACAGATGCAACCAGAAGGAAAACCTTCCAGCCGGTTGGAAAAATTTCTCATTTTGCACTACTCGCGCACGAGCTATACAGCAAACAAACAACACTTCCGAAATTAATTCGGGATAAAATTTACACAACTTCCTTCCTTCGGTCGGCTGGTGATTCTCTCTATCTAAACCCCTTTTAACTTGCTTAATTTCTCGTAAAGCTGTACCGGTTACCCAAAACGCAGCACACGAGCACAAAGGAAAGAAACAATCAGTTAATGCATGCGTGTGGTTTTCTCGTTTCTCGTTTTTTTGTTTGTGTATGTAAGTATACATATATATAACAACATCTAGATTTTCTTAATTGCTAAGAAAAAATAATAATAGTAAACAAAGGTAAACCAACCAAAAGGCCACAACACCTATCCCCCTAGGCGAAGATTCTAATACATGATCGGTTTTGCTTTACATTGATCAACAACGTAACCGGTGAAACGCTTAAGGAACTTTGGATATTCTTTCTTATAGATAGCGCGCAGTACGGTTGCTGGGGCCCAGCCGCCAGGATTTACTGTTTGGTAAGAAAGAATGAAGAGAATAAAAACAATTCATGGTATTAGCTTCAGGAAAATGGATGCCTTTTTTTTGGAGAAGAAGCAATTAGTCAAACAAAAATGCTTTACCAGTGGAGCAGTAGGTAATTTTGCAGGTCAGATCGTCTCGTGTTGCCGTTTTGCTGTCCTTGCCCGGTGGCAGGTACGTCTGGCAAACTAATATCACCGTTAGATAGATTCTTACACATTTGCCTTGGTTGGCGGGCTGAAAGATGGAAGCATTCGATGTGAAAAAAAACGTTGCTATAAAAGTATTAATGAGTCTATTTTAAGTTTAATAAAAGTCCCCATATTGTTAAAAGTTGGTTGGATCACGTTGCTGCAAAACAAAACGTGCCTGCTTTCCCCAAGCAGATTGTATCATTCCATATAACACATGCCAACGCAATGAACGGTGCATTTTTATATAACGAAACCAGATGTGCAAAGGTGATAAAATCAAAACACTTTACGGAAGAGTGCACAAGATACGCGCACCAGATAAACACTCAAAATAACCCACCCACTATGAGACACAAAAATAGGCCCACATCAACGAAACGCACGCTATGTAGCAATTAAAACATGTAACCTTCGAACACAAGACCAAACTCAACAACGCTACTTACCGGATACTCTTCGTTCTGATTGGAATGATTGCACACGATCCACACATCATTCGCGCCGGCGTCCAGATTATCGGTGATTCGGCGCATATGCGACCAGAACAGTGCATCCCGCTGGCTGGCGGGCCAGATCCGTTTGTACGTTTGCAGAAATACGAGCGTGTCCGGTGCAACATTATCTACAATCTGTACATCCTCCAGCGTTGTTTCCCAATCATTTCGGTACGCCGGATCGAAGAAGTAATGGCACATTTCGCGAGCAGTCACACCCTTTACCACGTGGCAAGATTTTAGCGGATCAATCACCATACCGTCCACTTCCTCCTCCCGCCGGTACATCTTCATTTCACCCTCGTCCGCAAACAGCTGCCAACCGTTCCCATCCTCGCCGACGCCTTGCCGGGCTTGCGTTAGCTGCTCGGTACAGATTCGATCAATTTCTGGCCAAAGTTTGTGACTTTTCGCTTGTGCACCGGTACCGAAATCTTCCGACAGTTGCGGTATCTCGTCCTCCGTTTCCGCGTTCGGGCTGTGCAATGAACTGACAGTGCTTATCTGGGACTGGAAAAAAAGTTAGGACGGAACATTTGGAAATATTAATATAATTTCAAGCGGTAGGCTAAACTCAACATGCTCAACATTACCTGTTGCGATTGGTACTTCAGCCGAACGCGCAGCTGACGATCCTCCTCGATCTTGTCCAGTCCCGTTTCAACCGCGTCGAAGAACTCATCTTCCGGGATAGTTGAATGCGGTCCTTCCTAAGTGAGCAACAACCAGATACAGCAAACAGATCGTTCGTAATGCTAGTGTACAAAACACACCTAAATCCTCAGTGTTTTCCCAAGAGCCATAACATGATCGTTCTGCTTGTTTAAAAACTGACTAAGCGATATTGGTTTGACAATTTTACAAACAACACCATCGAACGAGCATCTCACACTCTCCTACGTCTGGACAAACTAATGAGTCACCCTTGTGAGCCAAACGTCTGCCGGATCTAATTGTTTAATCATATCGACGCATCTGCACATTCTTTACACACAGTGAGTCCCGGTCGCCCGAAGAAATGCTACAACGAATTAAGCATTCATCGCACACAGTAGCACACAGACCCGATCTAGAGACGCAGAAAAAGAATGTTTCCTTTTTTGTCCCCAAAAACCCGAGCGCAAAATTTCTATTTCATCTGGGACGAAGCGAAAATATTAATACACTAATCGCTTTCATAATCGTGTGACCGTTTTGCGGTGACGACATCGGGTGTCCAAGCATGGGCAGAAGTGCGCGGACGCGTTCGTCAAAGGCAAAGTGTCGAACATATGAGAGGAATATTAAACGCTATTCACTGCAGCTCCTTGAAAAATTGAAGAGCTGACATTCGACTTTAAATTTTCCTTCATTTTAGACTCGAACTCTTTAAAGTTGAACACATAGCACATGAGTTTGATTGAACACGAATCCTGAACTTGAGCAGGCTTCCTTCGTATCACCCTGTCAATCAATTAGCTTCACATCGGAAGGATACAGACAGCAGTAAACTAATCACCAAAATTATCTTCACACGAACCTTCAACACAAAATGCTAAGCGAAGGTTTAACAGTTCCGACGCTACTAATTAATCAATTCTTTCGCCTGACCCTAGCCTTGTAACCGCCTGTCGTTTTGGGGATGCTCTGTCAAAAAAATACCCTCTCCAAATGTCGAACAAAACGTTTCGAACAGCAAACGACGTGTCCAGTGCAAAAGTCAGTCGATAGGCTACACTATTCAGTAGATTACCTAAAATGTGACCATCGAAGCGATCTATCCGGTGTGTCACATACACGCACACTGCACCGGCCGGGTGATAGTTTCGCGTTTGCTTTCCGGATGATCTTCCGAATGCTTCAATGGGCCGGAATCCACTGGCAGAGAAAACGCAACACCGTTTGATGACCTTAGCCTTGGCTTAGTTTTTGGAGACCGACACTATTATTTATTAGTCGCGTTTTCAACAGATATCGCACACCGAACAGTGACGTTTTGCATATCATTCCAAGTTCCGGACCGCCGAATACCAGGTAAAGTGATCTTGAATAATATTATTCTGTTTCGGTTATTTCTATCAGCTGGCTTCTGATAGTCGATTTTAAAGTGTAAGTCAAATATTTCCGCTTAAGATAAAGCTCGAAATTTTATGCTTTGGGTGGTTAAGTCATTTAACGGCAACCTTCCATCCAAAACATGGAATTGCCGTTGGACAGTATAATACTGTCCAAGGTTTATAATTAAAATTCCAAACATAAACAATGGCATACAGCGAATGTAACGAGGATCAACAACATGTGGAGCGCATAGGGACGATGTTTAATATTCAGTACACCGTATCCTTACAGGCTGATAAACAAATGAAACTTATTCTATTTTTAGATGAACATGATCGTATCTTCTTTGATGAATGATAAAAAATAGCCGCAATGCGTACATGAATTCTCTATATTTACGCAGGGTTTCGAAGTGACAATATTAGTCGTGTTTTAAAATTGCGAAAAAACGAAAAGCTTTTGGACGTCTGTGGCAATCTTCGATAGTTATAATGCTTAAGGATTCCTCAAACTTGTGAAATTAAACAATTCTTAATGAAAACACCTTGCAGAATTGTTATTTGTTACTGAACATTAGCATTCGTTTCTGGATTGTCGTATTAACACTTTTTGATATATTTTTCATAATGATAGTTGATCTAAACATCAATATCCAACGTGTTACAAATATAATAGTCGAGAATGGTAAAAAAAAATCGATTCATTGCTGCTAAAACGACTTGCCCGTTTATGAATATCTTGAAACCGTTTTAAGATACACCCCTTCCAGATATTCATTTACACACATTGTTCCCACATGGAAAATACGCATTAAAACACATTAAAATGAATTTACCGAATTATACACGATGGATGGAAGAAAAAATAATTGCCAGGGTAACATCAACACGCTCGCTTAAATGCACCGGATAAACAAAAGAAACGCGAGCTCAAAGTAAACAACACAACGCGCAAAGTAATCACCGCACTTGAGACCGAGGCTCCCAATTTTCGTCCAATGCGAGATCGAATTTACATTTTAGACGCTGTTATCGGACGCCAAACCAAACCGCTTGGCCATACCAAATAGCGGGCAAATAAAAATGGCAGGCCAACGCCAATAGACACATCGTCACCGGTCTGAACCTTAATGGACACCGCGCGCGTGACGCCAACTGGGCCAGGGTTATGGGTGGGTCACAGTGTCGAAAACAATTGTTTACATTTTGGTAAAGACATGTTCGGTTTTTCGCCACCTCCGGGGCGGGTGCTAGTGAGTGGATCATAATTTTGTTGCTAAAAGGGTAATGGCAAGTTTCGATACGATGCGAGCCTTAAGTATTGATTGGCAGCGATCATTTTCGGCCAACGGATCTCATTGCGTCACCGTTAAGTGGCTTGGGCAGTGAATATTCGACCTGGAGAAGGTTAAGTCCAATCTTGCGATCAGCAACACGAGTAGTATTAGACTAAGATATTGTTTGAAACAATTTTTGTAAATGAAATTCACGGAATGATAAAATAACCGACAATTCTCGCAGCTTGTAAGCTTCTATCGAAGACGAGAGCGTTGAGAAAATGTCAACCTTGCCTTTGTTGACTAACTAACTTAAAGATGCACGCAGTGAACCTAACACCATCACCCATAATGTACACTTTAAATAAAACACCTACTATTTCCTTCCTCAGAAGCCCTTTAAACAATCGAGCCGTTGTCAGCGAAGGCATGGTTTGAGCTTGAGGGACCGTTCCCAATTGCACACTTTTCAAATGATCACACCACGATCACCTACACACGCTCTACACTAAAAATTCGCAAATTGTCGCCAAAATTCACCACTTCACTCTCGTCTGCTGTAACAACACTACACACTTTAGGATGTTGTGAGGTTTGACCCCGAATGATAACTGTTACGTCGAGAAAGAGATTGCTTTTGGGTAAAAGTTTTCCAAAACACGTTTCGGCGTACCCGTGCCAAAAGGTACCCGTCCTTGGAAGTTTTGGCGCAGAGACTCGAATCGTCGTCGATAATCGAGCGCACGAAACTGCACTTTACAACACGAAGCACACGGATTGTAACCGACAAAGCCACTAAACAGGCACCACACAACACCAACCAAAAGCGATCGCGGGTCTCGGTTGAAGACTTTGAAGAGCAGATTTACGGTATGGGAAAGCTTTCGACTGAAAAACCAGCGCAGTCTGTGTGATCCGTACGGCGGTACGATCGAAAGTGACAGTGGGCATCGTAACGACACGCAGCGGTTGACGCGCTTGGCTTGGCGACGGTATTGTTGTTGCGTTGCTCTACCCAAACAACAACTTCGCGGTGAGGGTGCGAGCGAGATCGTGCGGGTTGTGTTGTGTTCGGCATGATGTTGTGGAGCCATCAGGCCAGATTAGCCACCGTTCGGAGTGTTCGGGAAGTTTAGCATTGTCGTACGCCAGTCGTACGCGGCTAAGACGCATTCCATGTGATGCCGATGGGTTTTACAGACCCTGGTAAGTGTGGCAACGGCCAATGATTACAACAGTGCGTTACATCCGAGCAAGCATGAAGATATATTGATTTATCATTAGCAATTCTTCTCTTTAAGAAAAGATACAGGAAAAACATCAAATTTAAATCATTACTATGTCTAATGTTGAGATGTTTAGCACAGGGTAGTGTAAACATTTAAAATTTGTATTATGTAATTAATAAAGCACAAGAAAACGCCTAATTAACTACGCTCCCATGAACTGATCTAATAGTGTAATCGGAAAATGGATTTCCCTGGACATAACACGATTACTTAAGCTAGGGTGCGGCTCATTGTTCGAATCACAACTGAACGAAGTCTTCTCGCTTTCATCATAATTCTTTAATTTCCTGTTGCACTTCCAAACCTTCGCTGGTCTGCAGTTGTTGGATCGTATACCACAAGGAACCCTACTTTAAATGTTAAATATTTTCTTCAGATATCAAAGCAGAAGAAGAGAAGCTTAGAAGGAGCTTGGTTTAAATAATAAATATTTTCTACTAAGCACCACTACTCCACTAGCGCCCGATGTAAACACAATTGTAAACAATTCGGCATGCATCTTGCACAATAAATCGTACCAACCAGCTTCGCTTTCATTACAACCGTCTCGGCAGCAGCGTGTGTCCAATCGAACGACGCGCCCCCTTTTCCTACTGCAAAACATCCATTAGCCGGCGCAGATTTGGAGAGTCAGCTCCGCTCGGTGTAGTTCAGTTGTAAAGCAATTAGATTCGCGTGCGCGCATGATGAAGTCAGACCGGCCGCCTGATGCCGGGTTTTATGACAAAAATATCAATCAACAGTTCACCCAACCTTTAATAAGTTTTATTGCAACGGAAAGGAACAATAGCGCGGTTCGATACTGCATTGAGCGCGTACTCGCCTCTTGTATTGCATATTAGGAAATGAAATAAACTGATTGGCCAACTGTAATTACGCTTCGGCACCAGGTTTACCAAATGTAAGGAATGGCGTAGTGAAGTGACCATTGGGTCCTGTAATATAGAATGGATTTACTTTCTAGCAGAATGATCGGAGCTTGAATATTTATTTTTTGTGACAGTAGCTTAACTCCTTATTTATCAAGTTGGAACTGCAGTTTACATTTCATATTGAGCTGTTCTTCGTTCCAATAAAACTAGTCATAATGATTAAAATCAAAACCGAAAGTATGATTTCTTAAACCAAATCCCCAAACTCCTCTTAAACAAAAAAAAAACAAAAGTCTTTTCCCTACTTCTGCATGGATGCCATCCAAGAAATTGTGTAACTTTTGTTTATAACCCGATCCGAAACAACGGGTAGCTAGAAAAAACAGGGAAAAGATTGAGAAAATGAATGTGTTAAGACGTCCGTATCACAGCAACTGCCGAGAAGTGCCGAGTGGCAAGGTGATGGCAGACACCGAAAACAGAAAGAGAGCAAACAATAGCGGGCACATTCATCCATCCAGCAGCAGCAGCAGCAGCTGCTGGATCGTGGCCCGTCGCCAACATCGAGAGATAAACGAACTTTGGGACACGCGTACGTATCTCGTTCAAGGTTGCAGCAATATTATGTATGCGGTATCCATCCCAGTCATGGAGAAGGAGATGGGAAGCTGTTGCTGGATTCCTCTCGAACTCTTTCGATATCTCGAGTACGATCACGGTGGTGCGTTGTAATAAAGGGCGCCGACCTGACCTGGACTACCTCTCAAAGTTACGCGAGCAAGTGTGCATCGAATTAGGAGGAGTATATTGCAAAAAAAGTAAATTACCTACGGTTCGTTATTATGATGAGCTAAAGCATTTTCGCAAACTATGCACCTCATCTTTTATACAACTTTAGAGGTGGAAACATTATGATAAGTAAAAAACAACATTCTTGTATATGAATTATTCGACAAGCTATAAATAAACAGGTGATTATTACACATCGAAGAAAAGTAAAACACATCACAACAATTATCCAACATCTCTCAGTATGACCTACATTGGGGCCTGTTTCGACATCCTTTCACTTTCAAAAACTGTCTGTGTAGATTTCGGGACAACTTATTCCTTTATTGCGATGGTGAATTGTAGTTGAAGGTAGGATACGTTTTTTAGCTGCTGCTCTCTATATTAAATTGGTTACCGCAGCAAATCATTTAAGTAATCAAACTGTTTTTTTTTTAATTAAACCCAACAATTGGTGTCATAAGAAATATACTAATTGTTAAACGAATTATGAAAAAAAACTAACTCAAATAACTGGACGCTTAGTTCTGGAGACTGAGAAGCATTCTGCAAAAACAATGCCTGATCTTCCACAACTGCCGACAGTTAGCTGAAACCTGAGCATGTTTTCATGTGTTTCGATTCTGGTTCTCATGAGCTGTTCTTGCATTTTTCTGAAATATACGTTCGATATGTCTTCTATTCTTTAGAATGGAAAGGATGTGGTTAAAGCCTAGTCGTCTTTAATCAGTGGTCAAGAATAGCCTCACGGTTACCATTTTCAGGGATAGTGCTGATGATATGAACAAATCTTCAAACGTACTGCTTTGACTGTTTTGGGATAGTTACTCCAAATCGTAATTGTAATGACACAAAATACTAATGATTGCTTAATGGCTGGTAAGTACACTGAGTCATCGGATTAAATGTCGCTTAAGGAAATTAAATCGTTAAATACTTTTCACATACATTCTCAACACTCCAGCAACTACTAACGATCGCCTCAAATCAACGCACCGACACCCTAGCTCATATCCGGCAATTGCGTAGCTAATATTTCAACTTCAACATGTCACAAAATGGACAACCAAATCTGGTCTATGCCGTTTAAAGAGTCTGTAAAACTCGTCTATGGAGTAACAATCAAAAGAGGGACGTGCAAGAGCGCACGTTCGGAACTGGGATCAGATGCCACTGACACGGGAAGAGTGATCGAACTAATAGACATTCCTCCACAAAACTACCGCGCACACATACACACACGCTACCACTTACACGTCCCAACACCGCTTGATTACGCGTGCGACCATGCGTCCAGCGACCAAACCCAACGAAAGCGAAACGAGGCTACGAGCGTTAGGTGAATTTTAAGTTTGACGGTCATCGATCGATCGCCTTACGATCGTACGATACCAGCGGCGCATCAACCGAGATGACAAACAGGTTTGGTGCCGTTGGTAAGAGTGCAATTCCAAAACACCACCTTCCACGAATGAACCATCCATCCAGTGGGCTCCAAAAATTATACCGCATCCCACTCGCTGCCATTAGAGTGTACAGGTTCAGAGAAAGGGCAACATGTAGGGCTCGGGTTTCTTCGGTTTTGATTGCACAAAAAAAAATCACCCTTCGCCACACGTTTGCCTGTAACCGGGAACCATGACCTATAATCTGGGAACAGGTTTCCGTTAGGTCGTCGAACAGTGCCCGTTCATTTCCGATGATGCTCCCGATGCGCGTGCCACCTGCCATCGCCCTTCGACGCCATATGAAGCAAGGCGTCGAAAACAATTCACACCCCAACATAAAACGCCACAATGCCCGACCGGGCTCTGGCTGTTCGGTGACAATAACAAGGAGAAGAAGCAAAAACGGATCAATGCATTGCGCGGTTTGGTTCACCGGTTGTCCAACGTGTTTGCTAACGAAAGCACAGTGTTTCGGTACGGCTCAGGGTTAATGGTGTGTTCGTTGCTATTTCGCGTTCAGCTTTTATCGCACTCCGGGGTGCCCCGTTTCGCTTATCATCGGGTGAGCCGCATACTTAAGTAAGAGTATGGCTGGTAAGGTTTTTTCTTTATTTGTTTTGATTTCTTTGCAAACAAACCTATTTGGCAGTCGGATCTTCGTCGGGCGCCTCTTCAAAACGGCTGAATCACAAAACGGTACAGGGTCAAAGCCGTTGAAGGGCAAGAAATAGGTGAGAAAATTCCCAATTACGTTCGGGTAGTACGCGGCATACCGACGACGCACGTAAATGCAGTTAAATTTATGTAAAAAGATTAAAACGATGACTACAAGGTCGTAAACGGAGGGTTATCGTAGTGTTCCAGTGAAATTGAGCAATCCAAAGCATTCAACTCGATCGAACGATTAACCAAGACGATAAGATGTATCTACTATCGGGTTATACTTGAATTGTAAAGCGGTAAATATTGTCAATGGGTTGTTTAGCTATCGCAGCGTCATACTAAAAACTTAGCTTTTTCTCCTGTCTCATATTGCAAACAGATTTACCTACGTAAATGCTCGTTTCGAGCTAATATGTTTACTTAAAACCATGGCGCTCATTGACCATGGATTGTAAAATACAAACAAAAACTAAATTACTAATCAGCGAGTGTATGAAGTGGCAAAAAATTAACTGTTAATACATGCACGTTAGTACAGTGGCTTCCGTCTTAAATATGACACCGGAAAAAGTGTTCGAAGCTTGAGGTTTGGTGTTTTTTTTTTATCAAGAACAGTACCAATTGGCGAAATTCCAGGCATTCGCAATCCAATAAATACTGTAATTTGTTTTCACTGTACTTCTTGATAAATCTTCTGATATCTCGAGGCTCCTTCGTACTTACATGGATAGCATATATCTTTTTGACGATTATCCATGGCTGTCAGCCACTTTGTTTACTATTAAATCCGTCAGTTGCATTAGCGCCATGAATAAAACAGCCATCATGTCACGAAACATTCTCGATCAAGAATGCAAATTAAACGAGAACATTTCCTTTCAATCAGAATTATAAATATGGATAAGAAAATATCGAATGTGATCGAATTAAGTAATCAAACCATTTTCAGCTTTGGATTCCTCTTCCCGGACACATACAATCTTTGTGCGCTTAAGATGATGCTAAAATTATGCTTTGAAAAGCTTTTGTACTGTGAATCAGTTTGAATGTTTCATTCGGAGTTTAAGCTAATAACAGGGTAATTTATCCACATGTAACCAATCTCTGAAAGAACGTACACCGTTGACCAACGGGTAATGAAATTCTATTGATAACGGGTCAAAGAACACACCATCAAAAACGGTGGCCCAACAAACGATATCGCTTATCAGCCTGCTCCAACGCTCCAACAGATTGAACGTCGCTGTGAATGCTGTTGAATCACACTACGAGCGGCTTCTGCTGAAACACGTTGCAACACCATTATCGCAAAACGTGCCACCATTTTTGTTCCACCCACCACCAGCAGCGAATGAGTAATGGGGCAGCCAAATAGTCAGCCTCACGTAAACGGTCGTCACTTACCTCTAAATCTGGTCCAGGAATAACAGAATTTCTATTCTTCGACAGCTCATCTTTACAAGCTCTGCAAACAAATAGATGGGATGGAATATTGTAACACACGTGTTCAATCTTCTTGGAAATCGGTTTCCTCACCTGTACAGTTCTTCCGCCTTTCTCCGCCGCTCCTGTTCCTTGTCGAGCCGTTTCTTGAAGCTTTCCTCCTTTTGCGAAATAATATCGTGGCAGTGCTGCAGCGTAATGATCACGCCAGCGGTCGTTTCGCGGAACGTTATCGCTTCGCCGCGGAAATCTATCGGTTTTAGCCCATCGCCCAGATCGAACGGTGGTTGATCTTCGTTTTTGGCGTGAAGGGCGTCAAAGTAACTGCAAAATAGAAGGAAAATAATATTTAGCTCAAATGCTTTCCATTGCATCATACAAAATAAGGCGCCCATCTTACCGCTGCAGTGTGTCGATCTGTCCGTAAAGGATATCGCGAAATGTTTCTATTTCGTGCAGCTTTTCTCTTAGCCCGCGACTCACTCGCTTCAGGCTGCTACCACTGGCCGTGGACAGAGTGTTCGATTGTAGCGAAATTGTGCTTCCGTGGCGCCTTAGGCTAACCGTTTCCGGGATATCCGTTTTGTACGACTGTAGTACCTCGATCCAGTTGCCCTTGTCTTCCGGCGTTTCGGCCCGCAGATACCACACGTTTTGGCCGATTGCCACATCGAACCGGCATTCGTCGAATTCGTGAGACTGTGAGGAAAAGAGTGATGATGAGTTTAATCATCGTTTATATCCACGAGTGCATCCTCTGCAGACGAGGATCGTCCGCATGGAATGTGCCCGGGTTAATAGAGTCAATTGCATCGGTGATAAATATTCCTTCAACGGCGCTCATGCTCTTACTGGCGTTTTAATCAGCAAGAATTTTCGGTGACTTGCAGCTATCGCGTAGTTGACCGAGACACACACGCACACACACAAACCACTTATCGACGGTTTCGACGAGTTCGAGGTCAGCCCGATCGTACGACCAATTGAACTGTGGAACACGGCTTACCTTTATCGTTGCCTTCTGCAAGCTGATCGCACCCCGGCATCCAAAATCACTGTCCTGCTCGCTTTTGTAATACGACAGCGTCCCATCCTTCAGCACTATGAAGCGCGGCTGCCAGCCGTGTATGTAGTTTGTCCACTTGCTCAAATAACCCTGCAACTCCAGGCTCCGCAAGTTCAGTTCTATCTCTGAGTCATCACTGTTCGAATTGTTCTGCCCATAGTAATCGTCGGCCATCGTTCAGTTAGCGCGTCCGTGTCCCAGCTAGCTAGCGGCGGTCCGAGAGTTTTTCACGCAGCTTTTCTCCACGCTCGCACGACGCACTGCGCTTCGTTGGCCAAGACTTTCCCAAAAACTGGCAGACCCCAAAACACACAGCGCTTTCCCACAGCCAACTTTCTCTCGCTCTCGGTGTTTTGTGTACGCTTGCCGCACACACTATCAGTAATGCCTTCCTTCGCTGCCCGTTAGTTACGCGTTACGCCCGGGCAGTGCCAAATGGCAGAAACAAAACAAAAACGTTTGCCGAATCGAAATTTGCTCACTCGGAATTGGGTAGTGGTTGTTCGCTGCACTACAGGGACTGTTTTTCTTGCTGCAAAATTAAACTTTTTAACGCCCGCAAATCGGTTTCAAACGGTTTGATGTGCTGGCAAACACATCTGCACCGTATCGCCTAGAAGTAATTTGCGTGAAGATTAGATTCTGCGGTATTATTATTGTTTAGAAGTTTCCACCTTGCTTTTAACGAAAAGCCGCTGTCAATCGGCAGCGGAAAACTGAACGAAAACGTCAACCCGGTTTCAGACACTTAACGAAGGTGTGGGCTTCGATGGTTCGACTTTGTTCGACAGAACTATGCACGCGCATAAAGGACATAATTCTCGATTTTCTCACATTTTGTAAATGATAAAAACATATTTACTTACGTATCGTAGTTTGCTAGAGACTGCTATTTATTCATGAAAAGAATTTGAAAACAATTTAACTTTATTTTTGTTGGTCGACGATTCAAAACTCGTTAAGAGCTTATTTAAAGTTCCCGGTTGTGTTCTTTCGCTTAGGCGCTACAATCACGCCTGCATTAATTTATCTACAAGTGAATAGTAAAACCTGCGTACCATACTGCTCTACAAGCTAAGCTGATTTATGGTTCCAAACATGCCGGAAGATGTACAGCTGTTTTGATTAAAAGTACTGTAGCGCAATCTTCATCTGATGCATCTGGGTTCGATTCTCAAAAAGTAAGTTGATTTATTATTTACAACAACACACATTTTACTAATATTTACACGACTCGGTTCACTTTATTTTTCATCGTCGGTTCTCCCTGGATTTTTTAGCGACTAATTCAAAATTATGGGCACCTGTTGCTGCAAATAGTTACAATAAATAATAAAAAACAACACTGTCTATTCCTCGTAAGACTGTTCACGTTTGACCACATTCTGTGTCTCCACGCCCGCAAAACCCATCGTACATTCAACAACGTGCACCCGCTAACAACGTTCGCGCCTAACAAATAGGAATAAATTACTAATCTATCTAAACGACGCAGGACTCCACGATCTCCGCGCTCGACTTCTATTACACTAAGCTTTACAACAGTAACTCTCAATCTTTCGAACGTTTCTACTCTTTAATACCCTTCTGTTGGTCGACAGTGGATTTTTCCTTACTAATTCCAACCAAAATACCGCTTTGTAGCACCAGAAACTACAAACCCCCGAGATATAGTTGCCCACAGCTTTTGTTGGCTTCATCTGTTTTACTACATTGCCATCTCTGCTAGATCACGCTGCTCTAGCTGTACGATCGTGTTTTCTTTGGTGTTGCTGCTTCGCGAGCTAGAGGCACGTGGTTCACGCACCGGATATTCCTCCCTCGGATCACCTGGAATCTCGTTGTCGAAATGCTCCTCGTCGTCTAAATCACGATCGATGTCCGATGGCCGATGTCGTTGCTCCGGTTGCTGGTACATGTGTTGGGGGTTGTTTGACGAGCGGAATAAACTTCGTGGACAATCCTTGTAGTATGGGAAGCATTCGCCAGGTCCATCCTGACCCCGTCCGACCTTTTCCGCCGTCACGTACTCGTCTAAATGCTCAGAATATGGCGACAATGATGCACTGGAGGTGAGAGCAATAGGAAAGAATGTTACGGTAAGTTCAGCAAAACTGACCCGAAAGCGAAACACTTACGTAAAGAACAGTTTCAGCATCTCTCCGATTAGACCAAACTTTTCGATCGATTTCGAATGCACCTCACATATGGCACGAAGCATACATGCTCTCCCATCCAGACCAAAGTTTGCGATGAAATCCTCCACCACCACGTACAGGAGCGCTCTGACGGAACAAGAAAATGTACCAAAAAAAAAGCTTATCAAACTGCAAATCTTTGCATAGAAACGTTTCGCTTACCGTTCTCCACCATGGAACGCATGCTTGTGTTCTGCCGGAAGTTGTGGCATTGACTGATCTCCATCATCATCATCCAACCGGTTAGTCGTGATCTTGAAGTGATCGTTCGACGTGCTCGAAATGCTACGCTTCCGTCTCTGCAACCGCATGTAGTCCGACACATAGTCCGCCAGCACTGATCCGGCTGCCTGGCCCATCGATCTTGCAAACAGCGGCGGCAACACACCGAGCGGATTCTGGTTATCCGTCAGGCCCAGCTTATCGAAGTCAACTGAAATTGGACAACAGACGGTGCGTACGGTGTGTAAATACGGTTGCAAACGCATGAAACTACCCGGTTTCTTGCCTACTCACTCGTTATGGGCAAACTGATCGAGATGTTGGACAGAAAGCCGGTCGGTGGGTAACGCACAAACGGCAGCGCGATCGTCGGTGCAATCGTTAGTGACGTACCGGGCGGCAGTGCTAACCGACCATCGTCCGTAACCCAGATCAGGCGCTTCTTTCTGCTGTGCGGTTCGTTGGATTTGGCTGCAGTTCCAGCCGCTTGCTTTTCCCCGGCAGCTGCTGCAGACTGTTGGTCATCGGCGTGTGGCATCGATTTTCGATAATCATCTTCGGACACGTACTTTTTCCGGTACTTTTTGCTTTCCTTGCCCAGTAGGCGCTTCTTCGGTTGGGTGTTGTACGTGAACGACGACGACGACGACGACGAAGGCGAAGGCGACGGCTCTGAGGCCGCACGCGCACCAATTAGCTCGTCGTCTACCAATCGAAAGTGACCGGAATCGGGATGCGTGTCGCTTTCTACCCTGAGAGAGGAGTCCCATTTGTTTGATGGGGATGCACTGGGACTGTTTTCTAAGCTTTCGTACTGCTTTTGTTCTTGCGATGATGCTCGGATAATAGGAATAGTGACGAGGGCTAGAAGCAGCACCAGCTGGATGCTGTACATCCACCGGATCTCCATTGTGGAACGTGTTTTAGTTACAATCAGAGTTGATGATCACTGGGGGAAGAAAGAATATCAACAAACCAAAGATTAGTGAGATGTAAATAGCAAAATAACATAACCATCATCCTCTTATGCATGATCATCTTCTTACATCAGAAACAGATATCTGGATCACTTTCCGTTTCCTGTTCACAACTTTTGCACGTAACAACCCGTAAATTAAGACCTCAATTATCCACTAATGTGCAAATTGTCCACCCTCAAGTCGGCCCAGGCTCATTGATCATACCAGGTGTGTGTATAGGCATCTGTCCCGTCCGACACCTCCCACCGTTTTGTGTTAGCTACCAGATTTGCACGGAAACCCGAACCGATACAATCATCAATTGGCAGTTAGCGTTAGTATCCGACATAAAGCCAACTTAGCAAATACCCGTCTCCCTGTTAGCGAGCATCCCTTGCCTCCGTAGAACGGGTCCGGGGCTGTGGGCTACGATCGTACCTACCGGTGGAATATGTCCGGAAAAACCAGTTTTCCAGTCACGATTCCTAAACGATTCACTGTTCAGTTGGCCAGAACCTACATTCCCAGGCCTCCGCACACATGTGACCAAGCTCGATCGAGTGAAGAAGACGATACGATAGCCCATGGCGTCTTCTTGTTCTTACCCTCCACAATCCGGGTTGGACGAAAGTGAAGACGAAAGTTTCTTTTTCCACCGTCTGTGTGTGTGTGGACGATGGACAGGAACGCCGTACCGTATCGTTCAGGACGAGAAGACGCTTTCATCTTCGGTAACTTCGGCATTTTCCCTTTCAGGCATTCATCGTTGTTGCCTCCGTGTATGATCTATGACACCAACCAACCGTGGGCACTTTCGGTTTTCCGGGTCATCTCAGTTGTGTGTCGCTTTCTTTACCCGGTTTTTTTGGTGATTCCCCTGGTTAAAAATCCTACGTCCCTTACCAAGACCCCGCACGGACAGATACTTCTGGATCAGTGGAAGAATTATCTTGCTCCGTACTTCGGTCGGGCCACATCCTGTAAGTGACACACTTTAACCATCCTCTTGGAGGTGAAATTCGAAATTTAGGACAAAAACCACAACGGCAAGCAATGACCGATGACAACGCCCAGACAACTTGGGGGTACTCGCTCAATAACTCCTTGGATGACCTAGTTTTTTTCGGTCAGCAATTTCACCTCATGTCTCGATGCGTTTAAAAATGCAACCGAAGATCGCCGCAGAGTTCAAAGATCGCCAAACCAGTTGTGACGCACGAACGGGCAAACCGTTAACCCGTTCCTTCTCCCTTCCCAAAAAAAAATTATCACTTATCGACCTTGAACTTGGCACTACTGGCACAGTGGATCACTTGATTGTTCCAACAGCGATCCAGCGCAATTTTATGCAGCCCGGAAGTTAATAATTTTGAATCCACTTTCGCCACCCGAAAATTGAGCATGCATCTGAAGCCTATGGTTGGTTTTATTGTCGTGCAATAAATTGCCAGCGCCTATCAATTATGGACAATTGCCGATGCGCTTCTTATTCCACGTTTCACGCAGGTGATACGCACGCCACCACTATACAATGTTCTCGTCGTAAAGCATCGCTCCGTACATGACGCAGGAATGATGCCATATAGGGAACGGAACTCATATCTACTGCCACCCAGCTCACCTCCCCCCTCGATATCCAGGCGCAAGTCGGATCAGGCAAGACTTTTAAGCCTAAGGTAAGGTAGAAGCGAAAAAAAAAGAGAAACCTCGTCCACTGTCGTCACTACACTGCATTGTGTGCTTCCCGGAGCGATATCAATTTAATCCGATTGAGCATGAAATGAGACGATAAATTGCACGGCATCCTGTGCGAAATCGCAGTGTGCCGATCGTGATGCACCTGAGAATATGGAGGCAGGGCCGCAGTGTAGAAATAACAATAACCGGATAACGAATCCGGAGTTTGGGGGACTTTTTTTCGAGGCTCGTACGTACACACTTTGGTTTCTCCTTTTTCTGTGTCATCAAGTGTACGCGCAACTTAAGCGATCGCGTAGGAATTTTTGTTTACAAGAATTTTAAAAGGCGCGCAAATATGCAATTGGCCCTTAAAGTGTCACATTGAACCTCATTTATTCTTTATTCACTGCCAATACAAGACTCACTCAATAGGGATTCAAAATTCAAAATCATTTAGTGCACGTTGATAAAGATATTTTTTTATTTAAAAACTAATAATATAAACGTAGTAATAAATAGTCCCATTTTTTCAGCTCTTTCGAATTCCTAACAATCGGTTGATCCTCACTCTTCGTAACAGTATGATTGGAAAAGCTCCCTCGATTGAAGTTTTCCCAAACCACTCTGTTCTCTCTTCTATCATGCTTACTATCTGCTTGTCCAGGACCTTTCGGAATCGCATAATCGAATGGATGTTCTGGATCAAGGGCGCAAGCTGTGGTCGGTAATCAGGAAGAATCCTTACGATCTCCATCTTCTTTGCTCCAAAATCTCAATGATATGTAATTCAAACAGGACTTCAAAAGGATTTCAGTATTTTAGCCATAAGTTGTCCGAAGGATGTGGTGTTTTAGGCACAAATGCTCCAAATATTCTTTCCATATCCTAGCAATTTTTCCATTCAAACTATTGTTGTCATAAACGATGAAATTTATTATAATGTCAAAACATTTTTTTGCTAAACAAACTACAACTCAGCCTTCCACATGTTTTACACGCCAATTACTGAATCGTTTCAATAAACTGTGTCTCCCAAGAAATGGTCAACAAAGTAGCAAGCATGACCCAATGATCTAATCAGCTGAAAGTGTGCGGACAGTTTTCACTTTACCTCCAATCAAGGTAAATAGCAGCACATGGATCGGCGCTGGGTGCAACTGCACATTTAATTGATTACGCTTGATGCAGTGCTAATCTAGTGAAGCCGCAGGTTCAAAATCATTTAGTGCACGATGATAAACATATTTTCTTATTAAAAAAACTAATAATATAAAACTATTAACTAATCATATTGTAGGATTTTCACTGATCGTGATCGGGAAGGGACTTGTGATATTTGCGCTGTAGGTGTTGCACGGATGGCGTTCAGTTAGTTACTGTTTATTCATTTTGTCTATTACACAATTCATTACACGTGTTCATTTCTAAAGTTCACTAAAGAGTTCATTCCTAGCTGGTGGTTGTCAAGATTTTCCTACGTTACTATAAAAATTCAAATACTGGTAATAATAATGGTTTCATGAAATGCCTAACTATTAATTCATACTAATATCTTAAATAACTAGTACAAATTCAATATTCAAATTCCAACACATATAGATAATTAGTCGACATTGATTTGGCAAATTCATCAGGACATTATGAACTTCATCTTGTGTAGAAATAACCCAAATAAACCAAATTATAAATTATCGTTAGTTTTTCCATTCCGAATTCCATAAACTTCAAAGACTGAATCATAAATTGAAGAAACATTCTCAAAAATCGGTGCCGCTCATACTCAGCAGGCCATGCGACTGTTGGTTGAAACCTTGATCAACGTAGTAATAAATAGTCCCATTTTTTCAGCTCTTTCGAATTCCTGACAATCGGTTGATCCTCACCTCGATCCTCGATTGAAGTTTTCCCAAAACACTCTGTTCTCTCTTCTATCATGCTTACTATCTGCTTGTCCAGGACCTTTTGGAATCGCATAATCGAATGGATGTTCTGAATCTAGGGCGCAAGCTGTGGTCGGTAATCAGGAAGAATCCTTACGATCTCCATCTTCTTTGCTCCAACATCTCAATGATATGTAATTCAAACAGGACTTCAAAAGGATTTCAGTATTTTAGCCATAAGTTGGCCGAAGAATGTGGTGTTTTAGGCACAAATGCTCCAAATATTCTTTCCATTTCCTAGCAATTCTTCCATTCAACTTATTGTTGTCATAAACGATGAAATTTATTATAATGTCAAAACCATTTTTTTGCTAAACAAACTGCAACTCAGCCTTCCACATGTTTTACACGCCAATTACTGCATCGTTTCAATAAACTGTGTCTCCCAAGAAATGGTCAACAAAGTAGCCAGCATGACCCAATGATCTAATCAGCTGAAAGTGTGCGGACAGTTTTCACTTTACCTCCAATCAAGGCAAATAGCCGCACAAAGCTAGGTGCTGGGTGCAACTGCACATTTAATTGATTACGCTTGATGCAGTGCTAATCTAGTGAAGCCGCAGCAATTAACGATCCCAGTGCCGTATGGGACCGGGGGAGCACAAACCTTCATCCTAACCCTATGCACACACACGCTAATGAGGCAAACATTAGCACCAAATCGGGCGCAATGACCTACCGGCCCGGCCAACCGGGCACGCGCATAATTTCCAAATGCAATTCACCGTCCCATCGGCACTTTCACGCATTCGTCTCAAACGCCAAAGAATGACGTTTTGGCGCATCGGGATGCTCACCAAAGGCGTGTGATCATCATCAAGCGGTGTCTTAATGTCTTCGTGAATCATGTGTGCGTGTGTGTGTGTAAAACGCCACCTCTCGGAGTCAGTGGATCACTGGACGGGACCCAAAGTGTGGGTCAAGGTTTCCACCGACCCGAACGAAAACGCTTCAAAGGAAAGTGACTAACGAGCCACACCGCACCGCTGCCAGACTATCGCCGGAAGCCGGAAGACTTGTGGAGTGGCATGAGGCGCGTGCACTGGCAGTTACCGGTAGTGACCACGAGACCATGGGACCAGGACGCACAACGGTGAAGCGCATTGGCACAACCGTTGCGTGTGCTTGCCCGGATTGGGGCGGAAACGAGTTTTCCAACCATCGGATCATGCGTCTTGTTTTTTGTTGCTGTTGTGCCCCATTCCACAGCCTCATTGCACTTGCACTTGCGGCCATGTGCGTCGTAGTTGAGAGAAAACCCACTTTACGTTCATCCTCGTCGTTTGATGCCGTCTTGTTGAAGGTTGATTTATTGCATTCCGAAAAAAAAGCTTAATTTCCCTTCCTAAACGATGTTTCATGGTGGATTATGTTGCATTACTGGAAAAAATAATCTTCCAGCTCATTTTTAACTCTTTTAATGTTTTCAGTTTATTCTCTTATGTTATGTTTTTAGTTTGGATAAAATTTTGTATAATTTTATTTGGTCTTTTAGTCGTTTTAAGCTTCTACGTTGATCCCTTATATTCCCTATATTTCATTTTTATTTTATTCATGTAGATTGGCCTGGCCATAATTATTAAATTTTTTTTATATTTAAAAAAATAAATAACTGATATTTATAAAGTCCATTAATTTGTCTTATAAGATTTTTATTTTTTAAATTAAACAAAAGTTATGCAAAAACGAAATAAAAAATGTAAAAACAAACATCAAACATTGAAAAATGGAACGCAACTTTAAACAACTTGAAACAAAACAAAGTTAATACAAAAGACTTCAATGCTTCGTGGCACGCAAACCTGCACAATAAAAATAAATAAACCAATCCACAAGACAATCAGCAATCGGCAACGATATGACCTAACGATATGTGTGCGATTCTCGAGCCCGAACGAACTGCCCGTTTTCACCGTGATCACAATCAAGTGAACGAAAGCGACACTCTGATGATGGCCGACATCGGTTTCACTCTCGTTGCACCAGATCCGGAGTAACCGGCGGTAGGACTAGATTCTCCTGATACATGACAAAGTGCGGAATAGGAAAACTATGCGCAAACGTACACAAGTCGCTTCGCCGTGCATTTTTCACCCCTTGTTGGTGATGAGCGGTGTTGGAAAACTGTCACGAATCCACGATCAGGAACTGGATATGTGTATGCGTGTGTGTGTGTTTGAGAGTGTGATTGGAAAAGAGTTGTCTAAAATGGGAAAATCCACGCAGTGGCCCGGATATGTATGGTTAAGCTTGTTGGGCATGGAATCTTTTAGTGTCATGAGAGATAACACCATGCGGATAACGAAACACGAGTAGGAAGATTCGTGATCGGAGACTTTTTTTTTACTATTTACACATTTTCCCGAATAACTGAGATAAGAGGACATCATCGTAGGATGAGAACACTTACACTTTCTTGCCCGCGGATGTGTCGGATATTAGCAGACTCGCCTGTTTTAATGCTTTGGCCCACTTGTTAGACTTACTGCATCAACATTAACGCCCTTCGAAACACACGGAAACTACGTGTTATCACTGGCACACAACACCGGACACTTTGTCGTAGGTCTTTGCTTAACTGGGTCACCTTGTGAAACTGACACTGTACCTCCAGAAATTCTCATTCATCTCGCATTGGCATCTTTTACCGTTGAGCTTATTAAATCGTTGGTTCAAGTCAAATTGTGTCACACCGTGATGCCGGCTCGAGTGCACACCGCTGCACACGCTACACGAGCAGCAAACATTCAATTATTCGCGATCGGTTTTCACACGTGAGGCTCACTCCAACCACCAAATTAGACTTCATCCACTTCACGCCCGATGGCTGCTTCACCCAACTACCCAACAAGACCCAATAGAAGGACGGTTAACAATCAATCGAGCGCAACGTTCGGTTCGATTCCGGTAGCACCATCGGTATCACGAAACACGGAAGGGCGCCCAATCACAACACACACACAAGAGCACACACCGCACACCAAACCGACCGAACCAAAAACCACAAACTGTGCCGCAAGTAACCGCGTACGTACTTGCGTACCGCTTCGCTATGCGCTCCGAGCTCAACTAAAGCGCGTCACGGCGGGAAAAAAGAGTTTAAGTGGCTCCCGTGGTTCGGGGGAAGGTCTGGTCGGCCTCTGGTCTGGTCTGGACCGTCCGCCCAACACTCGCATGCGAATCGTTCCCCAGGTTGGGGAGAAATGGGCAAAGCGATCGGGCGAACGAATGAACCGAAGCGACGGACCGGTTAGGGTACTTGCTGATTGTGTGGCTCCCTGGTGTAGTTTGCACATCACTCTCTTCGCTGCATACTTGCAGCTGCACGACACCACCTGGCCATCGGGTGAGATGGGGTGGGCGCATCTTCACCCGCTGTGGCAGGAGAATGAGGATGGGAACTGAGAGCGAATCAAGAATCCTTCCGCCGCTACTGGCATGGCTTCCCTTTGTGGGTTGATCGATAAGTGAAAGCTCTACCGTTGGTTGATTTAAATATTTCCTTTCTGCTTATCAATTGACCACGAGACCATGGGACCAGGACGCACAACGGTGAAGCGCATTGGCACAAGCGTTGCGTGGATTGGGGCGGAAACGAGTTTTCCAACCATCGGATCATGCGTCTTGTTTTTTGTTGCTGTTGTGCCCCATTCCACAGCCTCATTGCACTTGCACTTGCGGCCATGTGCGTCGCAGTTGAGAGAAAACCCACTTTACGTTCATCCTCGTCGTTTGATGCCGTCTTGTTGAAGGTTGATTTATTGCATTCCGAAAAAAAAGCTTAATTTCCCTTCCTAAACGATGGTTCATGGTGGATTATGTTGCATTACTGGAAAAAAAATCTTCCAGCTCATTTTTAACTCTTTTAATGTTTTCAGTTTATTCTCTTATGTTATGTTTTTAGTTTGAATAAAATTTATTTCATTTTATTTGGTCTTTTAGTCGTTTTAAGTCTCTATTTTGATACCTTATATTCCCTATATTTCATTTTTATTTTATTCATGTAGATCGGCCTGGCCGTATTGCTAATATTTTTTTATATTTAAAACAATAAATAATTGATATTTATAAAGTCCATTAGTTTGTCTTATAAGATTTATATTTTTAAATTAGACAAAAGTTATGCAAAAACGAAATAAAAAATGTAAAAACAAACATCAAACATTGAAAAAATTAAATGCAACTTCAAACAACTTGAAACAAATCAAATTTAATACAAAAGACTTCAATGCTTCATGACACGCAAACCTGCACAATAAAAAAAAATAAACCAACCCACAAGACAATCAGCAATCGGCAACGATATGACCTAACGATATGTGTGCGATTCTCGAGCCCGAACGAACTGCCCGTTTTCACCGTGTTCACAATCAAGTGAACGAAAGCGACACTCTGATGATGGCCGACATCGGTTTCACTCTCGTTGCACCAGATCCGGAGAAACCGGCGGAAGGACTAGATTCTCCTGATACATGACAAAGTGCGGAATAGGAAAACTATGCGCAAACGTACACAAGTCGCTTCGCCGTGCATTTTTCACCCCTTGTTGGTGATGAGCGGTGTTGGAAAACTGTCACGAATCCACGACCAGGAACTGGATATGTGTATGCGTGTGTGTGTGTTTGAGAGTGTGATTGGAAAAGAGTTGTCTAAAATGGGAAAATCCACGCAGTGGCCCGGATATGTATGGTTAAGCTTGTTGGGCATGGAATCTTTTAGTGTCATGGGAGATAACACCAAGCGGATAACGAGTAGGAAGATTCGTGATCGGAGACTTTTATTTACTATTTACACATTTTCCCGAATAACTGAGATAAGAGGACATCATCGTAGGATGAGAACACTTACACTTTCTTGCCCGCGGATGTGTCGGATATTAACAGAGTCGCCTATTTTAATGCTTTGGCCCACTTGTTGGACTTACTGCAGCAACATTAACGCCCTTCGAAACACACGGAAACTACGTGTTATCACTGGCACACAACACCGGACACTTTGTCGTAGGTCTTTGCTTAACTGGGTCACCTTGTGAAACTGACACTGTACCTCCAGAAATTCTCATTCATCTCGCATTGGCATCTTTTACCGTTGAGCTTATTAAATCGTTGGTTCAAGTCAAATTGTGTCACACCGTGATGCCGGCTCGAGTGCACACCGCTGCACACGCTACACGAGCAGCAAACATTCAATTATTCGCGATCGGTTTTCACACGTGAGGCTCACTCCAACCACCAAATTAGACTTCATCCACTTCACGCCCGATGGCTGCTTCACCCAACTACCCAACAAGACCCAATAGAAGGACGGTTAATAATCAATCGAGCGCATCGTTCGGTTCGATTCAAGTAGCACCATCGGTATCACGAAACACGGAAGGGCGCCCAATCACAACACACACACAAGAGCACACACCGCACACCAAACCGACCGAACCAAAAACCACAAACTGTGCCGCAAGTAACCGCGTACGTACTTGCGTACCGCTTCGCTATGCGCTCCGAGCTCGACTAAAGCGCGTCACGGCGGGAAAAAAGAGTTTAAGTGGCTCCCGTGGTTCGGGGGAAGGTCTGGTCGGCCTCTGGTCTGGTCTGGACCGTCCGCCCAACACTCGCATGCGAATCGTTCCCCAGGTTGGGGAGAAATGGGCAAAGCGATCGGGCGAACGAATGAACCGAAGCGACGGACCGGTTAGGGTACGTGCTGATTGTGTGGCTCCCTGGTGTAGTTTGCACATCACTCTCTTCGCTGCATACTTGCAGCTGCACGACACCACCTGGCCATCGGGTGAGATGGGGTGGGCGCATCTTCACCCGCTGTGGCAGGAGAATGAGGATGGGAACTGAGAGCGAATCAAGAATCCTTCCGCCGCTACTGGCATGGCTTCCCTTTGTGGGTTGATCGATAAGTGAAAGCTCTACCGTTGGTTGATTTAAATATTTCCTTTCTGCTTATCAATCGTGTGCGAATTGTTATTTATATTTCGGGACTGATAAAATGAAATCGACTAATAGAAGAAAATTAAAATAGTCAAACTGCCTGTCTGTGTTTTGCTGCGGTGTCGGTGCCCATAAACAAACACGATATCTTCCGAAGACATAGCGGAAAACAACAGAATGTCCACCAGATAACAATTCTCTATCAGATCGCCAATGATTGCTACGATAGGTCTGCTCTTTGTCAAGAAGTTCCTGGTTCGATGTATCATTTGTGCAGTGCGGCAAGGTGATTGTTTTGCGTTATAAAGTGTCCAGTGAAGAATACAGCTAGTTTGACCACACGATGAGTCGAGGGATACGTACTAGCCGGCTTATTTCCTATGATGACACTGCCAGAAGTCCACCAATGGCAGTGCCGAGTAGGAATCGAATTTCGGAAGGATCTTCGTACAGAAATTCCTATGATCCTGGTAGTAGGAGGTGAGTTCAGTGGTGACCTGAGTTCCAGATTTTGTTCAGTACGGACATCAGATGCCTTCGTCTTCTCGTTTAACTTCAGAGAGCACATGTCCAAAACCATCGAGCAACTTCTGATCTGTGGACTTTGTGAACTTCGTCTTACGGTGCCGAAGATGCTGAACTGTCAGCATACATTCTGTCTGGAATGTTTGGAAGAGAATCTTCACAGACAAGCGGATAAGAGTAAGATTTCTCCATCTACTCTGGGGCTCTGTTACCCTAACTCTAAAGCTTTCCAATACATTTCCACAGGCTACATCGGATGCGTTACCTGTGGCACTAAGCAACTGCTTAAGGATCCGGATCTATCCGCCCTTCCATCGAACCTGCACATCGACAATATGCTACAGATGATGCAGCCAACCCCTTCCTGTCCCTCGTCGCTCGCTCCTACCCCAGTCGGAAGCTATCAGTTGGAGAATGTAAGCGTCCATCTTATCAAACAACATTACTATGTTGACCACCAATTAATTGGTCACTTATCGTGCGCTTTCGAATGATGGGAAGGCAAAAACATTCTCCCCTTATCATGCTCGGTACGCAATTTGTATCCAGTGTTGTGTTGAATAATGTTTTGTTGTGTGCCCCTTCTTTCTCTAATGCATTTCACAGAATCTGGCTCTTCAGTGCTCCAAGTGTCAAACTGTTTCGGAAACGGCCCTGCACAAATGTGATCACTGTATGTCGGTGAGTTTTCGTTGTGTGTTTAATTGTATTTTTATATTATTGTAGGTACTTTTATCTGTTTATCAACTTGTGTTATTTTCTTCTTTGAATTATTAACTTATCTATTTTATTTTATTTTATTATTCCAATATGACGGCTGAAAGCCGTATTTTCACCACCGCGTGTGGTGATTTTATATAATTCATGTTTAATAGATACAAGGCATTTCCTCCTTGTAATTTGCCTTATCCCGGGCATGCTCGGTGTTATTAACTTATCTATTTAGTTATTTTTTGTTTGGTGTTTTACTAAACAGTTTGATGTTTTTGTTATTCGAACTCTTTCGATTTTCGATTTCGCTTTTTCTCAAACTTCCCTTAAACATCCAGATACTAAAAAAATGTGATTCGTGCAATTACTGTCAAAATAGGAAGTTAGTTAATTGAAAAGAAAATTAAGGAAATTCTTGAAACCGGAATCGCATGCCATCGAGCACGAATTTCGATGCGTGTCGTCTTTTTATTCCCCCCTAGAAGGCATACATCTTAATTGGATTGCAAAGTTCGGGTACCCTTTAAAAACAAATAATACCAAACAAAACAAGTTCTTGCGTGTAGGTCTTCCAGTTAAAGAAAATCACCCGAAATTGATAACAAAATGAGAACACGTATCATTAGCAAACGCACGCGCGCATGGCCAAAAATAAATGCACGCCATTTTCGTTTTCGTTTGCAGATGCTGTGCGCAATCTGTTGGCTCGCACACGTGGATGAACTGGGGCGACAGGTTGGGCAGCTTGAGGGTCAGCTAAAGTCGGCCATCGAAAAATTGGATCATAAAATGATCGAATATAAGGTAAGTTCAATTAAGGGAAAATCAAAACTCGCTCAACCTTGCCCCGGAGCAACCTAGTGAAGCAGGAAGCAGACCCAGGCATTGTGCCCATTTCGATAACAAACGCCTGGACGAAAACTTAGGATTCCCGGGAATCAAAAATCAAGTGCGTCTTCTTCCACCCAAGAAGCAGTGGTAATCAAGCAACGTGGCGCCGCATTCATCTTGCCGAACGTGCCCGGAAGGAAGGACGAATAGGGCAAATTTGATGGTCAAAAGTGCGCACACGCCATTCGCGTGATCGAGAGTGAAAATAAGGTCACGGTGGATGACAAAAATCTGGTCTTATCACACGATCGCAGTACAAACGATGACGAGGCCGGCCTGACGGTCGTTCGAATGCAACGCACACGACTGCTATCTTTTAAATCTGCAAACGGAAGAAAGCTGGTGCAAGCGGATCTGATTGACGGATTTGTAGCACGAGGTTTGGACGGTGTTGCCAAAATGTCATGTCCATACGAGTCTGGCGCATGTGTTTTGTTATCAGACCGCGCACTTGCAAGCGATGGTTATTTAATGTAAGAAATTAACTTTCCTTCATATTTGGTCAATGAGTGAGTCTAAAAGCGGCCATTTTGGAGGGAGGGAGAGGTCCCCGTATTCGTAACGCTGGCGGCCAAAGCACGTGGGTCGGGGGCTACTGGTTTGAAAACAGTCGCGCACGTGCGTGGCATGGAAATGGCGGTTAATCTACCGCAGTTTGATCCGCTTGCGCTATCGATACTTTCGGCTTGGCCTTTCAATTGGCTCATTGCGAATGCAAAGTATTGCTTCCGTACCGAGTCCGGACACAAAACGCGCCATGATGTCGATAGGGGAAAAGTTGCAAAACCAAAATACGAAAGCTTCGATCGATTGTTTTGCGGTGAAATTGTTCCAATCGCTGTAAGGCGGATTCACCCGTTGGGTAGAATGTTAAAATATTTGGACAGAGACTGGAGTGTGATGGAGTGCAACATGTGTGTGCTAATAAATTGGGTTAGATTTAAGCGGAGTCTCAAAATTCCACTTGCTTGTTAAATTTCAACGCACGTAGGCGAACATTCTTGGTGAAATATTTAAATGATATTTGGCGCATTATTTGACTTCTTTTTAACGAAAAATGTGTGCATATTTAAAGTTTCTTTTCAAGTATTTTCCTCTCTCAAGTTTCGTATGCAGAAGAGAGAGAGAGCGAGTCAATTATAAATTTAATATTATTGTTATTGCGCATTTTCTGAGTGAAGTTGTACAATTTACAATTCTAGAGTCGTTCTCACCAACAACTCGGGTACGAAAGGTCTGGCTTAGAATATTAACTTATGAACGCAACTGAACAAACGATCATTTATGCAAATATGAGACACACTCGCGACTACCTGTCTTCCCCACTAACAATTACTCTCCTTCCTCGTGCTTTCAGAGCCGATTTTCCGAGATCAACGACGAGATAACGGTCTGTTTTCGCGACAAAATCCACGCCCTTCAACAGCAACAAACGGAACTATTAGGTGAAATTGATTGTACTTTCTTTTGGCGAACTGTCCCGTGCTACCCTTTGCCCCGGCCGTCCCTATACGCAGCTACCGGAATTCGATCGCTTTTGTGTAGTGCGTGCCGGACACTTCTTTACCGATGCGCAGCACGTTCTACTCCGCTTTAGCTGATTATTAGTGCCCTGTTTTCTGTTGCATTTTCGTTTCATGTCACCACAAACATATCGCACCAAATATGTCATGCCCGCGTGAGCCACTGATTGACGCCAACGCAACTCTCAACGTAAACGAACGGCCCATCGCACCCCGAAGACTCATCGCAAGGAATACTAAACGATGCGGTTTGTTCGCACGAACTGGTGAGGGAGAAAATTGATCAACTGCTCGCATCGATTGGCCGGCCGATTGTGGGATCGTTGGATCCGGTCCAGGTGTATCTGAAGCTGCACAAGGACATGTCGATTATACTGGAGGAGGTATCGCTGTGGGGTCGCGAACGTGTAACTTTTAATCGGGTAGGATAAGCAGCAGAAGAAAATGGATAAATCCATTGCAATTATGGGAGTTTCTTTTTACTACGCAGGATAAATTAAAAGTGGAAACAAACTATGACACTCAAACGACACCAACTGTTAAGCATAGTACCAGTATCAAGAGTACGCCCAAGCACAATTTGCACCCGAACTCATCCAAGGCCTCGGTAACTCAGTTTTATAAGTAAGTTTACCGGATTGATAACCATATTCGGCAATTAAAGTTACAAATCAACCATTTGATTGGGTCTTTTGGTTTCCAGAAGTCACGTTTACAAACCCAGATTGCTTTGGAATCACTGCCAACGGCCGACCGGTGTTGGCTTTGCACCGTGGAACCATGAAGGATTAGAAAAGCCACTGCTTTACGTTGCAGGATCGGAATGTCGTATCATTTTTGGAATAGATAAGTACGTACCTGAAGCTTAGTACTTCCAGTCGATTCGCTAGTACTTACCGAATGTACAAACATTCTTCCAGAACGAATGGTCACATTGTGCAGAAGATATCACACGAAGAGCTTAGCTACCCACAAGGAATCACATTCGATCCGGACCAGAGAGAACTGTTTGTTACGGACAAGTGGAAGCACTGCATCTTTGTGTTTTCCCAGGAAGGTCAGCTGCTTCGAAAACTGTGCTCCAAGGGCGATCAGGCTGGTCAATTAAGGTAAACATTGCTCACAAACTTTACGACTGTCGACATCGCTTGTACCGTTTGTTTTACATTTGCAGATCACCGGAAGGTATCGCTTTCTGTTCGAATGGAATCCTTTTTGTATGCGACACCGGAAACGATAGAATACAGGTTAGAATTATTAACAATCGTCTGTGTGGAAAAACAAATCTAACAAATTTTTACCTTGTTCACAGTGTCTCAGCACCAGCGACGGTAAGGTGCACTCCCAATTCGGACGTCTCACCAAGGATCAGCTCGTTAAGGGATCGCAGACAAAAATATCCTCCCGGATGGTTGATCTGAAGAATCCTACCGATATTGCCGTGCAGAAGGACGCCATACTGGTGCTGGATGCCGGCAATCGTAGGGTGAAGCTGTTCAACAAGTACGGCGAACAATTGCAAGAGTTTGGCCAAACCGGTACGATCAACGGTCAGTTCCAGTATCCGGAGGTGATCGGTGTCGATCCGGCCGGGTTTATTCTCGTGGGTGATGGTGGCAATGCAAAGATTCTAGTTTACCGCCCAAATGGACAGTTCGTAACGGCGCTCGGATCGCGTGGAGACTCCGCGGGCAAATTTAACTGGATTTCGGGCATTTGTGTTAGCAAAGATTGGGAAATTGTCATCAGCGATTACAAAAACCATGCGGTGCAGCTTATCTTCTAAACCTGTAGTGATACTGTTATGAAAATCGCAAAAAAGGGGTTTCACTACCGACTGGGGGGAGTAGTTAAAATAGTTTTTATATTTACACAACTGTTGCGTGTTAAAATAGTTCCATTCTAAAGCTCTTCAAATAAATAAATACATCGTATAAAATATGTAATCGAGTTCTGTTCCACGCATTCCGCTTGTCGCTCACACGCCGAGAGCTTCGGTTTGTTCGAGAATCGGGCAATCAAATGAAAAGCTAACGTTAATTTGATGTAACTACTATATTAATTAACACATGTACCATGCCAATTATTATGTACAAGAAAACTGCTTCATCACCGCCGAGATTAAAAATATTGCCATCGAGCAACGTATTAGTCTAGGGTGCCTTACGTACTAACACCAATCATGTTGGTGCAGATGCGGTTGCAGAATTGCTTAGAACAATGGCATTAACAGTGGCGTACTGCAACCGTCGGGTCATATTATGGGAGGGATTCGGGTTTAGCTTCTACTTCCTTCACATGTTGGCCGTGAAACAGTTGTGTTCGCGATGGTCCTTTGGCATTGGCCAGGTATCAGAGTAGCTTCGTTCGGCGATAACTGACGCTGCTCACGTTAAATTGCACAGCGCGTTGCACGAATTGGTTGATAAGCTTTTACTCTTACCCAGCGTAATGCCTTCTTCGTCCTCCGCAGCATTGATTCCATCGTGACGTCGCTGTAGAATACAAAGAAGCGAATTGTGTACTTTCATGTGAATTGTGTGAGACCATCGAAAAGGTTAACTGTCGGACCTTTAGCTCAGTTGCCAACGTCATAAATGCGTCATCGATGCAACGATTATCTTTTGCCGACGTTTCCATCACGAACATCACCTCGGGGATGTACTGGCACAGGTTTTGGGCTTCGGAAAACTCCACCTCCCGTATTGAGTCCAGGTCGGATTTGTTACCTATCACGAATATCATCACATTCGAGGCCGTGTACCTTCGCACCTCGTCGATCCATCGTTGCAGACTGAGAAAGGATGACCGTTTTGTGATGTCGTACACTAAAGACGGTGAAAAACATAGAACCATTTAGTATTGGACACCTGTTCGCTCGTTCCCAAACGGTAAAGATACGAACCAATTAAAACACCGTTAGCCGATCGGTAATAGCTTTGCGTAATGGTACGAAAACGCTCCTGGCCCGCCGTGTCCCATATTTGTAGCTAAAATAAAACAAAAACTAACTGATTAGAATATACGTCGTGTGGTGTAAATCGCAGCAATTGACCTTTGGCCTCCTGTGGCAGGGATTAGTGGGCTTCATTCTTATCTTACCTTAACCTTCTTCCCATCGACGGACACGGCTTTCATCGAGAAGTCGACACCGATCGTGTTGCCGTGACTTTCAATGAAGTTGCCCGATTTGAACCGCTGCACGATGCATGTCTTGCCAGTGCCACAGTCTCCAATTAGTACGATTTTAAACAGGAAATCAAACGATTCGTCACCAGCCGTCGATATCAACGATGTTGGACCAGAGGTGGACATTTTGCTGGTTTCCTTCGTGAAGCTCTAGCACTGATACTTCCACACCACGTGTACGATGTCTAGGACGATCAAAATTCTACCAGCGTGCGTTATTCAATCGTCTCTAGAAACTGTGGAATTATTAATAAATCGCAAAACCAACTTCTGCCACCAAAGATGATTGTTTTCTTTGTGTGTTGTTATGAATTTGAGACGCAAGTGCGCGCTCAAGCAGCGTGCACACGATCCAATGTTGTGACAGCTTCGTTGACAGTCTTGAAGTTGCATCGTGTAGACAGGCCTTGTTTCTCCTTGGA
Organism: Anopheles maculatus; assembly: GCA_002091835.1. Taxonomy (NCBI): domain Eukaryota; kingdom Metazoa; phylum Arthropoda; class Insecta; order Diptera; family Culicidae; genus Anopheles; species Anopheles maculatus. The sequence continues at coordinate 277,624 of KZ061765.1, forward strand.
AACGTCAACAAAATCCACAGCAGTCTCGCAGAACAAAAACAGAATCATAAACAACACACGCAAAAATGAAAGAATTGGGCAAGAATTCTTCTGTCCTGCCGGCTGAAGGGATTGCTCAATATATTCAGGATGTTCGCCTTCGGTAAGACTCCAATACGCTTCTTGGTTGATGTGCCATAAATCTCATCCCAACTTTCACCAGGAAAATCACCGGGTCACTTAAACTTGCCACGAAAACACTACAGCTGCTGATGGATCTCGTGTCGAAAACATCCTGGACCACAGCAGAAGAACTGTTATCGCTTATTCGCATCCAAGGTCGCTTTTTGGCCGAAGCTCTTCCGCACGATATCGTCGTAGCCAACACCATCCGGCGTGTGATGAAAATAGTGCGCGAGGAGTACGATTCCTCCCGTGTGGTGCACTTCGACGATGGGCAAAGTATTCTCTCACTTCACAAACTGGTAACTCAGGCAGCCGATCCGGAACGGGACGATTACTCGAAACCGATGCCTGGGCTAAAGAATGCACTGGTTGACCATTTGTCGGAAATAGCAACCGAGCTAGAAACGACGGGCGACTCGATATCTGCCCAGGCCGCTGAACACATACATTCGGCGGAACTGATCATGACCATCGGCTATTCGCGTGCGGTAGAAAAGTTCTTGCGCAAAGCAGCCGAAACTCGTCCGATCGAGGTGGTGGTGGTGGAATGTGCTCCCGATTGCCGTGGTCAACAGTTGGCGGCCAATCTTGGACGGGCAAAGATACAAACGACACTTATTTCCGATGCGGCAATTTTTGCGATTATGTCACGCATTAATAAGATCATCATCGGTACGCATTCGGTGCTGGCCAACGGTGGACTGCAGGCGGTTTGTGGCACGTACAGCTTAGCACTGTCGGCGAAACACTTTTCTGTGCCGGTGATTGTGCTTGCCCCGACGTACAAACTGACTCCGGTGCATTTGTGTAATTACGGGCAGGGTGATTTCAACATTCTGGGCAACACGGAAGCGGTTCTGCCGTTCAAAAGTTTGGCCGCACGGTTCACGAAAGCGTACAATCCGCTGTTTGATTACGTACCACCGGAACTGGTGACTTCGTTACGAACAAGTATGGCTAGAACTGTGGATGAAATGAGAATAGTGATGTTTAATAATATTTCTGTTTCCATTCCTCAGTGGTTCGAATGCTCCTTCGTACATCTATCGTTTGATAGGAGAACTGTATCATCCGGACGATAGTCAACTGTGAAGCACAGCACATGCAGGTAATTCTTGATAAAATAAAAGAAAGAGGTCGTAAGTTACGAAACACTGTTTGGATAATTCTTTCATAAACTCTTTTCTTACGAAAGAATAGTCTTCTTCTCCGCAACGAATTCATTTGTAAGTGTATAGTTATTTTAATGCATTCATTTGATCCATCGTTTTAAAACGCGAACTCAATTGAAAAGCACATTTTATTTCTGGAGTTCACCATTTGGTCGATATTTTTATTCTTCAAAGCGCAGCTGTTCGTTTGGTGTTAGCGAATATTCGAACCTCATGCAACTGTTGTAGGGTTCTGGCGTCAAACGACGCGAAACTGTCAAAAATGCAGTTTGTAAACAAAACAAGCAGTGCGTGCAAACGAAACATTCCGCGAACAAGTTTTAATTGAAAACCCCTCAAATAAAGTGCATTGAATTAGTTTTCCACGATGAGTTCTAAAAACTCGGCTCTGGCATCACTTACCGCCACTTATACAGACTCGGAAAATGAAGAAGAACGTCGCTCCGACGACGATTCACCTCAGTCGGAAGGAGGAAGTTCTGTGTCACAGGTTTGTCGCTACGATCCGAATGCTGTATGGCAGCTAGGTTTTACATTCTTGCTCTTTTCCATTTTAGATCCGTTCTCGTCAACAAACACCTCTCCGGGAAATGTCCGAGAGCTCTGGAACGCCTGTGACCCAAAGTAACATCGCTAGCCTTCCCTTCAAATCGGCAGAACCTAGTGGTGCAAGCGATAATGGAACACCCGGGCCACCACCGCGTAAGAAAGCTCTCCGTCTCGTTAGCTACATCGATGATACAATCGTTGATACGGACGAGGATAACAACTCCCCAGCCCATAGCGACCCAGAAGAGCCAGTCGAATCCGAACACGAACCAGAACCACAACGAAGCCCTTCACCGGAAAAGGTGGACCGAGCGAAACTGTATGGCTTCAGCCTACCACCCGAACCGAAGGGCAAATGTTCACAGGAACTGCAAGATAAGATAGCAGCACTGCACGAAAGGATGAAAAACTCCAACATGGACACGAACCGCATCATTCAGGAGCGTAAAGAGTTCCGCAATCCAAGCATCTACGAAAAGCTGATTCATTTCTGCGACATTAACGAGCTGGGCACAAACTATCCGGCCGAAATATTTGACCCGTTCCAGTGGGGCAAAGAATCGTACTACGAGGAGCTTGCAAAGGCACAGAAAATCGAGATGGAAAAGGTGGAAAAGGCACGCAAGGAAGCGACTAAAACGGAAATACAAACGGGCGTGAAGCGTGTCGATCCGGACGAATCGAAGAAGCGCAAATCGAAATGGGACCAACCGGGTGTGTTGGGAGCGGCCCCCGGTATGCTGGGCGCGGCAGCTGCCGTTGCCATGGTCAATGCACTGAAACCAGCGGGCATATTGCCACAAACGCTCACAACCACAGCAACCGGGACGAAAGGAACCGTCATATCGGCGTTCGGATCGTTACCAAAGAAGCCCAAGGTTTAGTGTGAAGGCGAGCGAGGAAGAATTGCAAACAATAGGACAAATAAATCGAATTTTAAATGTTTCTCTATAAGTAACTGTGCTTGTAGTTTCCTTCCATAAACGAAAACAAATATCGTTCTTCGGATGTTACATCCCCGTAAATAGCAAAACCCCTTTGTGTAATTAAAAACAGTTCTTTATTCGTTTCAGTTGCATAAAATCAATTACAGTCATATGGGAGGGGTCTCTTACATGCTAAAACACAAATTGATCGATCGGAACAGAGGGAGAGAAAAACACTTATTCTGCAGTTTCGTTCGTTCTCCGAGCCCAGCACTGTACACGGCCCGTAAGCTTACGAATGTCGAAAAGATGAGCAACTTCAGGCATTTTAGCTAAACTTACGAATTACAGGAAACAACACTATTCAAACTCCTGTCTTTCACCTCTCCATTAAATAAACATCTTAACGGTATTACTACGCACGCAAAGCTGTAGCAGAGAACGTGTTTAACCTATGTAAATTGTATACCTTAACCAGCAATAATATTACCAACAGTGGGCATACGCGATAAACAACAGCGCAGTAGAAACTGACGAATAGAAAACAGTTTATAAACAATATTCAAACTATGCTAACAAGACATTTGCTAAGAGTCGATCAAGGATCGCTACAAAATGGAATAAATATGCGTACGATAAGGGTACGATAGGCTATCAAATTTAACTACTATTCGCTACTTATGCGTTGAGGAAACCGTCAGTAACGTCTCTTCTTGCTGAGGACATTACTTCGTAGAGGTTCCTAACGGTTGCTTTTTTTTTGGCAGGTACTTATGAAGCTAACGTCGCCCGAAAATCTCGTTTCATTTGAGCATCGGTTTGCAATCGCTTGCATTTGCATTGTCTTAAACCATAAAACGTGGATGGGTTAAAATTGACTTAAAATGATTACTTCCTATACCTATGATGATTCTTTACCGATGAGCAAAGACTCCGGCAAAGATTAAATACATATATGAATAGCCAAAAGCAGTTTGTAAGCCATTTTTGGTATTATAGCCGTGATGTAAGCTACAACTACCATACCGTCGATCGTAATCGCTACGCTAGGAACTTACAGCTAGGACTTAAAATTTAGGTTCAATTGCATCCTTCCAGTTTCACACTTGCGTGTATAAACTGTGTTCCTTAAGTCTAGTAAACCTTAACACGGATGGTTGTAGTTTATTGCACATATCCGGCCTAGTGTGTAATGTAGACGGGCACAACCCGAATCGGATGGACCCGTGCTACGATTACGGGGTTCCTTGCGGAATTGTTAAATCTAAAATTGCTTCCTCCTAAACTCACACTTTCGTTTATTATTGCAAAGGACGTGCAAATGCATGTCGCGTATCACATTCGTTGCTAGCTGGCTACAGTTTCGCTGTTTTTAACTTCAAAATAGTTTAAGAAATAACAAAAAAAGAAAACAAAACAAGAGTAAAATGTTGGAGATAACAGCAAAATTAATAAAATAAAACACAACTCAACAACAAAAGAATAACAAAGTTGAAAACAGCTAAACGAAACTGTAGCAGCAGCAGCAGAACTTAATAGTTGTTAAGGGAAACAAAAAAACTCATACACACACATACACACACACACTCAATTCATCAGCCTTGACTTTCACACTCCCACACACTCTCTTTTCATCGCTCAAAAATAAATATTCATGCTAAGTTATCTTAACATCAAATTGCACAGTTGCCATTGATTTGTCTCCAACGTTTCTCTACGCACTAGAACCTAACCTACACGGCTATCCAAAGTGTCCGCTTCCTTCGCTAAGAAGCGAGCCGACTCGCAAGGATAAGCTCAATACTTGTGGAGGTACAATAACTCAATAATCTCGAACGGTGTGCGACCCCACCCCGAAACGGTTATGTCCCCGGGTCGAATGTAATGTACAAAGTTGGCCTTACACAATGCCTAGAATCTTACTTCTAAATCGATTAAGGAAGAAAAAAAAGTACTAAAAAGAAGCACAGCATTATTGCACAAAGTAGTGGAAAGTATTGCTTTTACATTTAGCTTTTAGCAGTTCCTTCAATGAACGGTGGCAGCGATTGCACGGTCCGCACTCGGGGCAACCGTCAGATGTGACGGTTTGCGTATGTTCTTGAAGAACACCGAATGTGTTTCCACACTCTCCGCCCCCGACTCGGAGATATCGTCCAGATGGGAGTCAAGATCGTCCTCATCCGAGATGCAGGACGCATCGTCACTACCGTCAAACTTCTCGTCATCGGACGAGTACACCCGAACGCTGATCGCATCGGAGGTGTTAAAGAACACACCATTAGGTGACTGGAGTCTTTGATGTGAAGGACCCGGTTCCATCTCGCCCCGCTTTATGGCCACAGTCCGTGCGATCGTCGTTAGGGATGAGGATGGCGAGGCGGAGGAAGGTGGTGTCGGTGGTGGTGGCGGCTTACTGTGAGGCTTCTCGATCAGTTTCACAGCAACACCCGGCACGCCGGAAGGTTTCTTCGTCGGGATGGTGGCCGTCGGTGGTGGAGGTGGTGGTGGATTCGGCGGAGGTAGCGGAGGTGGTGGAGAGCGTGGACGTGCGATCGATTTGTCGACCGCGCGAGATCCACCGGCAGACGATCCACCCGTGGACGATCCACTACGGTTGGTGCCGGTCGCTTCCGGCGTTCCTGGGGCTTTTTCGTTCGATTCCTGCAGTGCACAGATTTCGTACTTGTTCTCTTCAAGAATTGGCCCTTCGACGCCCGGTCCATCCGGAGATTGGGAGCTAAAGTTAAATCGCTCGTAAATCTTTTTGCCGTTAAGCTTTGACTCACTGGAATCGGCACTCATGTAACCGCTGTCCTGTTCCTTGGTGCTCGATCGTGAGTTACTTCGTACGATCGTAATGTTGCGTGGGTTGGACGTTGATGGTTTCTCTCCGTCCTCCGCAGTTGGCCCCAGTCCAGAACGCTTCCGATGGTGATGATGGTGGTGTGCGCGTAACATCTGCTGTTGTTGGTAGTGCGATCCATACACACCACTCCCGGACGAGTCATCGATCAGCGACGATATGCCTTCATCCTTGTCGAGTATATCGGACGAATCGGATGTCTTCTCTAGATCCGGATCACCCGACTTCCCGTTGAACTTGGCCGTCGCTATTCCGATAAACTTTTTCCATGCGTTCTTCAGATCTTTCGACTTTTTAACGCGATCTCTTAGGCCCATCGCGATCTGCATACCGTTCGAGGACTGGTTTAACTCCACCCGGAACACCTTCGTGGTGGTGGGAGAACCCGAGGGCGAAGCTCCGATCGGAATCGGTCCACTGATGTCGTAGATGGATGGTTTCTCATCTTCAGCATCCTTCGGATTGATCGACGGTCCGTTTCGATTGATCGGGTAGCTATAGTTGGAGAGCGTTTTCGTCGACAGTACCTCGATTTTGTCGATGTCCTCGATGAACTTTGCTTTGCTCATTACCTGCTGATGTTGCTGCTGCTGCTGCTGCTGCTGCGTCTGACGAGTGCGCAGATCGTAGATTTTGCTGTCCACCTGCTGCAAGAAGTTCTTGCTATTCATCTCTCCCAGTGTCATGTAGCTTTCCAAAATTCCATTCAACTCCTCCTGCGACCGTTGCTTCTCGTCGATTCTCGCGTACTCCGTCTTGTCCGTGATGTAAAGCGACTGATCGGCAGGATTCTTGTGAACGTGGCTGTAGTTGGGAAGCTTACCCTGTGAGCTACGGTTTTTGCTCGTACTACTACTATTACTACCACCCGAAGCCGTACGATCATTGTCCGAGATACCCGTGAACTGCGTGGAGTCACTTTCCGCCGTGAAGCTGTTGATCGATTCGTAGTTCTCGCTGGTGGTGGTGCAGAAGTTTGGCTTCGGTGCCGGACCCGTCGGTGGGTTAGACAGTTTCTCGCTGTTGCTCCAGCAGGCCAGGTTCTTCGGCGCTATACCATAATCTTCCACCTTCTTCAGCTGCAACCGTGGATGATCGTACACGGTAGTCTGCCGAACGTTGTCCGGTGGAATCAAATCCGGTGGAACCAGCTTCGGTGCCGGTATCAACGCATCGCCCACATTTGTACGTTGGCGTCGCGAGTGTCTCGTCTCGAGCGTTAGCAACTTCCCCGACTTTACGTCCAGCTCGGAAAGGTTACTCAGCGAACTTCGAATAGCCGGTGGACCGGTAGCTTTTGGGTTCTTCGATTCGTAGATTTCCCTCAAGCTACCGAAGCTCGTTTCGTGCTTGAACGAACCGGTACTTTTCAGCACAAAGTGACTGTTCAGATCGGCTGGCAGTGACGTTAGGCTGGACTCGATGCCGCCCCCTTCAACCCGTCCACCCCGCTCGCTCTCCCAAACGTTGCTCCGATGGCGACTTACGGCTGCTTTCGTTTGTCCGTTCTTCTTCGGCTTACGGTCCAGTGTGTCCGGCTCGAACTGATCGCTGTCCGTCGCCGACAGGTCGCAATCGTCGGGACTGTGTTCCACCTCGATCGTGATGCTCCCCTGAAATGGCGTGTCACACTTGATCTTCGGTACCTTTTTCTTCGTCCTGCCACCGGCATTGGGCTGCCCGGCGCCCAGTGGCGAAGCCTGCGGAACGTCTTCATACTCATCGGACCGGATACTGACGGCTTCGCGTTCCGTCTTGATCGTGTCAGTATCCTTTCTAAAACCCTCCACCCGATCGTATATGGCGTTGCGTATTTCGACCTCCTCCTCGAGCGGGAGTGCGGTGCTAAGCGAGGGTGACGGTTGCGACCCGAGATCGCTACTGTTCGTCGTGGAGGTGTTGAAGCTCATCGGTGTTTTAGAGGTGACCCGCTCCAAGCTATCCGTTTCGTAGTCCACGATCAGATAGTGGGGCGATTTGCGGGAGTAGATCGGCGAGTCCGGCTGGTACTTGCTGTACGAGTTCTTGCCGGACCGGTTCCCGAGCGTATTACACTCCTGGTCCGAGTTTAGGAAGTCGTGAAAGAACTTCTCGTTCCGGTAGCGCTCATGACGATCGATACTGCTGAAGCGACTGTCAGACGAATCGACATTGTAGTCCATCGATTCTAATTGTGGCATCGGCAACCGGTCAGCATGCCGTTCGGACCACGAACGGATCTTGCGCTGATCCATGGCGAGTGCCTCGTACACCATGTCCGGCATCTGATTGATGTTGCGCAGCTTCATCGGTTTAACGTTTGCGTACTGATCTAGCACCTCCTGCCGACGCTTGCTGGAAGTGGCGGCGAGAGGCACGAGAGCTGCCGATGGTGGGGAAGTAGGATGTGCTCTTCCTGGTCCATTCGGCGCAGGAGCCTTCTTGCCATGTGCGTGATGATGATGGTGAGCCGAGTGCGATACCGATAGCTTCTTGTGTGACATCACCGGGGACGCCTCGAACTGAGGATTGTTGTAGATCTCACTGCCGGCGATGCTGTAAAGATCCCGCTTATCGTACATCTTGTTCGTGTCCAGATTTGCCACCGAATTGTTCGTGTTCTTAATGTACAGGTCCTGGTTGGTTGGCTGCACCGATCGACTCTCCTCGTAGATGAAGCTACTGTTCTTCATCAACGCGCCCGCTCCTTCCTGCATGCCAAACTTGCTCATCTTACTGACCAAATCCGACTTCAAGCTGTGAGACACAATTTTGGGTGCCGAGCTAGTGTCCGAGCGTACCGATTTGCTGGCGGACGGTATGCGTACCACCGAGGAACGTTCCTTCACACTGTTCGCTACGATCGTTTCATTGTCCGACGTTGACGAACTGTCGCTGTGTAAACTCCCCGTCTTCGATACTCGATGGCTTTTCGGTTGCTTTTTAATGTCCGGACGAATAGGCAATGAATCGGGTGCGGTCCCTCGATCCTCTTGCGACTTGAGTGACTCCAATGATGGTTGATCACCTACTAAGGCAGGGTTAGCGATTCCAGCTCCGTCCGATTTCGGTGTTGGAGTTGTGCCATCCGTTTCCGATGTGCCTCCACTGCCGAGCAGGTTCGATTTACTGTCGTACATGTCTGCCTCGGCAATACCATCCCCGTGTGTGGAGGACACGTCTTCCAGCCATTTGCGAATACTGTTCTGCTTATCACCACAATTCTTACAGTTGCTTGACGGTACCATTACTGGATCAGACGTAGCTACCTTCTTCTCGCACCCAGGACACCCCGAACAGGCACTCTTCCGAGAACTATCCTTACGAGAGCTGATCAGACTGCTGCGACGGCTTGCCGGTGCAGTCTGTACCGCGGCGTACGTTTCCGAACCGGCTGCATGCTGCAGTTCCTCCGGTATAATGTTCAGCGAAGGTTGAAACCGTTTCGAGGACATCTTGTACTTGGCGATCGTGATCACTTCGCGGATTTTATTCAGAAATTCGATAGCTGCCGGAGGAGGTGACTGAGAGAAAGAAAGGGAGAGAGAAAGAGCGTGGCAAGATCAGCAAAATGCGAGTCGAATGTGTTCACGAGCTCCAATACTTACAACTAGAAGATGTGGCTCGAAGTAGGCGGGATTGAAGTATAGCTTCCGGCGCATCGTACCGTTCACGATGGACTTCATGCTTTCGAGCTTTTCTTCGTTGTTCAGTTCTTCGACAATGGATACATTTTCCTCGGGCAGACACTCCGTATCCTGGCCACCGGTATTCAGCGGATCCTGCTGGTGTTGGTGCTGCTGTTGTTGTAGATGATGGTGATGATGAAGCAGCAGGGCGGACTGCTGGGATAGCTGCTGCTGCTGCTGAAGGCGAAGTTCGCCATCCATTTCGGTACGCCCTGAGAAGTTTTTTGGCTGATGTTTGCCGGTTTGCATCTGTGATTGGGAAAGCGAACAAGCGGGAAAAAAAACAATTACCCTGCTGCTGTAATACAGAGCGAGCTGATGCTACCCTACCTGCTTCTCAACGTCGGTCGTTATATCATCCTCAAACTCCGACACCGAATTGGAATTGTCACTAATGAAGCCCGAATTGTCGCTCAGGTTCGGGAAGTGTTTCAGCAGCGGATTGTTCTTGACGATGCCCATTTCTTCCGCGTGCAGGCCCACGCTCGTGAGGCCTCGGTGCGGCCCAATCGTTGGTCCACCGCCCTGACGTTGACTTCCGCCGAGTGCGTTACGTCCGATAAAGCTGGCCCGTGCCTGTCCACCGAAGGGGCTAACGGCAGCACCCATCCCAACACCGAACGTAACCTGATCGTTCTGCTGGTAGGTGGAGTAGTCATTCTTCAACCCATTCCCGTCATCGTTCGAGCCCGATCTACTCTTCCGTTTCTTCATGTGGATGTAGAGAAAAACCGAAGCAATGTAGATCAGGCCGAGGCACAAACTGCAGACCGCGATCACGATGTACTCCTTGGTGGAAAGGCCAGACTGTTGCTCGATGTGTGTTTCGGAAGCGAACGACACCTCAGTTACATCTAGAAAGGGTAGAAAAGGGATAAGAAAATATGTTCTTATATTCTGTTATACAAACTGTTATACAATACTAATTTCGAAACAAGTCTTTTTACTCAAGATTCTAATTCAATTTTAATCCAAATCATGTGAAAACATCTGTTATACTTCTTTATAGCAACTGTTATACACTTTTCTTTTCGATTTATTCATCGCTTTTTCACACCACTCCTAAGATATTCAGTGGCATAACATTAATTACCCTACCAGCAGCATAAATCATAAGGGAAAGTCAATGCATATTGCTTCCCTTACACCATTCCGATGCTCACGAAATTCACACTCATTCAACCCTTGTGCCTTATGTCACTGGCACCCTTTATCAAAATGGCCCATAAAATGCTACACTCAATCACCTCCTAGGAATTGACTGTTTGAAATTATTTTCCACTCATTAAACCCTAATCATCATCGTACGCTTGAAAGAAAACTCATTAAAAATCATTTCCCTTTTCCCCCGAACGTACGCCGGAAAAGTGTGATCCCTTTGCTTGGGATCCGCGATCTACCGGTTACGCACTAAGAAATTGCCATCGCTTTAAAACGACCACCAAAAAGTTTGAACTTTGGAAGGGCTTTTTAATGGTCTCAGTCAATCGTTGCATACCGATGGTCACCGATTTTCCACCCAGTTTTTCCGATGCATTTCAGATGAGGCGTCCATTATTGCGAATCGCACTACTCAACCTGCTTGGTGCTTCATTGGTTTCGCCATTGGGCAGCTAAACATTGCGAGTAGATGGTCGAGTAAAAAACTGCGCTGGAGATACGCCTCACCACCATTTAAGATGATTGCATCACGTTGCGCCTACAGACACCTATCGTACAGGTACCCGCAGACTGATTATTTCGTTCACCCTGCCCGCTGATAACGTTATCGTGACGGTGCGTCGTTGAGATGCAGCAGCAAAAAGTGAAAGTTTTCCAAACCGGCCAGCGCGTTGAGTAATAATATTCATAATTGTGTGATAATACTGAAGCACTGCCGCGTACCAGTGTGGCCCAGTGCATTGGCATCCGGTCATCGGTGTGCCGGTCCAGACACAACACTTTCGACTTTTCACACTCACACCTTGCAAACTGTGTCCCGCAGGTGTGTCGCTGGGAAAATTCCCTTTCTATTGCGTGTGCTTCGGTGCTTAGAAGTGTGAGGTCACCGCCGATGTCAGCTGGACAGTAAAAACCCACTGCTGGACGTTTAAATAGATCGCCATGACACTTGACTCTGCTGGCGGACCACACTGTCACTAACCGTCCGACTAAAGTGAAAAGGAAAAACGACACACTATTTAAAGGTGTGTGATTTACGATCGCAAATCGGTCTGTCCTCACACCACCAGTCGGTGACGATTCTTCAGCTCAGCATGCGACGACCAAGGAAGAATGGCACAAAAAGCAAACGGACCGCACACCAACACGGCTGCGATCGTTTCACACAATTAGCATAATCTGTGATTTAAAAGGAATCACCCTGGTGGTGGCCGGTCGTGGATCGTGGGTCCGTTGAAGCTGGCGACGAAGGCGAACACATCGTTACCAGGATAAATTATGACATTCGCGACCCTATCTTCTTTGAGTCTCGCAAGAAAAGCTTGCTTGGCTCAAAACAAAACCAGGAGGGGAAAAACACACTGTGACACCTGACGCGAACGTTAGCTCCATTTCCATTTTGTTTTTCTTTCTCCGATGAAAGTGAAACTTCTTCTCCAGCACCTTACCCATCCTGCTCGATTGTTGTGCTTCTCTGGGGCATGTAAAAAAAGTGCTCAAATTGCACGTGAAATGTGTGCAGCGTTTAATCCCCATCCCCCGCTTGTAATGGGTGGGAAAGGAAAAGCGTTAGACACTGGACCGGCCGCAAAAACATTACCTCTGTGTGTGAGTATGATTTTTGTTTTGGTTTCGGCTATGGTTCCGAGGTTCACAGATATTCAAAACAATTCCGACCACTTCGGCAAATGGAAGACGAATTTTGTAAACAGATGAAAATGGGGTACCAAAAAAAAAACGCCCAGATGCAAGCTCGGTTGCATCACGACGGATTCGGTATCTTCCGTTTTGTAATTGGTGTGTCTCTTCCGGTGCGGTTGGAATGTTATGCATACCATGCAAGGAATTCATCGCATAGCGAAACAAAACTCGGAACTAGCGGAGATAATGTTCGTTATGGTCTGGTTCGTTATGAATCTTCATCATGGTGCAGTTCTTCTTGTTCTCCCTTACTATTTGTGATTATTGGTTATAATGTTTCAATATTCAATATTGGTGTTTCCATAAATTTTTCACTAATTTTTGGACTATATTCGGGTTGAAGTTTACAATTTCTGGACTATCCAGAATCTTCCCGTCCCTGCTTCAGAAATGTATATAACATTACTGTTTTTTTTTTCAAATAACAGTACTGTTAACTGTTTTTAAGTTAAAAAAAAATCTAGAAAAATTGTTAAAACATGTCTAAATAATCAAACAATTCAATATGCATATCAATATTCATTATAAACGTTGATGTAATGTGAAATAAATTCAATATAAAAGTAACTGAGCAGCATGAAAGCAATCAAATCACTTAATTAATAAAACGAAATAATTAACTTAAAAACAACATATGAAAACAATAAGAAAAACTAAAACCAGAACATAAAAACAGTAAAACAAATCACAATATTCGACGAAAAAAACTGTTTTTTAAATACAGAAAACTGATTACATTAAAACTGATAAATCATATCTAAATAAGCATACAATTTAATTTTCATTTGAGAAAGAATGTAACATTTCTACAATGGTAAAAGTCAATTTGACATACATCTGTCGTTAAGCATGTTAATAAATTGAACTAAAATATAAAAAAAGGCTTCAAAAGTTAAAAAAGCAAGGAAAAGTCACCAAATTATTCAAAAATATAGAAAACAGTAAGCATTAAACTCAAATGAAGAAATTTTAACTAAAACTAAAATAATGAAATGAAGCTGTGGAACTCCTACTCCTATTTAAAAATGAAAAAATGTTTCTTTTAGAATAATAAAATTCATACAACTCTCTTTATAAAGAATTCCGTTCATGGCATTCAACATTTGCTAAAATCAAAGTGTTTTGTGGTATTCTATGTTCGCCCAATTTATAACCTCATTCACCGGTACTAATCACTAAAACAGCTACGAGGCTAAACGTCTGTTTACTGCCCCATTTGGCAAATGAATCTTTCCAACAAAAAACCCCCACACACACACACAAACGGAAATCGTTATGAAATCAACCATCAAATCAACAACCGGTTGATCATGTAAATTTGCACTAAAAACCTAAAGCTTCCCATCAAAAAAAAAAAAAGCCAACGCCCAATAAACCAAAGAGGCGGAAAACAGTATTTAGCTAACGTTTCCTATCTGACCCCTGTAGAGGCGCCCGAGGAAAGCATTATGAACTACGCGTAAGGTATCGATGTTTTAGCTCACCAAGAACAACGTGTCCAATTCCGGACGAAAATGATTCCCACCATGGTAATATCTCCCTGTCTATCTCTTTCGGTTCTTCTTTTTTTTGGGGGGTAACAATCCAATTCCCTGCTCACTCGCTAATAAACAAATAAATCGGTGCTATAAAGAAAAACGGGTTGGCTTCCATAAAACCTGCCAAGGGAAGTCAACGTTGTAACCTGATGGAAGCGCAAGAATTCGAACCGTTGATGAGAATGGTTGTAGTTGCATGGGTTTTAATTTGTAAAACCGATATCGAAATGCAAATGCAACTTGTGCTTCTGCATGCTCCAGTTTAGACCGGTTGCATCATCACCGTGCCTGTTGGGGATCCTCTTTTGCATCGTAAACTTCTAACGGTTCGGATGCCCGAATGAGCACCATCAAATATTATTAATTAAGACACAACCGGATCCATGTTGAACGGCTTTATCGATGTGCATTTGGTTAGGATTTCTTTCAACCCTTAGTCCAGCTTTAGGTTCAGGCTAAAGATTAGGAGTTCGTGCGTTTAACAAAACCACAAAAAAACCGACTGTTGACTTACGCATAATAGGTCGTTATCCCAAGGCTTTCGTTCAAACCACGTTCGAGACGGATTTACAACACCTTCAACACAGCCCATCAATGTTGCGAGTCGTAAAACATTCTCCAGACCTTGATCGCTTATCTCCCGATCTCTCGCGCCCTCCACTTTGGTTCTAAAACTCAACGATTTGATCTAAATACTCGATTGCGGGATCAGCGCCGTAGAGGAATTTATAACACCCCGCGCTTGGATCCTGATCGGAACCAGTTCAGCGTAGATACATTTACGACCGCTCTTGTTGCGAGACGTCTAATGACCGATCATAGCATAGACCACTGCGCGTTAGCTTTCTGGCAACGATATCATCTACGTGACGATAGACTTCGAGCTATCGCTAGTGCAGTCGCTAAAGGGAAGCTTTCCGCATGTTTTAATTTTATTTCTCACCTCAAGCAGCATGTACTTTACAACGTACGGTGCAGCATAAAACTTCCTTCTGCCGGAGTTGGATTGCAACATAAACGATAGAACACCTTACACAGTTGATGAGCGGTTGCAAATCGATACCATAAATTAATAGCTAAATTTATAGCACCCAATCTAGCACGCCATGGAAGCATTGGGTGAAAAATGAACTAGGAAAGACAATCTAATTGGCAATGGCAACACGATTGAGTGCTCAATAAATGTCCCGAGGAAAAGGAGTGTACACTTTTATACGTTCGTGTACAATTACTGAACCTTTCAATCGATTTTTCATGATCGATGTTTTATTGGTGTTGAAATGAAATGCTTCTTCCGAGTGTAAAGGAGTACAGGATCAACTAATGAGTATTGCATTGCATGAGGTTTATGTTTTAATCTTCTAAACTTGTTCATTTTTTGCTCAAAATGAAAGGTTGCGGCAAGAAAATCGTCAATTTCTACGCATTAAAATATCACTTTGTTTGATTTATTCACGTTCCAAATGGCAATTTTCCTGCATCATTGCTACCCGAATTGGAATTCTCTTTATTCTTAACATTTCTCCCGCTTATTGTGTACATGCGGCGCTTACTTCTAACAAATTCTTTACGCACTCGCGATGCTAAGAATGTGACCCAAACGAATTGAGCCGTCGGTTGAGAATAGGCCGGCCCATAAAGTCACACTAATGGGACAATAAAGGAAACAAATCACCTTCCCTTGCCCGTGTGTCGGTTCGGTGTGAAGCGGGTTCGTCGCTTGCTTGCGGGTTGAAGTCACCCGAAGCAAAATCACCTTCCCCACGTACGGAGCGTCGCGTTTATGCTTTGTCGTGATAGAATCGCACTTTATTGGTCACAATCGTTCTCACAATTACCTTCCCCTGCCTCGTACCCCCTCCACACTCCTTCCTGTTTCCCTGCTTACCACATATAAGCAATTTCTCGATCTTATATTTGCGGGTAAATGATCTGCCATATATTCATCGGCAGCAGTGGTCGTGCGAGTAATTGCTTTGAATGGTTGAAATATGAAACCATAAAGAGAAGAGAGAAAAAAAAACATTACCACACCGCTATAAAGAACATCCACGGAATATGGGATGAAGGAGTTGAGCAGACCATTCATAATTGATGGCCAGTTCCAACCCGAATCCAGTCGACCATTTAAACGTGGGTGTCTTCGGTTTTGTTGTGGCGTTTGTGTCGGTGGCAATACGCTTGCTCAAGCTTACAAGCAACATAAAAGGGATGAATGAATTTATTCGCCTCACATAAAAAGGGAAGACACATCCGTACATCTGCGTACTTAAATGTCGATCGAAGGTACCGATTTTAATCGCATTTCACTTTCTGTACGTCACCGATCGATCCACTTTCGCGCACAACATTTCCGTTCGGGCAAAAATGGAGGATGGTTCGTTTTTTCCTTTTGCTTAAAGGTACCAACAAACACAAGAAAAACTTAAATACAAGTGAAATCGTTTTTCAGCTACCAAAGGTTTTAATGCTCATTACCCAAACACATATACGCCCCCCAATGTCGGTACGCGATCTTTCATTTCTAAACGATGGTCATCGTTACCACCTTCGCGCAGAATTGGTCGAAAAAGAAAATGGGGTCTGCCTGTTTGAAAGGGAAATATATTTAAAATTGTTCCAAACGGGCACGTACGTACGCATATTATTATTACACACACACACACCAAACGGTGTGCAAATGTGAGCCGGGGCCCGAGTTCAAAACCGGAACAGCTGTGTGGAGTTCTTCCTAATTTTAGCCACCGCATAATTAGCTAAATCACAACACACAAAAACACACCCTTTCTCCTTTAATTGGGGTGTTGGGATTTATTTCGCTTTCATTACGGCGTCCTTTTTGTGGCGTGCAAGCACCAAAAGGGAACATCTTCCGAGCGCGCACCGAGCGCACAAAATCATTACCATGCCGATGTGCGCGGAGGCTGTAACCCGCCTTCGCGCTAATGTGCAATCCACCAGCCAGCCGTTGCAGATGTGGACTAAGCTTAAGCTTCCAAGCAGCACAGTAAGGGGCGTTCAGAGTGTGTGTGTGTGGTTTTGTTTGTTGTCCGTATGCGGGAGGATATTTGCATACAATGTTGTTATTTTCCAACTTCCAAGAGCGGTCGGTTTTCATCTCCGCTGCTTGCAGCCGGTTCAGCTACACGGTGGCAATGGTGGCCACATCTTCAAGCTGCAAACGTAATGCCCAAAGCAAATATATCAATTACATGATTCAGTGAACGTGTTGCCAGTTGGGTGGCATGATCATCGGCACTGAGCCGTCCGATGAACTTTTATGAATGATTATTATGTAGTTTGGCGTGCTGAAGTCGTACTCCATCTGTTGGCCGTCGTTCCCCTTAGACGGCAGGAAGTGATTAACGCTGCGAGTGTGTGTTTTTTGTTTGTTTGTCTTGGTGGTTGTTTTAAGTACGTGAACATAAATAATGCAACAAACGGCAAAGGAAACAAATCGAAGCGAGCGCTTTTTCGATGAGCGATGAGGCTTTCGCTTTCGGTATAGTGTGGGTGCGTGATGTAGATTTTGTTTTTTTGGTATGTAAAATTATGCTTAAAGTAGATTTTAATTGTGATTTATGGGTGCAGTGAATTAGTTTATGTGTTTTAGTTCACTTAAAAAAACAAATTAAAGAAAAACGAAAAGAAAAGTAAGCCACAAATAATAGTAACAGTTTGTCTGAACTATTAAATCATTAAAGAGATTGTTTTGGGTACTATAAACAAAGAAGAACACCAAAGAACTAACAGCACATTAAAAAGAACAAACCATGAAGCTGGGTTTATAGCTTCCGACAGATATAGACCGGTGCCTGAAGTAAAAGCGCATTTGCATAAGCAACTATTAAAGAAAAAAAAAACGACCAGCTATAAAATAAATTAAACAACCACCTCGGTCTGTGTGCAAACAGACAACAATCAGCGTAAATCATGTACAAAAGCACAAAGAACGAGCGTAAAGAAACAAAAAAAAAACAAACGTGGAAACAAAAGAACAAAAGAACTCACTGGTGACGTATTTGATCGGTGTCCCAACGACGCGGAAGGCGATGCACGGTGTGAAGATGTTTTGATTCGGCATCTGCATGTCATCTGAAAGTAGGAGAAGAAAGCAGAATGAGAAACAGTGAACGATGGTGAAAGAAATAACAAAACAAACGATCGCGAAATTAGAGCCACCAAATGTGGGGTGGGAGGGTGGCAAGTAGAGGGCAAGATGGTGAAGAAACGACAAGTTGAATTTATTACTACAACACCCGCAACCGACACACGGTGCGAGGCGCGTTGGTGTTTTATTAATTGTATGTGTATGCACCCTCGGTGGATCGCGATCGTATCGATCTGCATGTTGCACACTGTCTCTCGCTCTCACCTTGCCTGATTGCAGTGAGGTGAGAGGTTTGCCCATGTTGCTGAATCTTAAGTGAGAATGGGTTGTAATAAAACGATCACGAATGCAACCGCGGCTGCATTTACTGCACAATCAAATGCATTTCTGTCCTGGCAGGCTGATGGTTGGCATTCACCGGTAGATGGGTAAGATTTTTGGCGTGCGATTGTAGAACGTATAAATAATAATTTTCTTCATCGCTGTAATAAATTTCTGCTAATTTTGCGCTGCGTACATCGCGAGTGGGCTGTGTGCAGGCGTAAATTGAAATTAAGACGATAGATAAGGCATGAGGATGCAACAGACAACAAAAAAAAAAACCAGAAGGTTACAATAAATGCGTACGGAACAAGCTACTGCATCGTGTAGGTTAATCACGATTTTTCATGTTCAATAACATACGTGTTTGGGCGATGTGGGAGGGCAATAGTTATGCTATTGCAAATAATAAATCACAGATCGCCACTTCCAGCCAGGCTGAGACGGAGCTACCCTCAATCGGATCATACTGGACAGAGGCGAACCACAGAGAGGCCCACACGAGCGATAATAAATAGAGCAAAATTAATATCGCCCTAACTAGAGAGCCATCGCGTTTCGCATTACTGCTGGTGCATACATGCTGGGTTCCTGCATGTTTTTTTTCGTTGTTGCGAATATGTTACCTTGATTAGACCTCAAGGTAGAAAGGAAGACGCTTGGTGCGATCTTAGACGCTAGCAATAAAAGAAAAAAGCGCTCCCTAGCCTGTGGTCTTTGCACATAAAGAAAACTTGGCCAGAAGAAAGAGCAAACCAGCATACGCCATGCCATTAACCAGCCACGGAAACGGATTGCATATCGCCGTAAGGAGGCCACCTACGAATGAAACTCAACATATGATGCACTAACATTTGCATTCCACATAAGCCAGTCCATCCTGCACACGATCGCTACGACACTAGGCCGCAATGGTGACGAGCTGGTCAGTTTGTGGATCCATAACGACTGTGGAATGAGCTTCCTTCCATCATCGCAACCCGAATCGCCCTAGGGCCGGTAAGGTAAGACTTAGTAGCAAGGCCAGTACATATATTGTTGGTCGCCAGCCTCGGGCTAGCCGCATCCTTCACGCCAAGTAACTTACGCCACTGATTACAAAATATCAACGGTGTCATCCGTTTTTATCGCACCATTTATTTGATGGTGGTGTAAGTAAATGGAAACTGACCGGAAAGAACGAGTGTGTGTGTGTACTGTAAGCCGAGGTTACAATAAATGCGTACGGAACGGGCTACTGCATCGTGTAGGTTAATCACGATTTTTCATGTTCAATAACATACGTGTTTGGGCGATGTGGGAGGGCAATAGTTATGCTATTGCAAATAATAAATCACAGATCGCCACTTCCAGCCAGGCTGAGACGGAGCTACCCTCAATCGGATCATACTGGACAGAGGCGAACCACAGAGAGGCCCACACGAGCGATAATAAATAGAGCAAAATTAATATCGCCCTAACTAGAGAGCCATCGCGTTTCGCTTTACTGCTGGTGCATACATGCTGGGTTCCTGGATGTTTTTTTTTTCGTTGTTGCGAATATGTTACCTTGATTAGACCTCAAGGTAGAAAGGAAGACGCTTGGTGCGATCTTAGACGCTAGCAATAAAAGAAAAAAGCGCTCCCTAGCCTGTGGTCTTTGCACATAAAGAAAACTTGGCCAGAAGAAAGAGCAAACCAGCATACGCCATGCCATTAACCAGCCACGGAAACGGATTGCATATCGCCGTAAGGAGGCCACCTACGAATGAAACTCAACATATGATGCACTAACATTTGCATTCCACATAAGCCAGTCCATCCTGCACACGATCGCTACGACACTAGGCCGCAATGGTGACGAGCTGGTCAGTTTGTGGATCCATAACGACTGTGGAATGAGCTTCCTTCCATCATCGCAACCCGAATCGCCCTAGGGCCGGTAAGGTAAGACTTAGTAGCAAGGCATTACTGCTGGTGCATACATGCTGGGTTCCTGCATGTTTTTTTTCGTTGTTGCGAATATGTTACCTTGATTAGACCTCAAGGTAGAAAGGAAGACGCTTGGTGCGATCTTAGACGCTAGCAATAAAAGAAAAAAGCGCTCCCTAGCCTGTGGTCTTTGCACATAAAGAAAACTTGGCCAGAAGAAAGAGCAAACCAGCATACGCCATGCCATTAACCAGCCACGGAAACGGATTGCATATCGCCGTAAGGAGGCCACCTACGAATGAAACTCAACATATGATGCACTAACATTTGCATTCCACATAAGCCAGTCCATCCTGCACACGATCGCTACGACACTAGGCCGCAATGGTGACGAGCTGGTCAGTTTGTGGATCCATAACGACTGTGGAATGAGCTTCCTTCCATCATCGCAACCCGAATCGCCCTAGGGCCGGTAAGGTAAGACTTAGTAGCAAGGCCAGTACATATATTGTTGGTCGCCAGCCTCGGGCTAGCCGCATCCTTCACGCCAAGTAACTTACGCCACTGATTACAAAATATCAACGGTGTCATCCGTTTTTATCGCACCATTTATTTGATGGTGGTGTAAGTAAATGGAAACTGACCGGAAAGAACGAGTGTGTGTATGTACTGTAAGCCCTACAGCGTGTAAGGTATAAAAGTGTGCACGATGAAATTGATACGGTTGGAATTGTGAGAGCAGAGGAAAATTGATCGACCCTGTATGCGTGCGGTTTACAGTATGATACATTTATGTTTGATAAACGTGATTGCACCGCTTCAAGGCGGAAAACGATTGCTCATAGTAAAAGGTACTTAATTGAAAGAGGTTTTATTTTATACACTTTGTGCAATTAATCGTACCGGATAGTTAGAACGGGCCATTAGGAAGACAAGAGTGAGAAAATTGATGTGTTTAAATGAACTAAAGCTGTCATTTAAAAGGGTCGCAAAGGTGAAACAATCGGAAATCGGTCATTGGCCACAAATATTCTCTTTTCGTAAATTAAAAAGATTTCTTTATAAGAGTTCCGAGCACAACGTCTAAGTAAAGAGCCAATTAAATGACCCTATCAACTACTCTATGAGAACTCGCTAAAGAAGACTCTAATATCTCCCCTAGATCAAGCGTTTTTGATGACTAGAAAGACATCGCTTGAATTTTTTGATAAGGTATCACGGAGTTACTCTATAAAGAGCAAAGGAATAATCTCATTGCAGTCTAAACAAGAATAATTCAAATATTTAACCTTATAAACTGTGACAATAGTTGGGTATGCGAGTCTGGAGAGAAGACCAGCTAGCATATACTATAGATCATCTTAACTAATCCTTACTACTTTAACATTGGTAGTGTATTTCAACCGAGTAAATGTTGTTTTAAAGCTACGCATTCAATTCTTAGATGAGTCGTCAAGCATTTTATAAGCGATGTTGATTGTACGTTTAACAGAGTATATTGTACTCCATTCTAACGCAAAATAAGCAGTTGTAGTTGATGCTTAAAACACTGTTTGTCGCACCAAAAATTGCAACCAAATTTTTGAGGAGTTCCTTGCCTATTCATTAGGCTGATTATTAGGCCTCCTGATCTCCAAAAAAAATCTTCCTGAGATCTTTAATAGATCACTTTGTGTATTGCATAAGAAAACCCGAAAACTGACTACAATAGAAGTACAATGAAATTGTATCTTTTATGTCAATCACAAGCACAAGATAACAAGCCTTCTTGTAAAATTCAGAACCATTTTTGCTATGCACCACACATTGATTGATCATTGATTTATGCGTCTCGGATAGTTTTTCGCTTTTGCTCAAAAGCACCCGCAAAAGCCATAATTTAAAGTGCCAAAGTGATCTATTCACCTTTTTTCCCTTTTTTCCAATTGGGTATTCTAATACTTCCGGCGACTCTGAAGAAGCGCAACACAGAATACGTTATAGAAACGATCAAATGGGTGAAATATTGCGCCCGGCGGGAACTCATCTGACACGGAAGGGTGCTGATGTTTATCTAGCGTCCGGTCCGGCCTTTTGCCCTGGTAATGCGTTGAACCCTGGCACCGATGGTTACAGTAACCACACACTCGGACGATCCATTCTGAACAATTACTGTCAGAAGGATGAAAAAATTGCCCCCGATCGTGTAGAATGTGGCACTGGAAAATTGCCTTTTGAACTCCCGAAATAATAAAAACACGGCGCACGCTGTTCTTATCGATTTAGCGCAATCGGGTTCGAAAATTCGAACAATCAACGCTGCTTGAAGTCGCAACAAGTAAAAAACAGGCTACACGAGCACCAAGTATGGCACGTGTGGAGCGTGAACGGTACGCACCAACAAAAAAAGCCGACGAAATTGAACGAGAAATAAATAAATAGACGACGCGCGTGATAAGCGTCCAGCAACTCAACAACAACAACAATAATGCGGTCGGTAAGCGAGGAAAATGTGTAACCTATTTACCCGCAACGTGTTCAGTGTGCCCGCGTGCCCCGAGTCGAAAACAAATTCCACTCAGCACTGCCGAACCGAAAGCCAACAAACTAATGAATTTATGGAGCCCAAAATAAGCGAGCACTTTGACCAGGAATAATAGTTCGGGATGGAATGGGTAAGGTCCAAGCACACAGGTGCCCTTCTGCTACTGCTGCATCTCCCCCAACTTAGAGGTGATGTGGTGATTCATCATAAATTTATCGCGCTTCGCTTTCCGCACTGTGCGCGCCGAGGGAGGTGACCGAGTCCCTGCTGGCGCAAGTCTGCCAGAAGGGTGGAAGGCGGTGTGGCTCGTCCATTGTCTAAGATTAAGATTTGACATGAGCTCGCGCGCGCGCGCACGCTTGCCACGAGGGAAGAACATAGTACAATAGTGTCCGCGCCGAAGAAGGGTGGGCTTTTCACCCTGTTTTTTTTTTCTCCTCTATTTTTCATGGAGGAAGTGGAAAATCACAAGCGGTTCTAATTATTCTTCCTCACCTGGCCAGAGCTCATGCTCAGGCGAGCGTGCGATATTGTAACACCGGCCGAGGTCTGAAGCCGCTAAACCCTGGCAAGGTGTACCGTGGGCCGTGTATCAGCACACAGCTTTACCAGTCTGCAACGGAATGCTAGCCGCCCGGAACGGCACTAGGAACGCAACCGTGTTGGAATTGGAAATTGTAGAATTAATCAAGGGAACCTTACCGAGGGTGAAGAACTCTAGCGCTTGTGCTTTTACACAAAAAAATAAATAATTACGAAACGAAAGGTATAAAAACATAGTAAAAGCATAACTTTGAATCGTATCTTAACGTACCGTGATGAAGAGCGGCCCGGCCATCCTCCAGCAACAGGCGCGGTGTCATGTCGCGGCACATCAGATGCACCAGCACCAGTCGGCCCTGCATCCGCTGGCGTAGCTCCGGTTCACCGAGCCACTGCAGGTAGATGCGGCCCTCGTCGCGAAACAGCCGAAACGGGACGTCCGTGTCGATGGGGTTCCGCAGCTCCGCCCAACCGTTGGTGGTGAGGTATTGGGCGGCCGATACGGCACACATCGGCATCTTGACACCTGCCAACACAAACAAAAGCGAGCGGGAGAAGACAACAACACAAAAAAACAGGTGATTAGTTTGATAAACAAGCTATAACGATTGCTAATGATCGGTAGTTAAGGAAGATGACGGATGATTGAAGCAATTAAATGTAATTATAAATTAATTTATAAAAGAAGATAACCAACCAACAAAAGAAAGATTTGATTTTATTTGATGTTTGATGTTTGATTATTAAAAACAATTATAACGCCTTTAAACTTAATTTAAAGTACAGTGTAATTACTAGGACAACAAACATGTTTTGTGTAATTAAAATATATAATAAAGAAGAAAATGTAAGAGTATAATAAATCGAGCACAACAAACAGAAACAACTGTGCACTGAAACTACTAAATGTGTTAAGAAAATGGTATGAAAAGAAGGAGAGGTTTGAAAAAAAAGAAGGACCTTTAATTATGTGACTATTTGTTTGTTCATATTTTTTCTTTAAGTAATTATAACTTGTTTATTTGTTTTTTATTTATAAGAAATGCTTATATTCAGTTTGTATCAAGTGTATAATAGTTTTATTATGTTTTGTGTCTGTTTTATTATTATATTTCATAGATGTTTGTCTGCTTTTTGTTTTGTTTCTCATTTTTAAAACATTAAATTCACACCGAAGTGGCACTCCTATTACTTTATAATTTTTTTTATCTTTATTTTAAAAAATGTTGCTACTTGTGTAACTTTTTAATCAAATTTAGAATCAATTTAAAGATTTCCTTTTATATTTCTTGTTCAGTTTTAACTGTTAAATTGATCCCAGCGCTATAAAAAAGCAAGTTTTCGGTGCTTTATTGAGACATAAATTGACCCGTTTTTGACAGTTTCCTCTGTTCATTCAGTAAAAAGCTTGCGATAAAAGTGCAATAGCACCATCAAAACTCCTTTTTGAATGATTCGCGAACGAAGTGAATTGAATTCTGTCACAAACAGCCAACGAACCACATTAAATATCATTATTCGGCAGCGGCTTCAGTATCGTCGGAACAGAAAATCCGCCTCGTTTGAAAGCAATAAAAACGGTACACTTTCTCAAAAGAGAATACCATACGACACCCTTCGGAGGACGTGTGAAAATATCGCCAATATCGATCGGCGTTCCTTTTAGTTTGGTATAAATGCAAATATGCGGCCGTTTTATTTCTACCACCAAAGTGCACTCGAAAGAAAGAAAGTGCACTGTTTTCGGACCAGCCTCGTGCCTTTTCATGTACGTTTTGACGTTCGAATCGCGTTTCGCACCAAATTTGAAGCGCAGGGCAAAAAAAGGTGCGTATTTTGCGCACCTTCTTTTCGGTGTTGGAATGCAATTTTGTAAATCCTTTCCTTCCCGAACGATCGTTAAACAGTCAACGAAACAAGTGGATCCAGGTTGGTCTGCGTTACGTTCATTATCGACTTTATGAGCCCAATTTACGTCTGGCGCTTTATTGAGCATGTTCCCTAAACCAGAATGGTGGTATCGAAACGCGAGCAGGTTTTGTTCGGAGTTTCCGAATGAAATAATTTAGGGACAATTATTCGACAACAGCAAGAACATCAAAGTTTGGAGACACTTAGAGTCCTTAAACCTGTTCCCGTGTTTCACATGCAACCCCATGCGCTCGACGTTTGCGGTATTTGTGGAAAGTTTGTAAACAACCCGCTCACGGATTCCGTTAGGCCTAATAGAAGGATTGACGCCGATCAATCCCACTTGAAACCAATCCAGGATCTTCAAGATTCAATAGATTTCTCACTTCTCTTCCCTGTTATAAACATGTTTTGTTGATCGTCATTGTTTTGCTGTTGTTTTGTTCATGTCCCGGTAAGGTACCTCCCCTAGTTTGAAGTCTTCATTTGATCCTCGGATATCTAGCACCCAGAGTGTAGCGTACCTCAACAGCTTGCGGTTTTGAACGAGAGTCTCAACATCGTCGAGTACTAACACTTGGCGGTTTAACCATTGTCAAGCGATAGCAACAAAAGGAAGGCCGGGCGCGAAATTCTTAAGTGTCGTATCGCAACTTCTTGTCCGAGAAGAGCTAAACCGGGAAGCGAATTCCACCTGACACGGTACAACGGTTAAACGGCTGGTGTCAGTCGCTTCTTCAAAACCTTTCCCCGATGGCTCGATCATCGAACGAGCGACCAGAGGTTTCTTCGAGCCTGCTTTTCTTTATGTTTATCTCCATCATTCCCATACCCTTGACGGCACGTCTCGCCGTAAGCGACGGTTCTTGGGCGCGATTATCACCGAACGATACGGCATGATTATTGCTATTATAGAATTACTGCTCTACCATTTGGGGGAGGGCAGACGATTTAGCGCGGGTGAACGGACGAGACGAAGGTTGTTATTATTTTATTAGTCGCTTCACGTTTGCCAACGCGCTCTGTACCGTTGCCAGTCAAGTTTTTAGCTCGACGCTCGAAGAGAAGGGCCGTTGTAAAGCTCGAATTTGCATTTGATCTCAACGAACCGATTGACCGATTTGATTTGTCTCAAGATTCGGATGGTGTTTACAGGCTCATCAGGGAAGTGCGTGTTTGATTTCTTATTTGTAGTTCCCTTTTTTAATCTAGAGTAAGCAGAAGAACCTGTTCCTGAGGAAGAATTGGCCGGGAATGCCGGGCGAACTTTGCATCTCAAAAGTTACGTCTAAAGGCTTAATTTCGGAGCGCTTTCGTCTAGCGCGTTTTTTACATTGTGATGTAGATTTTCCCGGGCACAAAGCTGAAATGAGACAATGGGCCTAAATATCTACACACCTGGCCGTTCGTGTTGTTTGCCGAGTAGTGATGGTGGATCAGTTTTTTGGACGAATTTATTATAATATCAAATGCTTTTCGCCAAATGCTCTTTTGACGTGAGCCCGTGTGCGAGGATATAAATCATAGCATAGCTCCGTTTTATGACTCGCACAGGTTGGTTGGCAAAAAGGGATTGAAAGAAAATTACAAAAGAACTGTACCGGTTTGTGGTAATCTGTGGTAGATCTTCTCTGCCTCACAGAGCATTGATACATCCGAAATGGTGGTATCACTTCTAAATGGAATGTCCTCATTCACGACACTCTAAAAACATGCGAAACAAAACTGACGGTGAGAAAGGAAAAGCAGAAGAATCGAGGAGAAAAGAGGGGTGTAGAAATCAGGTTCCCCGCAGGATTGTTTCCGACCGTTCGATCTTAAGTGTCGTATCGCAACTTCTTGTCCGGGAAGAGCTAAACCGGGAAGCGAATTCCACCTGACACGGTACAACGGTTAAACGGCTGGTGTCAGTCGCTTCTTCAAAACCTTTCCCCGATGGCTCGATCATCGAACGAGCGACCAGAGGTTTCTTCGAGCCTGCTTTTCTTTATGTTTATCTCCATCATTCCCATACCCTTGACGGCACGTCTCGCCGTAAGCGACGGTTCTTGGGCGCGATTATCACCGAACGATACGGCATGATTATTGCTATTATAGAATTACTGCTCTACCATTTGGGGGAGGGCAGACGATTTAGCGCGGGTGAACGGACGAGACGAAGGTTGTTATTATTTTATTAGTCGCTTCACGTTTGCCAACGCGCTCTGTACCGTTGCCAGTCAAGTTTTTAGCTCGACGCTCGAAGAGAAGGGCCGTTGTAAAGCTCGAATTTGCATTTGATCTCAACGAACCGATTGACCGATTTGATTTGTCTCAAGATTCGGATGGTGTTTACAGGCTCATCAGGGAAGTGCGTGTTTGATTTCTTATTTGTAGTTCCCTTTTTTAATCTAGAGTAAGCAGAAGAACCTGTTCCTGAGGAAGAATTGGCCGGGAATGCCGGGCGAACTTTGCATCTCAAAAGTTACGTCTAAAGGCTTAATTTCGGAGCGCTTTCGTCTAGCGCGTTTTTTACATTGTGATGTAGATTTTCCCGGGCACAAAGCTGAAATGAGACAATGGGCCTAAATATCTACACACCTGGCCGTTCGTGTTGTTTGCCGAGTAGTGATGGTGGATCAGTTTTTTGGACGAATTTATTATAATATCAAACGCTTTTCGCCAAATGCCCTGCTCTTTTGACGTGAGCCCGTGTGCGAGGATATAAATCATAGCATAGCTCCATTTTATGACTCGCACAGATCGGTTGGCAAAAAGGGATTGAAAGAAAATTACAAAAGAACTGTACCGGTTTGTGGTAATCTGTGGTAGATCTTCTCTGCCTCACAGAGCATTGATACATCCGAAATGGTGGTATCACTTCTAAATGGAATGTCCTCATTCACGACACTCTAAAAACATGCGAAACAAAACTGACGGTGAGAAAGGAAAAGCAGAAGAATCGAGGAGAAAAGAGGGGTGTAGAAATCAGGTTCCCCGCAGGATTGTTTTCCGACCGTTCGATGCGGATCCTTTTGATCGACGAAAGATCCGTGTAGAAGATGCGGATTTGCAAAACAAAATTTGCAAAAGTTTTAACAGTTTATTGCACATGATCGTTTTATGGATCGGTCGAGACTCGTCCCGAAAACGATTTTGTTGTTGTTTTGTTTCTCTCGTCTGAGCACTCATTATTTCAGCGGTGCTAATTTATGTGGAAACAAAAGGGCAAAACTTGTACACACTTATAGCAAGCGAAATGTTTAATTATTTCATCCCCGTGTTATGATGCGGGATGCAATTTATGCTCGGAAGCGCATCTTTTTTTTTGAGCAAATTTACCGAAAAAGCAAATTAAATACCTAAACGTGCAAGTTTACGGTAAATTTGAGTTTTTTTTTTTTATTCTCTAAATACCGTTTCCAACCGCATCAGTTGCAGATATAACCAATAAAAACACACAAAAAATCGTCTTTGCGAAGCATATTTTTTCGATTGATTTTCTTTAACATCAAAACATCACACCGCAATGTTAGATAACTGCAGTGGAACAGACTGCAATTTGCATACTTTTGCTACATGGGTGATTAGTACTAATAAAAATCTTTTTTTTCTGCTTTAAACGAATGCTGTAAAAGTGCGCAGATAAAACCAGTTAAAATAATTATGCTTTTCATTGAGGGAATATATAACTTAATTCAACCGGAAGGATGAGAATTTGATGTCCATAAAGTTATAATGGTTGATTAATTATGAAATATATAAATTGTGGATGTAAAATTCACATACTTTTTGATCTTTAAAAGTAGATAAATTATAATTGTAAGCATTCACAATCCTATTTAGCTTTTTTATAATAGATTATTCATTTGTTCTTCCCATTTATTTGATAAAGTTCATTTGCTATAATTTATTTGCTGGTTTTTTTTTAATAAACCTAACAAAATAGCTTGAGTTCTAAAAATCGTTGGATGGATTGATGGATTGTAAATTGAATGAACATTAAATTTTACTAATTGATAAATTATGGATCAGCTCCATGCTGGATTGTGTAAAATACTTTAATCGAAAAACTACGGATGAAAATAATGTTTTTTTCATCTTGTTTTTATCTAATTTCCCTTGTTATATATAGTTCGTTAAATAAATTATTTAGTTTTTCTTGGAATTTATTTTATTTAGCTTGCTATACGGCGACCAATACATACAATATGATGATTTTTTTAAACTATCTGCTCTCCTATCTTTTTCTTTAATCAATTACCAATTAATTATAAATTTAATAATATTAGAAAAACAAAATATGTATTATGTAGACCAAATTCATAATACTCTATTTCCAATCTCAGCTCCCTATATAAAGAATATTAAGCGTATTATGTCTCATATAGCTTCATCTTCCTTCTCCAAACAGAAAAAGACAAGAATCATTAAACGAGCCATACCAACACTCAACCAAACATGCATCATTCTTTAACATTCTTTTTTCGCGATCCAGTGCGCTACCCATTAAAAACATGACTTAATGTCACCGGGACAGAAGCTAATACCGCTTATTCTGCGTAATTTTGTGTACAGATATGTGCGAACAAACCAACAAATACGACACGTTCCCGGCTACTGACCCGCCTAATGGGGTCGTTCTTTGGGGGGATACATTGTGTCCGGCAGACAGGCTACACAAATGTGTGTGTGTGTTTGCCTTTTCGCTCGTGCTTCATATTCCTCGTGCCGTAGTGTGTTGTGCATGAGCACACAAAACATAATGCTCCGAAAGCGACAAATTTACCTTCTTCTTCTCTTCGTTTGATTGTGTTTACAATTTGCGAAGGAAAACTCCGGTTTTTTGTTTTCGCTACTAAAATGCACACGCATGCCACCGTTGTCACGCGTCTTCTCGAGCGGTCTTAATTCCGGGAGGCAGACGCGCTAAGAGGGCAGCAAATGGAAGAACAAAATGGAATCGTCGCTCCGGTAAGTGCATTATAACGGTGGCCACACCATTTCGGTGGCATCCAATAGAGCACTCGGTAAAGGGAAGCAAACGAGAAACGCAACGCGCAAGCTAACCGACCACCCCAAAGGTGCAACGGCAGCGGTGCATTGACACGCAACGCATTCGACAAATTGCACCACTTGACAGCAAAGGTCAGAAAGTCTTGCGTTTGTGCACCAACACTTCGCACCTTTCGCGAACAGGTGTGTGCGGCTCGATCGGTCGGACGTTAGACAACCCGCCACACACCATTAGCAAATTTGTCTAAACACTCGTGGCACAGTGCAATGGGCATGCGGGGGTTAGCCGGATCAAGGTTCGTGTTGTTTGGTGTTCTAACAAATCGGTGGCCCATTTGAAATGCCAGCGTGAAAGCCTCTCTCTCTCTCTCTCTCTCTCTCTCTCGTGAAGTGAGGTGTAATAATTGTTTGCTAAATTAAAGTCAAGTGCCGTTGTGCTGTTTTCAAACGCTTAGATTCCCTACCGAAAGGTTCAGCGAGGGTTGAAAGGGTGAAGATGGAGCAGATTGAAGGGAAGGGTACGAAAAATGGGCGAAAACAATCTTTGACCGAGAGATCCGATGGTTGAGATCTCGGCGATTAGTTGGCGATGCTGTGGCGACTTACCGGGAAATCCAATCTCGCGGCTCGGATGAACGATTTGGCCACGGTGAGGCAAAAAGACGAACGGTATCTTTTCCGAGCTCGATCCGCTGATGAACGGCGCTAGAGTGCATTCTGTAGGGAGTAAAGAAGAAATGGTACAGGTTAGAACTGTGAGCTTGTATGGAAAATGAATAAACAATAAGAGCTTAAAGAAGAAATGAAAATGATGGCAGATGAGTCCAAAGATTCTTCGTAAACGTAGAACAAGAAATTGGAACAAAAGATCTAAGAAAATAAGTTGTATAACATGGACAGAAATGACTTTAAAAGAAGAACTAAAACTAAAAAATTAAAAATTTAAAAGAAGACCTAAAACTAAAATAATAAAAAATTGAATGATTACATGTAAAAGAACATACAATTTTTTTTAAATCAGTTTTATTTAATTAAGGAACAAAATCATACATTCTGTTTCGTAAAAAATGTGGATTTGTTTTGGCAAAACAGAACCATAATGTAAATGCAAAATCATGGAACATCTAAAGCAAAAATAAAAACGAAGAATTAAAATGTGAAAGATGATGATTAAATTCAATAAAAAGATAAAAGTTTAAGTTAAGAACATACATTATTTATTGCAAGAACTCAGATTGCAAGATATCAGATGTCAAAAATTAATAAAAGTTGAAAAATATAAGCACAAAAATAATAGAACTAAGAAAATGTAAAATCATTATGTAAAACAATACTAAAATGATAAAATAATAAAAAAACTGTCCTTAACACATAATCTCTAAACAAACTTGAGTTTTCTCTTAATAAGGAGCAAGAAAATATAGCTCAATAGCATACAGCACAAATCACAAAAGAAAAAAATTGAATATGTATCTAAAAATTCAAAAAAACGTCACCATACTTTCACTAGAGGTTGGAAAAGAAAACAAAAATACGAAACAACTCATCATTATCATTATTTAAAGACAAACAAATAATAAATCCAAACAAATGCACTTGCTTAGAAATGTATTTAATAGTAGCATAAATATGTATTTTTGCTTCTCTAAATCATTTGGAATTCAACATGTTAGGATGTTGTATTTGAAATGAAAAAAAACTATTGACCCAAACGCCCTAACGAGTGAAGAATTTTTCGGCGAAGGCACACAAACACCGTTTCAAACGATTATGGTTCGTTTGTTAGTTTGTCTGCGCGGTGCCGAATCCGAGTACTTTCCATTTCATCGCCATTGTGTGTCAGCCCAAAAAGCCCACCGAATCTAATATTGACCCCCACGAAAGGCCACACCACACGATGGTCAGCTTTTAATACCGAAAAGCTTCAAACTCCAAACCCCGGAAGCTAGCAAACGTGATTCGCACTGGGTTAAAGAGACCGTCGTGTTTTGTGTTGTGTGTTTCACCTTCACCGGGTAGCCATTTAATCAAATGAAATGTACATATTTCCATCCATTCTATTTTGGTCCCTAGCTCTCATGCCTTTTGCCAGCCAAACTTCACCCCAGCCCAAACGCTGTAATATACTGCAAACAAATAAAGCCAAGCTAAAGCTAGAGTGGCTGGGAAGTAGGGATGCTATGGTGGTAAAGGCATCCAGAGAAGGAAAAAAAAAACACCGAACCCGAGGTAACGTTGGCTGCCTGACCCAACACGCCCTAGCGTGGTGGGAACTAATTTTCTCACACAAATTTGTTGCACGACCGGTGGCGCTGGCCGGGTGAGCGATGAGTCGAAGTTGTCATCGGTGGGAAATATGGTAAGTGTGGTTCGAAAGTGGTGTGGAGTGTGCGGTGGCCGGGACCGGGTGGCAACGAAAATGCATAGCGAAAATGATGAGCAGAATGAAATTTCCAATGTAAACCAACTTTAACTAAACTATATCACGGGACGAAGGGCAGGATGGGTTTAGGAAGATCAACCCACGATCAGTTCCACCGGTTGATGGTATAACGCGAAGCAGATCGCAGAGTGGATTGAATCTGTGTGGTGTGCTGTGGATTTCTTCGCCACATCCGAAGCGCTGTCGAATGTTGCCGCGAGCACCGCGATTTCGATGCGGTTCACGGTGAATTGAACAAAATATCTGCGCCGGATCTATCTGCGCGAACGAAGCGAACGGGTTCAAGTAAGTCCCGGGAAGTCGAAACCCATCATCGAGTGGAGCGCACACACCACGCTGGGTGGTACACGGTTGGCCGCCGGTTGTTTGCATAGCGATTTGGAATGTTTTTTAGCAAAACCGTTCCCGCCCCGAAGCTTTGGTGCGAGCTGGTTCGAATCATGTCAATTTTGAGTGAATCATTCGAACGGGCGATCCGAATATTGAGCGATCGGATGCTGTTCGGTGGATGTGAAAGTGTCGTGTTTTCGACGCAGATGTGTGGCTTCCGTCTAATGGAAAGTGCGGATTTGTTTGGTGCTGGAGCCGTAGTTTGTGGTACGTTTCGTTTGGCGAGGAAGTGCAAATGCTTTTACACAAAAGCGGTAAATAGAAACCGTGTTTGACACAGGGTGCATTAAACAATGAGATCCGTTGTGCTGATCGTCAAGAAGTAATGATGATCTTATGAGATAGTGCATTTGTTAGTAAATAATACTTCCTTTCTTTAATCAATGAAATATAATTTATTGTTTTACAAAATATGCACCTAGATAAAGGTTTCTATCAGACCTCTACTTATATTCTTACTTGAATTAGTTTAGTTAGAGTCTTACTTGAGACATCCTTTTTTTCCTATATTCAAGAACCATTTTGAGATGGTTTCACAAAATGTTTTGTCTTTTATTTTGCATTTCGTTAAGAGTCTTTAAAGTCAGCATATTAGAAGTAGAATAATCTTATAAACAAAAATGATCAAAATGAACACATATTAATACAGTTGCTAAAGCAACGAACACTATTCAAATGATCCAATTGGTAAGCTTGTAAAAATTTTAAGATGTATCAGATTTCTCACAATGTCCTTGTTTCCAATTCTTTAAGACTTTTTACAAAACTATAACTCTAATAAGACTATAAGGGCTTAGTCAACAGAACATTGTAAGACTGAAAGGTCCCACTCCACAGAACGATTTTTAAACTATTTCTATACATTTGCTTCTGTCTGGAGATAGCAATCGTAACTAAAAGAATCTTTTGAAGGATTACGATAATGTTATAACTTTAAAGTATTTTGACGACTTTAAGTATTTTTTTTAAAGTAAACTATATTGACAAGGTACACAAAACATTGTTTGAGACTAAAAGACATTGGAAATGTTCCTTTGGAATTCATTATAGCGAAATTTTTTGCTGTTATTTCTACTGAATGATAGGTAAAACAATTACTTAGAGAATTCTTTTAATGTGTAGCATTCAAACAGCGAAAAATATATCTCAATTGCTTGATTTTGAAATAAATTTGAAGAAACACCAAGCAAGACAGGAGTATTAAAATTTACAATGTCAGTCATGGATCATGAGTCTGATATTCTAACTTTATTAAAATCTTTGGAGATCATGGCAAAATATTCAATTTTAATCATACTTTAAACTAATGGATTAAGAGATTCATCTAATGCCACACCAACTGTTGTACTAGTAAAATAAGAAAAACTAAGCTTAGTACACCCATAATCACATTTATTAGGATAAACGGTTTTCGGTCCGGTCCTACAACAATAACGTTAAAAAAACGAATTTCCACTCACAATTTCAGCATAATTTCACTTCATCAAAGCTTCCACCACTAAAAACAACCCCCACAGCCCCGTAGCTCAATAAATCTATTCCAATCAGCACAATTGTTTGCAGTTTCACCGCTTTACTTTTCAAAACGATTCATCTTTTTATTAAAGCTACCTCCCCTTCTAAACATTAGTACTGGTGACAGAGACACTCGGCCGGCGCTATTATGGCTTCATTTTTCATTACCGCAAAAAAGCCAGCAATAAAAGCAAAAACGACAAAAAAACTGTCATACAACTGTCATTTTGGAAGTCACCCGTAACTTTCGTCCACTTCAACACCAATAAAAGCTTTACGTCCATAACCTTCAACTTCGCCAGGCGACTACTGTTGAAGCTAGCAGATCACTTGCGTTGTCCGGTACGGTCGCACCCGATGGAAAGCAGTGCGAAATGATTGGCATTAATTTCGTACCTCATAAACAATGCTCTTGTTTCTTCTCGGTTTTCTTCTTAGGTTTAAAAAAAAACCTTTTACCAAAGGAACCTCCCGAATTGTGTTGTTTTTGCTTTTCACTACAGAGCGATAGAAAGAGAAAAAGAGTGCATGAGAGCTACGTAGAAATAGAAACGAATTAGATGGATTTTTTCTACTGCAACCAGACTGGTCTGGTCCAAATGCGTATATTTGGATTAATCACCGAATCTAGGCAAAAGAAAGCGCTAAATGCGTTAAGCAAAATCTCATTTCCTTGCGCTACACGCTTCTGGTATGGACCCGCCGCCAGGTCTCTACCATCGTAAATGAGCTCGCATTAATGAACATCGCGAAAGAACCGCTAGCGTTCGTGTACCAGACTTCACGGCTACACCAGCCTTATATCCCACCTAGGCGCTAGGGATTTCAGGAACAGGATGGACCTTATGGGGATTTGACTTCCAGCGTGCGAGCGAGCTCACCGACAAGACTCGCTGTACTACACGTACCGAAATTTACGCTTCTCTGCATAATTAAGCCGTTGCTGTGGTGAATCTTCAACCCGGCAACACGGCCCTAAGCAACACTCACTGGCCACGGCTAACGAGCAAACTAGTGTTTGGCTCGTTTTATGCCTTAAGACTAGCGCACGGTAAACGGTACGCGATGTAACGCGCCTCCGTAGCTCGTGTACAGTGTGCCGGAGCGTTTAAAATCTGTAGGCGCACGATTCGTGCGTATGTTTTAGTAGTTTTCAATTTTTGGACCCACATACCGGACATGCCCGGCTTACTGAATGGGGTGAATAGTTGGAATGGGGGAACGAAATTGAATTACTCCCGTAATGGTGCGTGAAGATCGCTCCTGTATTCCCTGTTTTTTTTTTTCGTTGGTCTCCACTCTCGGTTATTTGACAATCGATTTTCACTAGTCCAAACGCATTTACTTTATGGGAAATGGAGGGAACATGATGTTTAAGCGACCGAGATTGACCCAATTTCGGTGATGGTGGTACGGTTATTGTGCGTTTGACAAAATCGGTCACTAGAAGTGCTTGTATTCGAACGCATAAATACTGCATTCGATGCTGCTGCTGCTGCTACTACGGCAAACACATAACAACATACCTACCACCATTGTGCGTGGTAATCGATGCAAAATTGTTCCATTTTTCGGTTCCGAAATAAAGGGAAAAAAAATTATCTCCCCCCTCTCCCCACGTTGGGAAGGTAATTTTGGGAATTGGGTCCAACTAAAGAGAGAAAGAGTAGAGAGCGAAAAAAAAAGAACGCTAAAAGGCGTCAAAACATTTCGCCCGATCTTTAGGGATGTTGTATCTCGCGTTTGCGGCTAAAAGCTGGGCGTGGAGCGAACTCATTTTTTGCTCTCAATTTTTTGTTAAATTTAATTTCATCATTTCCCAGCCTTACCCAGCCAACCCGACAAGTTAGCAAGTAATGAAATGAAGAAAGGCCTCCCCGATGGATTTAATCATACTCGCTTGGTGACTTGAAGGTTTCCTTTTTTTCGCAGTGAGATCGCAGTGATTAGTTACCGCCCTGGCGCATATGGCCAAAATCGTAATAATCATTTGAAAATTCACACTTTAAAAATGGTTTAGATGGTTTTGATGGTGCAAACGAAAGAGAAGGAAGCGAGACACCGAGAGATTTGGATAACAAATGTATTTTTTTTTCTCATGACCTGTTGTAAGTCTGGGAGATGTTTGTTGAGCCGCTCAGAAGGGCACTTGTTTGGGTGAGCATTTTATCGAGTTTCTACCCATTCCTTGGAATCGACAGTTCCAGGTGAGTAATGAACTTTGAAAAAAGGAAATTCCTCACCATCTGGTACCTGCCAGTGCTTAGTATTGTTTTACGGTGGCTCCATCTGTCGGCACCGTGGAAGATTATGTTCCTGAAGCTAGAGAAGTCAGAAGTAGGAGCAAGAATGATGAATCGGAACGCATCGTTGAAACCATCGGCTTAAAGTGCTGACAGTACTTCAGTGCTCCAGTAAATACTTGTGGCTGCTTCGGACATCCAAATCACCTGTCGATTTGATTCCAGCACACAGTGGTTACCCACTTAAGCCCGGAATAGGAAAATCGTGCCGATCGATTTAATAAACGTGTGAAAATGTTCACCCCAAACCGGCTCCGACCGTCCAGTCTCGGCCACATCGTGGCTTCACACCTCGGCCGCTAGGGTTTGCCTTCTAATAAACTTCTACCTATGGTCAAGAATCTCCGACCGATGTCGATTGCCGGCTATGACCCCACGGAAACTAACAAGCTTAAGGGTGAAGTGTAATTTTGAAGTGTGTTTCAGCTTCCATCTGGACGGAACGGGTGGAAAGTAATTGGAGCATATTGTCTCACATCATTAGAGTTCCGCCAGGCCGCTGAGAATCTTCACACCTGCCCCAATGGATAGGCATTAACGAGCGTGCGGATTATTGTGTGCTCAAAAAAGATCAGATGACCTGAGGCCGAGAAGTTAAGGGTAAGTTCATAAACACCACTCATAAACCGACTCGGCGGCGCCTACTTCGATCGAACGTAGCGCGCTGGCAGGTTGATTTATTTAAACGTGCTGCATTCGGGGGGGGATTTTTTCTTCACTAGGAATAAGAAGCTCTCATTATGGTGGTAGATTTTTTCGGCACAGGGCTTACGCAGTTCGTACGCTTCTAATAAAATTATTTGTTGAACAATTTGTTACCGCTAATGAGCGTAACGGCACTGTGGTTGTGATGCGTGTTGATTGCTGTTTAAGAATGGGAGAAGCATTGTTCCCCATTACGTTAACCCTGGCGAGTTTCTAGGAGCTCCACAAGTATGGTGATTATGCTCATCTTCATGTCTTCATGTCCAGATTAATCCTTTATGGTTAAACTGTCTTCTTCTCTTCCCATTTACCTATCCAGCAAGTGGGCAAATACGTTTTCCAATAACTTTTGAGCCCTCGAGAAGACCTGCATTCTGGGATGAGTGGCTGCGTATTGATTTCTATGGCTCACTTTACCGCTTGTCTCTTACCGTGGGGCATAATTTAGCGTTACGATGCGGATGTGTGCCTTTAATTAGGCAAAAGGTAAAATGGCTTTTCGCTTTTCGCTAAAACATTCCTTGCGGTCACGCGTACGAACACACATTCCCCAAGCGTCAAGCGTGTGTCCGCCTTGTCGTACGCCTGGCAGCCATTTATCATCGGCAGAATCATGGCTCGTGCTCAGACGACACATACACACACACACGAGTTATTTGCATTTGCACAGGACTCATCTCATTTGCTCAAAGTCTAAGTCGCAGCTCGAAGTCAGTACACGCGAACGTCAGTGTAGCTCTGTTAGGCGTCGTATTCTTCGGGTCGGGAAATCAATTTCCCGTTCGACCCACGAACACGTACCGTGCATTGTGTTCGCGCATTGGAACGCAGATTGTTGTAGGCCCATTTCGCCCATTTTTCGCGGATTATTATGCGGATCGCTGTGTAAACATGTGCTCTTCTTTAGGTTGTTTTTTTTCCCCGCTTCTCCGCCGATTGCTCATGTCGGCTTTTTGTAGCATGTTTTTCACCTTCGGGAGAGCATTTTCCCTGGATGAACTTAGTGACCGCCAGCTGCGCCTATCTTCACGCTGCAACTAGGCTGCATTTATATGCAATTATATGCGAAACATGAGAAGGCCTCACTTCAGTATCCACAAGCAGACACGCGATCCTCGGACACGATCGTCGACAACTGAGCAGGAAATTTCAAACAACCTCACACTTCCCGCTATCGCACCCGCCTTGCTGGATCGAAGTAAACCAGATTAACACATATGATCCGTGCACGATCACGGTTCGGTTATGAGCCGGCCCAATTGAAGGCAAAGAAGGGCGTGTGTGTGTGTGTTCTGATTATTCGATTATGTTGCGCTCCTTGAACTCAGCTTGAGAATGGGTTCCCCACCATGCAGAGCAGTCAAATAAAATAGTCACTTTACACGCATCATTTTCCAATAAACAACCCAGTTGCAATAGTCGCCGGCCATTGAAACCGTTTTGTATCGATTTTGCAACAAGAACATGCACGCCGTGTCTGCAGTGGGTCATCGGACGTCACCGAGAATGGCAACATTTTAAGCTTAATCCTTCGCCGGAGCGTTGCTTAAGCTGTTAGGCCTACATAACCCTTAACAGCGTGGCGTAAAGGCGGCACACACACACGCCAGTGGGATGCCATCGAGCTTACCGGACGCCAAAAGAACAACGTGCTTGGACCCATTTACGATCGTATTAACAACGCAAATCGATCGAGCAACTGGTAAAGTTAGGGCGTAGAGCGCAGCGTATCTCTCGTGATCGGACCGCATAAATAGCGTTCGTTGTCTAGTGTTCTATCTTCGTTGGCGTCGCGAAATAATAGCACATTGGCATGCTAACTGCGCTCGGGACCTGGGGGTGGTACGGGTTGTCGGGCAACTCCCGGAGATCCGAGTGTCATGTTGTTATGCAGAAGCAGCCACCTTTTAGCAACAAAAGTAAGCAAAAGGTGGATTAAATTTCCAGCCTAGACCGGACGGCAAACTACACGGGATGCGTAGGCTCAATGACTTCTTCTGGTCGGGTTGAGGTGAAAAAGTGGAGCTTGTGCTGGACGTTTGGTGATACACATTTAGCACATTAACGGTCAAGGTAAATGGTTCGAGCGAGCAATCGGTGCAGTACGCCAGTAACTATTCGAGCGGATGAGATTGGGAGTCGTTTGGCACGGTCTTGGCTTAATTTAACAGTGAAGGGAAGTTTTATAAGTGCGCACATAGTTTTTCAATTGGAGTGAATCATGGTTTTAAAAGAGTTAACAAAACTCTTTTAAATGTAAAGAATTTACTTGAAGATCCAGACAACTTGTATTATTGTAATGTTTAAAAT
Organism: Anopheles maculatus; assembly: GCA_002091835.1. NCBI lineage: Eukaryota > Metazoa > Arthropoda > Insecta > Diptera > Culicidae > Anopheles > Anopheles maculatus. The sequence goes on from KZ061765.1 coordinate 317,352, forward strand.
AAAATAATCATTTTTGTTTAAAAATTTTGCAGCTGCAATTAGTTCCACAAGATGCTGACGCAACTGCGAAATCTTAACTGAAAAAGGAAGAAATAGTTAAGCTTTATCACAAAAAAAAAGATCAAAACAAAGGAGTTCAGAAAAAGACATTAGAAATTCATAGTAAATCAACTCAAACAATAATTTAAGTTAGAAATAGAAGTATTGAGATATTGTTAACATTCTGTTGGTGATATTAGTTGTCCTTTACCTACAATCACCAGGCATTTCTTCCTTGTGTGGTGGCTTTTTCCGATGGAAATGCTTTCACAGGAATTTATTTTATACATTATGTGCTTATAGTTATTGCTCACACTGTATGTAGGCGTAATTGTGCAGGTACAACTGAGGGAGAAATTTCTGGAGCACACGAGCAGGAAGTAAACCTAACGATCAGGCACATTGGAATACATTTGCATACGAACGATCCCTTTTAAGATGCAAGTGTCTATAAGACCTAAATAAAGCGACAGGTCGTGTTGCAACAGTTTACCAACACTGCATCAAACAAAACAAAACCAAATCTCCATTACACACATGATCGCATCATTACATCAACCACAACAACGATTTCCTCCCAGCACTCGGCTTTTCTTCCGTCTGCATTACAAATCAAATATTTATTTACTTTTTTATTCGTTTCCAATTTCCCGCCCATCTGAACAGCTGCTGCATGCTGGGCTGTAACATTGTTTGCTGGACAAAAACAAAGCAAACAAATAAAACAAAACCATTCAGCTAAAAATTGCTAGTCGATTGGGCATTGCATCACACGAGACGAGATTTAGTGGCTGTTGTTTCCTGACGCTTAGGAAGGCACGGCCACAAAAGAAGGTGTGCGAAGATGTGCGAAAAATAAACAAGCAACGTGTGCGGGCTTCAATTACTTCCACGTTTGGTGGAAGCTGCCGAGACCTAGATTTTTCACCCGGTGTCAGGGTGTCATAATGCTCGGTTCCACTTTTCAAACCCCGTTAAGGGCTAACTTGAGGTGATCGTTTTAATTGCATCAGATTTATAAAGCATATCTCAATTTATGAAACCTGGCACCAGTGCACCAATCAATAGCTGCCTAATAAGTGTTTCCATTACAATACACGATGGAAAATGATGGGACAGTTTTCCCCTCGAATTCTTTCTCTAATCAGGCGCTGCTCATTTGATTGGAACAAGGTATTTCATTCATTAATCGATGTTCGACTATTAAACGGTTTTTTATGCAGATCATACACAAGAAAGAAAAACGGTTACAAGTTGTCAGCTTCGTGTTGTACAACCACACTCACAACCCGCTCACAAGAAACGAGGCAAGAAAAATCTTGTTCCAATAAGACATAAATTGTTAACCGCTTAGACCATTTGTTTGCCCATTGTTTACCCTCCGCGTTAACGGCATCCCATACCAAGGAGGCTCGAATAATGGTACGGGCAGCATCGACAGCAGCAATGGAATACTTTCCTTCTGGTAGAAGAAATGACACCTTCCAGTTACAGATGATTGTGTCAGCCGTTCGAAGCGGTTTAAAAATGCCATGTTCTGTGTGCGCTCGGTTGATTTTTATAATGTGTGAACCCAACTCGCACATTAGTGAGAGAAACCAACCGAACCGAACCCGGCCGAGATGACTATTTGATTACCAGGCTACAAAAATGTCTTAATCTACCAAATTCCCTCCTTTTGCTTTCTTTTCAATCATTTTATCGCTTACCGATCGTTTCATTCCTTCCTAAATCTTGCCCGTTAGCGACTCCACCCTAACGAGATCACAGTGGGATCTCTCCATCGGTTGATAAATTATATCGTACAAGACGACACTGGAGATAGGGACAGTTTAGGCATTGGTTTTTGGAAACTAGATCACAGACAAACGTGTCGATGTAGTAGCAAGCGGTTGTTGTTTCTGATCGATTAAATATAGATCAACAGACCCTACCCTAGGACTCTCCCTAGGAGTGGCACGCGCACAGAAGGATCTCCCGCAGCAAACCCCATGTAATTAGTCCCATCCGGTGCTGCCGGCTAATTACCATAAGCATACAAAGCGTATGTGGAGCGTGCCCGGTCGCGGATGGTTCGTGTCGATTTCCGCACACTTTCATTATGTCGCCGGTCGGTTTCGCTGTCGAAGGCGTTCCGCAGTTGCAACGCACCGGTGGCAAATTGATTGATAGCAATGAAAGACAGACTGCATTTAAATCGTCGTACCATCGTCGCTCACCCAACCAAGGTTAATCGTAGCTCACCCTTTCTGTTCCCTGTCGTCGGGCAGGTGTGATTGGCGGCCGGGTGAAGGTTAATGGCAGTGCTTTTCGCTGCAGTGCAGGTTTGCAAACATCACATCCAGAAGCAGTTCTTCCTGACCAGACATCGGATCGGCCGACGACAGTCCACGCAAGCGTTCGTTCATAGTGGCCACGCTTCTTCTAGGGGTAGCAGTTTTCACTTGACTAGCAGTAATTACATGCACGCGATTCCTTGGCAAAGTTGCACGATCGGCTACGATCCAGCAAACAAACATCGTTTCGCTCGACTGGAGACTCCAGACAAATTCTTCAGAATTCTCGCCTCCACTGCCAGAGCCAGAGTCATCTAATTCGTATGTTTTATATCGGCATCTGTTTACCCCTTTATGAATCCCCATTTACCGAACTCTTCTTTTCCAGAATAGCTTGATGCGTACGCTAAAGCGTCTAGGCGTGTTCTAGGAGCTCACACACCTCGTCCGGTAGAGAAGGTGGTGTACCTTCGTCATTCACCCGTCCATCAACACCGTTCCGAGTCGGAAGTCTTAATAAATTGAATTCATTACAGGTCGACGCCGAGAACCTGCTGCCCGTCTTTAAGCGTACGCTCTACTGAACCGAAAGGCATCAACGTCTGCATGCGTACGCATCACGTCACGCTTCAACGCAAAGCACGATGATTGCAGAATCAGTACCGAATCTTAACTGGTGCTTTGCGAAATGACTAGCCAGTGGCCGAGCCCGAGCGACCCAATCGATCGGTTTGCAGATGACGCTCAATGACAGACCGTTCCGATTGGTATCGACCGGCAGGTAAACACCGTTGACCGCGTAACGCTCGCGCTTTCGCTAACGCCCAATTACACCCCTGATCTTGCCATCGTGCCGCTTATCAAACAACCAGAAGCTGGCGACGGTCCAGCAAGCTGAACGGATTCGCCAGTCCAACCTCAAACGATGATTGTGCAAGAAACCGTCGCAAGCTCGATCGAGCGATGCAAGTCATCAAGACACACGCTCATAAACGTCGTTGAGGTCGACGCGCATTCAGGCGCGTAATACGCAAGCACCATAAATAGAGCCTTAAACCGAGCGGGTGTGGTGGCCTCACTCGGTGCGCGAGAGGTCGGTGATGCTTTTACCGATGATGGCAATTAGACATTAGACGAGCTGGTGAGAGCACAGCCAAAATAGCTGTAAGCTGCGATGAGGCAAATTATTCACGCCGACGTACATTGTGGGCGAAAATTTATCGCTTCAAATTGGAATGCCTTCAAACGCACGCACTACGGTTACGGTACAATCGTTTGGCAACTATCGGGGTCCATAAATCATGTCACAAAATAAAGCCATCAAGCAGTTCACACCGGTAAACGCGATAAGCAGGAAGGGCTTTAGGTGTTAGCTATTCTGGTTCCGAAAAACAAATGCGCACTCTAACACAGCCCTGCAGTCCTTGCACCTATATCAACATCCATTTATCGGCTCTAATGCGTGCCCGTGGTTCGGGGAAAGACTTCAACGATGAAACAAGCGACGAACAGACCAGTTAAAGAGGGAATAAATTTTGCACGATAGGAAGATATGTTACCAACACTGTACCGGGGCACTACTTTCCCGTGCCTAGCGGCTAGAACATTCCTCGCACTATCCTTTCTTCGGGCGAACGTTTCTTAATGCTTGCCCACTTAATCCTGTCGGGCTGTGTACAAGAGCACACACAGCTGGATCATAATTCATATTAGCTCTTGATAGCGGGTTCGGACTCTGGTTCGGACTTGAACCACAAGTACTTACTCGATCACAGTATCTTTCCCCTCTGCTTGGTGAAGCAAGCTCGAACTTCAACGGTAACGGAAGGTCACTGGATGTGCGAATCGCGCGCTTGCAGACATTCTCCCTCAGTGCTCAGGTGCGTGAAGTGCTTGTATATTATCTCAATTAATAAATTTCCCAGCACCAAGTGACAAGCGGGAATTTATTTAAGCTTCTCCACGGTGGTGTAAGAGCGATCGCAAGTGTGTGTGTATTCAGTTTTTTTTGTTTCCAATCCCATAAAACCTATGACTGATTAGACGGGCGTGTGAGATAGCTAGTGGGTAAGGGTTTCGGTTCTCGGTGCAAGATTCGCTAACGGATTCGCACCGATATCCAAAGCCTTTAATTTATCGAAGGATTATCGGCAGAATCGAGTACGGGTACTTTTAAAAGCGTATCAAAAGCGTAAAGTCCAGCTAAAACCTGAGCAGCAGAACCACGTTTGGAAAGTGGAAAGCAATAAACATGATAACATAATTAACCCAATCAAAGCTCTTATTGTTCGTGATGCGCTTTAATAATGAAGCACTTTAAGTTTCATTATAAGGCTCATCTCTGTTGAGGTTCAACAAAACGAAAAATGCCACAAAACGGGTTCCACTTTATACCATGCGTTGTTTGAAGTTGCTCAAGCCTAGAAAGGATCCGTCCGTGAATTTACTCCCGATAAGCATTGTCTGGAAGTAAAGTTTGGTTAATTACGACTACCATGTGTGTGCTCTGCTCGGGTTTTAAAACGCCTCAGTGTAATGATTGTTCCTTCCCCAAAAAACTAAAAGCAAATCCCCGAGGGAATGAACCATTTCGCTTGCTATGGTCGTACACGTGAACGTGAAAAAAGAAGCTCTTCCCCAAAACAAAACATCATTGGACTAATAACAACAATTTGAGCCTGTTTGTTTCGCTGTGTTTTTCGGATTTAGAAATGTTGGACGTGTGCGTGTGGTGCGTTCTGGCGCTATTCTTCAACCAACCTGGCGCTTTGCAACGTTAATCCGTCATACTTAAAAGTTGCCGCTTTTGTTGTAGACTTTCGAGACAGGTTGAAAGCGTCCAGGTGATGTTGCTGCTTCTTCCGAAATGGAAGATTATCCAAAAAAATAGCCTGGTACCCGCCAAGCAATGGTACGTACTGTCAGGTACGGTGTACTCGAGTAATGTGGCGATTAATGCTATTTAAGCTGTGGCTTTTATGCTCCATACAACCGGTACGGTTCCGAACAATCCTTGTGTTTTGGACGCTTCAGGTGGCATCACTTTTATGAATGCCGTTCGTCTATCTGTTCACGGAGCTGTGTGCAGCTGTGCGTGTCCATCGTTCGGGCAGGTTGTTTGGTTGCCTTAATGCGGTTAACGAAGCGGATTTAACGTCTTCGCACCGTGTAAAATGCTGCCCGACGGAAGGAAAGGTAGACGAACTGGTGCTGCTTCTACTGCAACGTACCGAAATTTGGAAAGGTTTTGGAAGGGGTTTGTTCTGGAGCGAGTAATGCATGTTAACTAGCACAGTTAAAGAAACAAACGGTGTCGAGCTTGGTCAATGCTCCGTGCTTTTTTCTATTCCAAATTGATTTAATAATGTAAAGGCATTTCATTTTGGAATTTTTAACCTTTTATAAAGTAATACTTAGTCTTCACAATAAAGTGTCAGACAGATGATATCTTTCTGAAGAGCCAATGATTTGGAACACTGATTGATATGTTCTGAAGATTCTTATGCTATTTATACCCCATGATAATCGAACTCACGTACAGATCTTTAAGCCTTTTTCTGTGAAATGAATTCCATTTGAAACTATTGTTTAAATTATGGACCCTTTCAACGAGCTACCGGCAGTTTACAATACAAATTCCGATGGTTAAATATAAAAAAAAGGCTTAATATTACTTTCATATCAATACAAACACATTGTGACATTTGCTGTCACCGTGATAGTGTCGTACAAAGTACATCTATTCACATGAAGATGGCGCTGTTCATCGATAGATTAGCAAAAAATTCTATCGTTTCAATTAAAATACGAACGATTACCGTAATGACATGAGCTATTTTTCTATTTAGATATTAAATGAATGGCTCACGCAATTCCTTCCCTAATGGTGCTAAATTTAACACCATTATTCGATCTCAACACTTTCCACCTAACGTCGCGTGCATGGAACATCTATTTCGCCCGGTATCGCTATCTAATAAGGCAAATTATTCATACGATTAGCAAGGTAAGCTGTTCGAGGCATAAGCCACACGTCGACATTAAATTGCCACCGTCACGTTCATAGGATCCAGATGGAAAGAAATTCGCTCCCTAAGATGAGGAACGCGTGATTGGAATAAGGATCACAAATTATGGTGCTAAATTACGGATGATTCATCTCTGGTGTGTGTGTGTGTGTGTGTAAGCTTAAATCTGTATATAAATTCTTGCCTCTGTCTATAAGTTTCGCCAATTCGCAAAGCGATTGAGCAGCATCGGTAGCATATGGGAGATGCAGCAGCTAGTGCGATTGCGTGCTGTAATGGAATAGGCGTAATAGAGGACGCCCATATGCACGACCACCGGTGCTGGAATGCAATCTCATGCAAGTCCAACCTGCACCACACTTCATGGTTCACAGTTTTTTCCCTCCAATGCGCTTTTCTCTTGCTCCTCTTTTGTTGCTGAGCTAGAGCGCCCATCCGGGCATGCATAGAAGCTCACAGCAGTGTAATGACCAACGCCAATGCTGTACCGGCGGGCCATTAACGGTGAACTTTGCGCAATGCTGGCAGAGAAAGCTGTAGCAGACACCCCAGGGCCGGGTGGATAGAGGTGAAGAATTGTAATTGATTTTAGAACCGTTCTGGCGCGTTTCGCTCGGTAAACTTCCAATTGAAATGCGCACCGAGCGATCATAATCACTCGCTGCTGATGATGCGCTGACCGCCTCCACGCATGCAACAAAACATTCCACGGTGTGGAATTCGAAATGCAGATGCATCGCCGGGATGGGTTTCCAGGGGTTACTATGGGAGGCTGGAAACAATTATGTTCCTTCCGTAACATTAGCCTATTCGTTTTATGATTACGGGCGCGCGGACAAAGAGAAGATCCCGAACAGGGAAGACTGATTATAGATATTAACGATGAACGACAACAGTTTTTGAAAAATGAGCCTCATAATAGAATAAAGAACCCCCTAATCGTTATGTGTAATGCTACTAGGGCTCCCAGCAAACAAAAACGACCTCCGCTACCACTTACCTCTAATATCGTCCACACAGATACCGAGATCTTCCCGGTAGGTGCTCAGGTGCGGTAAACACTGACACTTGCACTCGATACCCGCATCCGATGACATGTCTGGTTGGGATGAAGAAACAAGAGCAAAAAAATCCAAATTAAAAAACAATTTGTACTAATAATACACCCAAAGGTGTCGCACAGTCCCCAAAACACCTAACCGAAAACGGAAGCAAACCAATAAAAATTGGAAACCCTGATAGATCACACCTAACGGGGGATGACACCGGTTTCGTCACGGCATCGGTGTTCGCTCCCGTCGGGAGAGTTTTGTTAAAAGCTAATTAAACTGTCATTTCGCCTTACCGATTTCTTTGATGTGGTCCGTACTTCCGGGGATACGGTGGGGTCCGTTGACCGTGCCGGTGCCGGTCCGATCGCCACCGATCGATAGTTCCGCCGTGCCGCTCGACAGCCCCACGCACGTATCTGTGTCACATTTTTCCGATTCTGAAACGCGAGAAACATCGAATCAGTTTTAACCGTTCAGTGTGTCGTCATCGTGTGGGGGTGTCGTGTGTTATTTAGTACAATTCCGATCCAGGGTTCCGCTTGGTGTGATATTGATCCACAAAAAAACGAGCACATTGTGCCGAGTTATTATAGTGAAGCAAACAGTTTTCTCGCGTTTGGTAAAGAGTCAATATTTGCCCATGCGTATGGTAAGAAAGCCTTCGTCGTGTTGAAAGTGCGCTTGGGAATTTGATATTGTAATGAGGTGCAGCCAGTCCAGTTTGATTTGAAGTTGAGTGTGGCACTCGGAGTGTGCACCATCAAGTGTGTATGCCGATATTGCATAACCGATCGTGACCATTGCGTGCGCTTTGGTCTCGTTTCAGATAAATCAATTTACTCGTTTTCCAACACTGTTGCTCACGCAAATGAAGCTCCCACCAATGTTGGTCACGTCACTAGCGACCTCTAGCGGATTACTAAACTCTTCAAACAACGACATAAACAAAACCAAAACTGGACCGGATACAAAAAAGTTCCTGATGAAGTTGCGTGTCACTTCGCACCGACTCGCGTGCACCATTAGCTAGATGAGCCAGATTCGAGCAAACTGCGAAACTCTCCAGCAACACGACAGTGGAAGAAGATGGGATTAAATAAAAATGCCACCTCTGCCAAGGTGACAGCATGATGGCCGGGTGTCATCGTATGTGTATGTGCCAGGGGCATCCTGGTGGTACTTACCAAATGTATAAAACAGATCACCACTGTGCAGACGCGTCAAGTTGGAGATCCTGCTCGCTTCGGTTAGGCCACCCATTCGCTTAAACATTGGAGGACCTCGCCCACCGTACCCGGACATTGGACTCTTGGCCGGAGTTGCGGCCGCATCACATCCTGCCGCGATCCAGCAGACGCTCACCAACAGTGCCAGCAGACATCGGCCAGCTTTCGTCGTACGTGTCGGTAATGCGGTGTAATTATCACGTCCCGGTTGCGACCGTCCATCGGTGTCCGGGTGTCCAGCCCGGACCGGGTGACGGTATGTACTGCCCTCGGCATACCTTTCAGGCGCGAGAACCGTGTGCCGCGCCATGGTCAGCAACCGTTTGCTGCCGGCGGTGGAGGTTGTAGCATGGTTCGCTGACTTGCCGGTGATCATTCATCTACACCACGATCTTGTTGCGAGCCGATCCTTTTGCTGCAAAATCTGCAAATGCTACACAGTGAGAGAAAGATTCGACAAAAAGAGAAAAAAAAACACGCAAAATAAATGATCAGTAAGGGGGCAAGAATTGGGCCTAAATAGACATGGGCAGAAATTAGTTTCTCGGTATTATTACACATCTATTTAATTCACGTAATCGAGCGAACGAGTGAGGCAGAACGCACCACAAAGTAAAGCCGACAAAATAGCCATAAACGGAACAATGCCTTCCAAAGACACTAAATACCGTTTTGAGAAGATAATTTAGGATCCATCAGCTTCTGCGGATGCCTACACGCGGGTGAGGCACTAACGCTGGCCGTGCAGGTCGGAGGGCCAAGTTCAGCTGCAGTACCGGTAGATTCGATTTGATTAATGAACGCAAACCCCATCGGTAAGCGCAACCAGCATTCGGCCTGAGCTTTATGTACCCTCAAGCCCAGTTGTAACCGTCCGTAATTAGTCAGATGATTTGGCAAAAGAGTGTGTGCGCTTCTGAACTCTGGTGGGAAACGCTTCAGTATACACTCTTTATAGAGTCATCAATTTTCCCTTCAAATACGCACACACACACTCGAATGGCGTTTGGTCTGATGGTTGATGAACTTGTAAATTTAACCAACCAAGCGCAAAAGTCTGCCATCTTCTTGGCCGTCTTTTTTCTCCAATTTAAATGTGATCGATCTGACGCCGATATCACCATTTTCCCATGGCTTCTTTCTTTTGCTGCAGACACAAACGTTGAAACACATTAAATTGTCATGCAGATTTAGAACCTTTTGCCGAGCTGTACGAGATCTAGATCAATTAAGATTATGTAAATATTAAATTAGGCCTCCCAAAGGAAACAGATTAAATCCATCGGCGCAAGGTGTTTGATTAATGGACGGGTGTTCACCAACTGAATGGTGTTGCGCTTTAGTCGAACTTCGGGGCTTCTACTTTAGAGAGGGGGGAAAACATACGAAAAGGTCCACAACAAACACGAAAAGCAAACTGGATAAATGGTTTGTTTCGGGTTGTTGTAAGAAATTCAAAACACCTGTCTTGTCTTGTTAGTATTTTTTGTTTTAATTTCTTTTTTTTTCCCCGCTCAATGTTTGAATGTCACCCCGTATGACCGGTGTGCGTTGGCGTGCCAAAAGTGTGCCATGATGTTTGCCTGCGATTGGCAGATGAACTAGGAACTGTCATGTAGCTGTCACTTTTCGCACTAGCTGCGATTTGTTTGCATGGCAGACAGATGTGATTAAGTGTACACTAGAAAACAATAACTAGTGGGTGATTGCCTTATTTATTTATTATTCAGAAGGAGGATTTAAGGTTATGTGAGAGATTTCTCTTTATTGAAAAGAGTTTAATGCGTTTACGTCACTGACTTGACATTTTTCTGATGGGTTGTTTACGAAATGGTGAGATAAAGCAATTTAGGTAAACGATGGTTCGTTATAGTTGTGCTACAAAATATGGAGATATAAAACCAGATTATGATGTCCTTAATGTCTGTACGACTTTGCGTCTGTTTTCCCATACGTTAAAAGGTCATTTTTTGCACTCAACATCATCAAAACTCATCGAGACAACCAATCAATCTTTATAGTATTAACAAAATTGTACCGGCCGTCCATCCGTCCTCGTTGAAAGATAAAGCAATACCATTAAGTTTAAACAAGTCCGTGCTTACATGCACATTAGCGCGATAAATCTGACAACCAGAAGTTGACAAATTGTAGTAAATAGTATGCGCGAACAAGATTTTTATCATCCGATTAGTACCGTTTGCATAATTTCTCCTCATTAGGCGGTAGGTCCACCATCCATTTTGCGACCGATAAGCGAACCGATGCCGCTGGCAAACATAACATTTTCAAAAAGCTTTTCGTCGATTTTCTCTACGCGCGGCGAACCTGGCAGGATGACATTGCACGTTCGCTAAAAGCACCCGCAAGCAGTGGTGAAGATAAGAAGCCATTAAATTATGTCAAACCTCACACGAATCGGTTCCGCCGTTGATCGGAAGGATGGGCTGAAGAGACTGTTGAACTACCGTTGATGTTACGGATAACGCCTCGGACATACGTACAGCTTCTGCCCGCCATGTATTTGACCGCACCAAGTGTTAGCGAATGATTTCACATCATGCGGTCAGCATCCAGCGGCATCGCTGCCAACGGCTAGATTTCACCTGTTCCCGAACCCGGACCGGCCGACAAGCATAATTAATTAGTATTCCACGGTAACCACAGTGTGGCCGGGCGATTCGGGCCCGCCTCAGACACACGGAATCATCAACAGTCGTTGTATCGTCATCATTTAAATTGGATCTCATCTGATTTAACGCATTTTTTGGTTTACGACGCCCGTTTGCTGATTGGTGCGAGAAAAGAGTGAGCAAATGATGGACGACCACAACCTCGAAAGCTTGGCCACCGCTCGATGTGTGAGAATCGGATCGTGGAAAGTACCCCGGGACTTCTTAGCAATCTTAGCATCTCAATCTTTCAATTTCATGTTGGCGCCTCCGATGCGTTCCGTCGGTTGAAGTTGCGTTAATTTGTGGTGGTAATGAATTCTTGACGTTTTAACGAGATTCCACCCCATCGATATCAGAGTTCGATACAATTATGCCTGCAGGGTGCGATAGTTTTGCGATGTATATCTGATTCGGTTAAAGGCATCTCTCATTGATGGGAAATAATTATTGATTCTGTGGGTTGTTAATGTTTAAGTATAAAGCTTTCGTTTCCGCTTCAAGTTATGAGTATAAATTTTAATGAATATTTCATTTCAGTCGTTAATTTACACCCCAAAGGTATCTTTTCGGTGAAGGTAAATGAATGAAGGCAAATGAGGCATAAATGTAACATTTATACTTCCGAAAACAACAGTTTAAAAAGCTCAGCGATCGAACTGGTTGCTGCTTTCCTTCTTTAAATTCAAATCTTGTTACTCTTAGCCAAATCTTAGCCAAAGTCGTAGTCTTGCGTTTAAAGTGTTACAACTCTATAAAATAAAATCGCGTTCTTGTTAGCATTCGGGAGGGTCCTCCATTAAAACTATCTTAATGATCATCTTTAAACGATCGAACAAGGGTGGCTAGACATGAGAAAAAAGACTTCAAACAGGAAATAGTAAAGAGGACACAGCTTAACTTGCTCTACGATTTCGATACCCTTCCTATTCTGTTCACCCTCACAATCATCTGATACTTCAAAATCATTGGAGAGCATTTTAATTTCGCTTCCGACGAGATGAAACAAACGCGATCGGAATTTATTGCTGTTTCTCTCGCCAACCAACGCCGGGCTGAGATTGAGATGATTGAGTTGACGACATGTCCCGCACATTGGACGCGGCAACAACGCATATATTTGTCCAACAAGCCAGCCGTCGACCTGTCAGACGATACGCGATTGCTTCGGAAGGATTATTGTTGTCCGAACCACCCCATTATGCTGTCACCCGAACATGGATAAGAAAATGCAAACCTTCCGCCATTCGACAAGACGCGGACAGAAGCGATCTTGGTATGATTGTATTTTGCTTTTTGTGTGCTAAATCTCTGGTTGAATCATGTCTCGGTTGCTTTAGTTGGTTTTAGATGACTTATTTATTATACCTTGCCGGGGCTCAAACCATCTGACATCGATAGCTGCGTCACATTAACACGATTTGTTACGCGTTGGAGCTAAAAAATTCAGTGAAAATTGCTCGCTTCGATGGGGAGAGCGTGTCACTACCGATCGGCCTCGATCATCATAATCACCTGACCGATAAACAGCAATTAAGCGCATACCCTTCTACGTTCGTTCGAAATGCATATTTTTTCTACCTTGCTGTGTACATGTTTGCGCAGATAAGAACACAGGTCGGTGAGATGTAATTATGAAGCAAAAAAAAAATTGTTCCTAGTTCGTACGCTTGGCCTATCCTGTACCGGTTTTATAGTATCAGTTTGCCATAGGGCTCAAGCTTCCCGCTAGAGCCGTTTTCTGCAGCATAATGAGCAATATTGAAGACTAGTTTTGCATAATTAAGTCACCTGCTTCGAGCGACATCAATCTCGGCCCAGGCGCAGGAATGCTCACCAAGATCATCGCAGCGGGTTCGTTGTCTGCGCGAGAATTAAAGTCAGTAAATATAGTTACCGAAGGCAGGCATTGCTAATGGCTTTTCTGCGCAAACTGTCATTAAGTGCTCAGGCAAGGAATGTGGTAAATATAATATTTTTGTCCAGTAAAGTTGTGATTAAAATACATTTATTTTGAATGCGATTTGCTTAATGATGTTAAATAGAGATTGAAAATTCGAAATTCTTTGCGAATAAAAATCAATCGTAAATCCGCTTGTGTTGATTGAATAAGACATAAAGCTTGCCTGCTTTTCACAATTCCTAGAATCAATCTCTATTCATCAGCACGAATTCTTCTTCTATATTTTGCAGAAAAAGGTAAGCCTCTCAAACTCCACCTGCCCTGTCAGCGATCCGTCAACGACGATTAAGCTGACTATAAACCTGGTCTAGCTGGATGCCGCAGAATCACAGGCAGACTGCACTATCGCAAAAAAAAACAACGTTGAAACCTTCTGCAACGACGCCACTTGCTGTTATGCTCTTGTTGGCATCCCATTTCGCCCTATCCCGTCCCATCCATATCGAGTTGTTTTGATCGTCATTTTATGTTCCGTTGAATAAAGTTAATTAGATCAATCGTGGACGTCGCCCAGCTTTCAGAAACAGGTTCCTTTCCGACCGTTCCCCGGAAGGTTGGGCGGACGGCTCGGTTCTAAAGGGATACTGGTTGGTGCGTCTGGCCAATGCCATGGCCGTATAATGCTGGCTGCGATTTTCCGCTTGTGCTGCTGATTGGTATTTTCTACCGTCCGGTACCTTTTAGATCATCACGAAACCCGAGCACAAATCGGTCAAACGCGGCAACTGGTGACAAGCGTGGTAGAAGCCACCAGCGATTGATTTCATCGCCGTTTCGCGTCTTTCGTTTGGGTGGCGTTTGATTGGTGTGTCTGTGCTGCTTTACGGCAGCATCAGAAGCAACTGTAGTCTCACCCGTACCGTACCGACCGATTACGGAAACAAACGTTCAGGGCTAGTGTGGAATTATCGGCTAGGTTTTATTGGATCTTCAAACGGCGATTATCCCGTTAGCGGCTCGGGTTTGTCGTAATTAAAAGTAATTGTTATTAATTGTGTGCTATTCTTGTTGATGCAGGAGAGGATGCTCGACAAATCGATTCCCTCGGCCGGATATCGGTGGCTGCTGCTGCTGGGGAAGCGGAACATACCGCTAGAGGATATGGCATTTGGAAAATGAATTGTGTTTACTCGGTTACGCGTAAGTTGGTTATTGGAATGTACAGAGTTGAAGTTATGTATTACATTGGAATTTGTAGGTTAAACTTGCAAAAGACAAATTGGAATTAGTCCTATGAATAGTTTTTGTGACCAGTTATTGCGTTAAAAAATACTTTGTTAGAAAAACATTACATTACTTCTCTTTTAAAGTAAAGTTGGTTATCTATAAATTTGAGCAATAATAAATAAATGTAAATTTTACAACACTATTTGTTCACTAGAGTTGATGTTCGGGAATAATTTTCGGTCTGTATAGCGGAAAAGCTTCATTCACAAGCGCAAGCTCTCGCACTGCTTAGCGTTTTTTAAATAATCTCTTGAACTTTTTGATTTTTTACTTTTAGTTAGCTATTAAACAAACAAACTAAAAAACTAAATCGAATAGATGAATGTAGTAAAATAGAAATAAAATAATAGAAACTCTGTCATTAAAGTGACTTTGAATCATTGCAGTTCATTGGAAATTCCAGTTGAAACAAATATAGCAATATAGTAAATTTTAATGATATTTTCTTAATGTATACGGCTCTTAAAGAAAGTCGCTCGTTAAAGTGTTAATTCACAAACTAAGGGCGTTATTTTAAGCATTTTTAGGCACGTTTATTTAAGCATTTAAATTAAACAAAAATAATTTTTTAAGCATTTATCTAACTGCGAACAACTATTGAAATAAACTATTGAAGAAAAGATCCATTATTTAGCACAAATTTCATTTCTTTCATAATTTATATCACCAACTATTCTCTCAATAAAAGTTCCCGAATGATCAACCACAACAGCACCAAATCTTCAAACTATTACGTACACAATTTAACTGTATTTTATCAACGTACCATTCACTACGATCGCGAACGACCATAACAAACCAACCGTTTCTTCGCTGATTGCATCGGTAGGATCGAGCGGAAAACAAAACAAAAACATTTATGACGTACAAAACGAGTGCAAAACGCACGCCTTTTGACGGTGCAAAAACGGCCTATCTTTATCGGGTTTATTGAAAGATTAAAATATTACATCGATAAGTGGCGAGGCACGAGTGAGATCCTCCCGTTGCACCGGTAATCCGCACACTTACGCCCATCCGCTGGATTATTCTATCGATTCACGGTTGATGATAATAATCCATGGTATGGTCTTGTTTGCCACGTAGAATATTGGAAGGCGTTTTTTTTTTGTATCTCTATTTTTCTCGCTTACCTTAACCCCTAATCCCTTTTCTCTGCTACTAAGGAACGTATGTGTTTCGATCGATTGGAAGCACCAGGGAGCGCGAAAGCAACATACCGATCGGCTTGCTGGTCAATAATTATCCCAGTGTACACGCGCACGGGCAACCACCGTTCGGCGATGCACTCATGGTGAACGTATCGAACTTTTCTAATCTTCAACAATTACCTCAGTGTGATATCATCGTACCAGAGATTTTTTTTCGCTCTACAGCAATCAACCGAAGAAGCTTCCGTCGGCGATGGACAAACACAATCCCCAAACGGCAGCAGGTCGCCCGGTGCTTCTATTCTATCACACAAACATACACACGCTACCAGAAGCGTTCCCTTTTTTCCTGCTGTCCTTATTTTTTCGTTTGTTCCTCACGTACATTTCCGATCCCCAGGAGATGCTTATGGGCAATCCCGCAGGACGGGATTTTACGCCCCGCAGTAATCGCGCACCGTACAGTTCTAGATTTACCGGTTTTTTTTTTCGTTCGATGAGCACAAGAAGGACAAGCGGCAACGGTTTTCGTATCGTCGCAGCATCATTTGCCCTACAATTGGCCCACAATCGAATGCACTACGTGAGGCGGGATCATGGCCATGTTGCCCGTATGCGGCATAAGTACCTATTGAATGGTCAGCTCTTTCTTTGTACATTATTATGCCCGGTTCCAAAGTGTGTCTCGTAATGTTTTATCGAGCTGCTAATGAAGATCCACCGTATCGAGCCAGTTCCCAATACCGGTGCAACGGGAATCGTTTTTCAATCGTAAGTTCAATCGTTGCCTTTTTTGTGCGACTTTTGGAGCGTGTGTAAGGGAAAAAACCGTCGGAAAAGCTTTGGTGCTAGTGGGGATGATGCGTACTGACGATAAAGTGCATTTGTCCAGTGCAGGAAATCACGCTCTTTGGGCCACTTTACCATCACAGTTTCAAGGAAGCTAGAGAAGAATTCGCTTCCAATATGATCTAGATCGAGTTGCGTACGCGCCCTCTAAGCTAGTCCCATTAAGCTAATTTGTAAAGTGTATTTGACCCCAGCAGCGGGACACGAATACCACACGCCAGTGTTACCATTTTGGGCCAAGTCACGACGTCCCCAACGTTCATTATCAATTTGTATCACCGCCTAAACGCATTCCATGCACGGTTCCGAATATGTAAATGAGCCGAAAGGAAGTCGGCAGGCTTCTGGGTCGGTTTTGGAACAGTTTTCATTTTCGATCGCAATTCCAGCTCGACGAACGGGGCGCGAAGGGTAACTGGATCGGAATGCGTAAACTTCTGTTTCCGTCTAATCCTTTGCGCTTCTGTCTTGGATCTCGTCCGTAATACAAGACACAGACAAACGGACAGACAGTGACAAACAAAACAAACCGACAGCATTGTGCTATTGTCAGGCCGAACAAAATCCACAACACACACACACAAAACACAACACTGATTAGACTAAACTAGACACAATGAACGTGCGTTCGTGTGCTTTTGATTGGGAAAATGTCAACTCATTCGGTTTGACAGAAGAAATGCAAATCGAAATCGGGATCGAACTAATGTCAAACGCGATATCTCTTCGCGCAACTTGCGTCATACAATGGGGCGGCTAATTTTGAATCAGCTGGAAGCACAAAAGCACTTTGTTTTGTATGCAGATTTGGAAACTCTCTACAAACGCTAGACTTTCTACGGAGGGTTTGATAATGTTGTCCACTGTATACTATTCAGGGAAGGGATGATAATTCAATTTTTTTCTTGCTTGTTGGTGAGAAACAAAGTGGAAATTCTGGGAATTTCCCAGTATGCTCGGAGATGTGCTTATTAACATGTAACATACTTCAGAGTGTTTTGGTTTTTCTCTTGAGGACACTTCTAAGCGCAAGAAGAGTTGTGTTAAGTGTGTGAACTACTCCCAGACTTAACTGGAATCGAACCTCCAAAATCTCTCTTAACAACTGTTCTTCCAAAACTCTTGTTAATTCCAGTAGAAAAACGCTAGCCTATGCCCAATAGTGCTCCACGCTCGTTCGTCTTCCCCTAGGAATGATCTACACCGTACTGCACACAACCCTTGACCACTTGATGGTGTTTGAACCTGGAACCACCTGTTTGGCCCACCGTTTGACCCTCGAAGGTTAGAGTATTTGACTGTTCGATGAAGTCACTATGAAGCCTTCGATCGACAGAAGCTAATCTACGGTCTGCTACCACTTGCACTTCAAGTGAGCAATTGAACAAGATTCTTAGCAAGCTGCTTCCGAGAGCTTTCCCGAATGGCTTCCAACTGCACATTCATTCCTACCGTTTGGCCAACCTGCAACCGTATTTCGTTGGGCCAGGATTGCTGAGGAATAAATTGTACGATCATTGCAAACGGCCCCATTGCCATCGGCCACTTAAATCCCCTAAAATGATCGGTGCGGACCTTCACAGCGGTTACATGCACTATTAAACCGGGGCACTTGTGTTTCTCGCCGAACGGCGAGGTCGTACAATTTCTCAGCTTTACCAGCAAATTAGTTGTTCTTGTCAGTTTACGATTATCGTCACCTTTCGGACAGAAGTGCCGACGATGGCGATCGGTAGAACGGGAATATCCTGTACCCTTCACGAGATCAAATTGCCTTAGCCGGACACCGGTTCTTCGGGGATTTGTTGTACCTTGGGGCTTGGTACAGTATTTGCTGTACGTGATTATCCGGTACAAGCAAACCGGGACTAAACCAGACATTGGGAGCTTCTGTGTAGAGCCCCCTCCTTAAGCCCCCGGAATGGTGGTAATTTGAGCGTTTCATTGAAAGGTATTGTTGGTAATTGTGTTGATTATCTAAATTTTGTATCGTTAGCGATTCGTTTGATGGCCGCTAGAGCTGGCACGAACTGTGGAAAGATTAGTTTGTATCTTCAGAACAGAAGGCGTGCAGAAAAAAAAACCAGGTGTGCTATAAGCGGAGTATTAGTGTTGCAAATATTAACTGCTTAGCTTGGGTGCTTTTGAAGAAGGAAGATTGCAACTTGTTTTTCTCCTCTTCGATACGATAATCTGCACACCGGTATGTTCTTCGGGGTGCTGCAAAAAAAATAACAGCGAAAGGCACCAGCAAACTATTAGAATTATGATTATTATTATGTAGCAGTTGATGATGCCAGTGCCCCGTCGCCGTTCGTGTACCGTTCTGGCGTTTGTACTTTTTTATAGTCTACGATCCACTCGAATCATGCGCCGAGACTGACGGCTGGCGAGTCTGACCGGTTTGCATACAAAACAAAAAGAAAAAAGAAAAGCTTCTGCAGCAACCTGCCGAGGATGAGTAATATGTGGTGCAATAATAATAAATCACTCAATTTATGGATTAATCTATTAATTCGTTCGTTTGCTGCACGATCGACGATCGTGGCACACAATTCACCGATGCTAGTGCTAAAGTTGGTTGAACTTTGTGGCGCGCTCCACGCGTCTTGGTGGTGAAAAAAAAGCGTTTCCCGTACAATAATCGATTTGTATCGAATCGCACACAGGTAAAAGTTTCACACTTTCTTTGCCGAAAGGGTTTTAACAATACGTGAAGGAAAAGCATCCAGCTCGGTGACTCTTTTCATACTGTTTAAATCAAAAGACTCGAAGCGATGAACCCGGTTTTGCTGCTGCAAAATCTAATCTGTTCGCCCGTTCCATCCGCTGCGTCCTGCTTCGAACGGCCGTTTGCCGATGCTGCAAATTAAAAGCCCAAAGTCCCTCGGGGAGGGAGAAGGTGGACACTTCTCGGACCGCCTAATAAAAAAGCAGTTATAGAAGTATTTACTTTTAATGGCTGTCGCCATTTGCGAGTGGACCATTTCTTTATGAACGAAACCATAGCCGGGCCTGGCGGTGGCAGTTACATGCCGTGACGTGTCGCCAACCCGAAGCGACCTCAGCACATCACCAGCGATGCAAGGTGGGGGAGAGGGAGCGGAGGGAGAAGGCTTTTTTATATAAAATTTTCTACCCATCACCCGAGATCACACGATAACGAACGCAATCCTACGCAACGCTTCTTCGCCTGAGCTGCTGCACTCGAACGGTCGAACTGCGATCGAACGCCCGGCTACACATATCGACAACAAGTGCAACGAGTTTTTTTTTTTGTTGTTGCGCTTTTTTGCGAAACAAGTTCCATCTGCCGAAGGTACGAGACCCACATCGGTACGCCTAGCGGATGGGGAATGCTAGATAAGTTTGCAACTTCGCAACCCGATTGTTGCTACACTGCAAAAGACCCGTTGGATGGGTTTGATGATAAAACCAGATTTTGAAGTTGGCAACCAGCCTCGGCAAGTTCAATGTTTTCGCGCTCCCCTTTCCTTCCACAGCTTCCCCGCCCAAGTTCAGCTGGAAATCCTTCTGCCCGTCTGCCTGCTACATCTCCACACACTGCAGGCGAACGTAGCGGACAGGATGAGCTAGCCGTAGCCGGAGTACGCGTATATAGACATCGTCTTACGGTCTGCTAGAGATCCTGTTACTGTTATCCTCCTACGACGCTCGCCAAGATAACGTACCGCCTCACCACCATCGTACAAATTATGTTGCCCCAGATCAATATTTCAATCGTTAGACGACCCACCATCACCTGGGCGGGAGAAGTATTCCCGCATGGTGGAGAATTGTATCACCATCCGCCCGCAATCGAGTGCCCATTATGTAAATTAAATTATCTTCCGCTTTGTTTCGTTTCCTCCTCCCCACACACGCCTGTATGCCGCTGCTCGTATGATCAGATTTCTGCAAATGGTTGTACCGTCTAGTTACGTATGCCAAACGTAAAACCGGCGCACTTAGCAAGCGATCCCACGGGCCCGATAAATCCATGGTCCGGTTTCGGGTTCTGCGAGCGAGTTGGTTGTAAGGTTTGTAAGACCTTATTCTAGGAACGTATTTCCTAGCGGGAAACGATCCGAAGCTAAATCGAACCTGTCGTCGAACGGCTAAGGTCATAATTTATGCAACGTTTACGATTTTATTGTCTTTACTGTGCCCGTAGAGTGCGAAAGGATGAGAGAGCAGAAGGAACCTTTTTTCCAACAAAACAGATTTTTAATAACTTTGTTTTTTTCTTCTCCTCTTCCGTCTACCTTGATCGATCTGCCTCCGGGATATTGTGACCCATCCTGAGAGACACTTTTTGTCTCGGGCAGAGATTGACTGGAAATTGATTGTCAATTGAGCATAGGCGTGGGGATGATGATCACGACCTCAAGCGATCGACCCCTTGCATAAATATCCTCCCAAGGCTGCATTCTTCTGCCGTATGCATAAATGTGCACTTTTTTTTCCTTCCGGAACCAGTGGGGATGGGAACGATCGATCAAATGGACACCGGATCGGTGAGCTGCAACGGAACGGGATGCAGAAACCTAAACTGGTTCTTCAACCCATCATCCGGCCCTGAGTTCCGTTGGTTGTTGAGTTTCCGATAGGTAAGACTTGTTAATTGCCCACAGTTTGACGACAGACTGTACCGGACACGATCACTGATTGCTTCCGTTGATTGCAAAATAATATCAAAAACTTTATTCCTTTTTTTATGCTGCGGTGCTTGAGAGACATGGAACTGATTGCATCATAGAGGTTGGCATAGAACAGGTGCTTAACCTTGTGTGGCATCAGATAAAGTTGTATGTCAGAATGCATGAGAAGCAATATGATTTTTGTATATTTTTAATCAAAAGACTTCAACAGTGCGTCAAGCGACGAACCCTATCGTTAAGTTTATTCTTTGTACTTTTATCTGTAAGACATAGTTGTATTTTTTTAAACTCCTATTTTGCTTCTTAATTTATTCCAAAGGACTCAATCTGTACCGCCATCGGAACTGAACCTAATTACACCACTTCCTAATGCCTCCGCACTAATTAGCGTATCTAGCGCATGTTAGCTTTATGCAAACTAGCTCGTGCCGGCATAAATGACCTACCAAGTCGCTCGGTCCATTTACCGCTAGTATTAATATCTTCTAAACGGACATCATGCACAGCACCAAGCGCCGGAAACGATGCTCACGGCACAAAACCATAGCCTTTGCTTAACGGTGCAAACGGTCGTCTGCAATGGGTTCTTTTGTGCAAAATCGCGTTCCATGCACACACGGATCCTCGCGCTTATCAGCTCCGGGATCGGACCGGGCACTTGCGGAATCTTTACCAGCCGTACGCAGAAACAACCCCGCACCGAAATGAAGACGTTCGCGGAAAAGGACAGCCCCGAAAACGTTTGCCACATAAAAACCGGCCACGCGTGCAACCGCTTCTGCGCCTGCGAGTTAAAAGAATAAATTAAGAAATTAACGAACCAAACGGTAACGACGGGAGCTTGCAATGTTTTCGCTGCAGCAGAAAACAGCCAAGAAGCATCCGAAAGAACGCACGACGTACGGTCCAGCGTAATTGGAAAACAAATAAAACTCATACGTGCCATTCTCCTGCCACGGGTTACGGGGAAAGCTCTCTGGCGGCGCGTCATGAAACTGGGCATGTGAAACAATAAATCAATTTAACTGCCCGTAGGGCCATCAGTTGCTTTTGGTTAGGCTAGTTGCGTACGGTTGGTTGGTTGATCGGGACCACGGGCCTGCACCAAGTTCGCCGAAGGTGTCCGTGAATGATCTTCGAGGCCAAGGGATCATCGCTATTTATTTTGCCAATGCCATGCGTGCCCTCCCCGAACACTCGGGGTGAGCCACGAGGTGAAAAGGGAAAGCAAATCTTAATCCAATCCACACACACACACGCACATACAATGCCCGTGTAACATCTCGCCCGGTTACAAGTGAAGATGCTTGATTTGTAACGTGCAGCGACAGCCAAACGGCTCAGCAGCAACCAGCAGGGAAACATACCGAAGTGTCCAGTTTTTCCAGTTCAGCATGCTGGCCCATCTTCGTGCACCCGCAGTGTGGAAAGTAATTTACAGGATTTGTAGAAAATGTGCTTTGCGCACCCTCTAGATTGACCTCCTGCCGTATGCAGTCCGATGCCCCACCATCGTTTAACACAATCCCGTGGGGCTAAAGAAATGTTGCGTGCACAGACACGATGAAATAGGATATGGCATTATTTGTTTAGTCCGACATAAGGCATAAAACTAAACCTTAACCTGAACTCGGGACGGTCATCGGGTAAGGGAACGTAATCCTGTTCTGGCCACTATCGTAACCCCCATTGACACCTCGTGGGGTGATTGTACAGAAGGAAGTGTGCGTGTATGTATGCCTGTTTGTTCTTTATATTATTTCACATGGATCAAGAACTACAAGTTGTTTGGAATGCGGAACAAAATTGTGCCTATTCCTGACTGTAACGTAATTTGTCTTCACGGCAGGTTTCGGAAAGCATCATATGAAAGCTTTTGCTTTGATCATATCGTTTTGGATTGCATCATTACAAAGTATTTCATAATACTTAGATGTATTTACATTTAAGTAAATAGATGTACAATGAATAGAATTTTTTAGATATCTAAGGAATGGCCGTACTTATCAATTCTTGTTTTATATCAAGAATATTTAGTGCCACAAATCATCTTTGACATCAATAAAATCAGTCTACCTTTGTATTTCTAAAGTTGTCTTTTCTTAATGATAACCGCAAGGAACTTCTAACATTTCTTTACATAGGTTGTGTATTATACAAGATCTTATGACTATGATTTCAATGCTCTTACTTCGGAGCGGTCTATTGGTAAATGCGACAGCGGCGCTGGTCTTCACACGGTAAGACCGGGGTTCAAGTCGCATCTGGGCCGTTCCCCCATAGTGATGACTGACTATCCTACTATGCGGTAACAATAAGTCTAGTAAGCCAAAAATGGCAGACATGATCAAGAGTTCGTTAGGTCAAGAAAAAAGAAGAAGACTTCATGTAAAATTTACAACAATAATGAACAGATAACTTCATATGATAAAAATAAAAGCATCTTCATTTTATTGGGATGAAGTGATAAAGGAGTAATTCAAATCAAGGTCCTTTTAGGAGAAATTCAATCAAGGGTTCTAGTTCGTGCAACAATCGATTTTGGTGTTGTAATAGCTGTCAATCCTGTACGCAGGACTGACTATCCAGCTACGAGTATAACTAAGTCACAGAAAGCTAGCAATAGCTAGCAGGCCAAGACCTCACGAGGTTGTAGTGCCAAGGAAGAAGAAGAAGAATAGCTGTCAAGAAAGAAATATAGCTTAAGCAATCTATCATCGTTGTGACAAGTATCACATCACGTATATATATCATAATTTAAATCTTGAGTTCACAAGCAAAAGCACAAAGAAATATTTTATTTTTAGTTATGGATTTAAAGGTTCCTACGACATGCATGATCTACAGAGAAATTCTGCGAAGGAGTTTGAAGAAAAATTCAAATTGATAAATTTGTATGTCCCAGAAGCGTTTCTTCGTTATAGACTTACATTTCTTGTTAAACATTTGCAAACTAATGTAGACATTCGTAGGTTGATTCACCTATCTCTACATGCCTAATCGATCATCACAAACAGGTAGTGTTCATCATCGTATAAACTGCATCGCTTGTTGTGCGAACTGTATGTTTCGATCGAAACCTACACATACCAACGCTTTGCGAATAGTTTTCTACATCCTATGATCACAAAGTAAATATGCCAACAGTAGCAAACGCATCGCCATGGGTACGCAGACACAAATTAATAGCCCTTATCAGTCATGAATATTTATGATGCGACTTCGTTCAAGCAACTGGCACCCAGCAACGCCAAAACCGAACGCCTCCTCCTTAAGCTAGGCAAGCATTTTCGCTATTTGTTTTAATCAATCGTTGCGTTTCCTGCTGGATCCGCATTTTTCTTCTCCGCCTTTAAGCTGTGGTTTGATCGGATGAAGCAAACAAAAAATGGAAGTGATGCGAACACCATTAACGCAACCTGATGCGTGTGTGTGTGTTGGGTACCACATTGCGATGCGTGCCTGATGTTTGCTTTGTCCGTATTCAGCCCACGAATCAGGTATCTAGAAGTACCCCACATTTTTTTTTTTGGTTCGGTTTGTCCACCTTAAACGATCACCAACGATCGATGCCAAGAACGCGCCTCATCAAGATGCCAATCTGGAGCGAATCTAACTGTGCATTGTGTGTACCGGGGACGTCAACCAATGTCACCAAGAACAGAATATCGTAACCTGCATCGTGGATGCCAGTTTAGGAGGATGCAACATTTCGCTGACAGATCGGTAACGAAATGCGAGAAGTTCAATCGCACATCACTTACCCAGATCGCTTGTGGCCGTCTTCTAGCGCTGGAACTTGTCTAGCTGGTGCAGCGATGTGTTTTCGTTGTTAGCTTCAGTTCCTCTTCGCAGTGATAAGCAGCGCTCGGTAGGTGTGTAGGTCTGAAAAAAAAAAAACGGGAAAATTGAGAGAAAATAAGGTGGAGTTAATCATCGGGCAGTTGACAGTTGAATCGAAGCGCATACGAGGACAGTAAAATGTCATCGAATGGGAAGAGATAATTTCCTGAAAGTACACCACGATAAGATCGGTGGTTCGTTAGGGACCAATCAACACCTTTATAAATAAATCATGCGAAAAAAGCTGGCACCGAGATGGGTACCCCACTTTTAGACCACTTAAATTGATGAGTTTCAACCTTAATTCGTGCCGATAATGCGCGCAGAAAAACATAACCGTTGAATGTTGATAAATATTTTTATGAATTTTGTTAACCTGCTTTTAAGGATGTATTACACCTTCGGTAAAAGTTTTTCCTTCGTCACATAAAAATAATAAAACCGTCTCGTGCATGGAAAACTACCATCAATCAGAAGCTTATAAAGATAAAGATGAATGGTAAACCGTGCTCAGCAACGCTTGAAATGTTTCATCACTTTGGCCAACGAACGTTTCGTCCGTATCGCTGCACAATCTTTAGACCCCTCAGTCGGAGTCTGGTGGCGTGAAAAACCGGAAGGATTTTGTCGAAGCTCACCGTAACGTTTGTGCGATTTTTCACGCCTGCAAAAACCCCGATTGCCGAGTGCAGAGCGCGGCATGCACAGCATCGAAAGGATCGCTCAAGAAATATGAAGAAAAATGATCACCATTCACCCACAGGGACATGGATTGACTGGAGCAGGGCGGGGGCCGAGAGGGTTGACAAATGACCAATTAATATGCAATTCCTGCACTGGGCGCGTCTGCACTCCACACACACACATACGCTAAACCGACCGTGGAATTCGCTAGATGCACTTATAAATATTCATTTCCCTCCGGCACAGTAGAAAGCACGTATAATTATCATTAAAATATCATCTAGCGTGCTGGGCGATCGGTTCGGTTCTGCAAAACTACGGCTGCAAACTGCACCGGGTCGCGTATGTAATCGGGTGAGAAAACATGGAAGCAGTAGCAGCAAGACGAAGAACGAAAAATCAACTCCCCAAAAGAACAAATCACAGCAGAACAGATCTTCTCTCAGCCGTTTCTTCTCTTGTATTTTCCGATTTTTATTTCCACCGATGTGATGCTTAATCGACAAAAATGCACCTTCAGTGTCTTCTTTGTGCGAGCTTTTGGCACAAGAAAAATCTCAATCCGTTAGGATTGTGTGATTACGGGAACTTGCGGATCCAGCCGAACGTAAGGCCGTTGGTAGCTACCGATCAAGGTCGCGCCACTTGAATCGCGCACACCATTCCCCGAGGGAATCGGAATGGCAAGTCGGCAAACCTCAAATGACTGTTCGAGTTGCGAGAACCATATGGAGTGTCTATATGTTCCTATGTTTGTGGCTTTGTGCATGATTACGGTTTGCGAAATGGTGGCTATTAAAATTATTTAAACATTTGATATTTCTTATGCAACTTATCGGAGCCGCTCAGGACCGCAGTGGACGGTTGGCACTGCCGTTTGCGGTTTTTCTTCGAGTCGAATGGCTATCTGAGCTGAGTAATGGGTATTGATCCCGGCAGGCAAAACGTTGCGTTGTGAGTAATAAAAAAGCATGGCAGGATAGTCTCTCAGTGTAGGGCGGTCTGAGTGTTACGATTAACGGAAGAATGAATGAGAAACAAAAAGCTAGTTTTCTTATCTTTTGAAGCATTAGACATTGTTTATAGAAAATTAATAACTCTAAAAATCATCTCAAAATCTATCTCTTTATTCTTTAGGCGATATAGTACTTACTTTTACTGTGCCACACTTCATCATATTGAAAGCCTAAACTATCCATATTGGAATGTAACTATCAGTCTATTTACCTATATTGTTTTAAAGTTTCATCAGACTATTCTTTGTTGTTAAGATTCTATTCATATTACTGTCCAGTTATGTGGAGGTTCATAAAATATATTTCTATGAAATACTCTCTCTCTCCTTCTTTTTATAGATTTTAGATTTGTTGTTCTCAGCTTTTTCAATAATTCCTGCTATCTAGTTTATGTTTTAAAAAGAAAGAAACATGATTTTATTATTTTTCGTTAGTATTTTTAAGGCTTTCTTCGTATATTTTTTGGATATTACTTAAATTTTACTTTTTGACAATATTTCGAATGTTGATCATTCCTTAAAATTGTCCAAGATTGTATACCTACAGAGGTTTTTTTGTTGAAAAGAAATGAAAATGATAATAGTTTATCTGCTACACTTTTCCACATGTTTCTTACCATTTTTCTTAGTTTTTCTAGAGCACTCTTACTCGTACAACATGACATCAATCATCTTAGTGGCAAACACCTCTCTTGAGAAATGACACCCAGGGAACTCTGTCATCGTTGTGTCAAGCCTGACATGAAGATGTATTTATCTTAATGTTTCTTTTGAACTCGCTAATTACAGCAAAGTATTTTTAATCTTTCTTTTCAGCTAGTAAACTTTTAACTTACAGCACACTTCTGCTCCTCATCACTAGCCCTAGCTGATTAGTAAATCGTAAAAAAAACGAAACATTTCGCTTAATACATGACATCAGGCCGAGGGATTCTTTGAATAAACATTCTAAAACGCTCGTGCCATCAAATATCAATTTTAAAGCCACTTGCCAGCTCACATAAATCCCTCACCGTAGCCATTAAGATAGCTTCTTAAGCTCATCCTCTCACGCTAACGATCCTGTCATTTATGTAACAGCAACAGCGCCGGGAACGGGAACTACACCATATGATGGTTTACTTTATGGTTCAAGCAGAAACGATCGCAAACGACTCGTCCTCGCTTGGGACGGGATCACGAAACCAGAGCAGTGCTGTTTTTCCAGAGCACTCTTACTCGTACAACATGACATCAATCATCTTAGTGGCAAACACCTCTCTTGAGAAATGACACCCAGGGAACTCTGTCATCGTTGTGTCAAGCCTGACATGAAGATGTATTTATCTTAATGTTTCTTTTGAACTCGCTAATTACAGCAAAGTATTTTTAATCTTTCTTTTCAGCTAGTAAACTTTTAACTTACAGCACACTTCTGCTCCTCATCACTAGCCCTAGCTGATTAGTAAATCGTAAAAAAAACGAAACATTTCGCTTAATACATGACATCAGGCCGAGGGATTCTTTGAATAAACATTCTAAAACGCTCGTGCCATCAAATATCAATTTTAAAGCCACTTGCCAGCTCACATAAATCCCTCACCGTAGCCATTAAGATAGCTTCCTACCACTTGAGCTCATCCTCTCACGCTAACGATCCTGTCATTTATGTAACAGCACCAGCGCCGGGAACGGGAACTACACCATATGATGGTTTACTTTATGGTTCAAGCAGAAACGATCGCAAACGACTCGTCCTCGCTTGGGACGGGATCACGAAACCAGAGCAGTGCTCGATTCTGTATCACCTGTACCGCCTCCCAAAAGCAAACCGTACAGCTACCCGTAAAGCTTGCGTGCTGGGATCGTAAAGTAAAGGTGAAGCTAGAGAAAAAAACTACCTACACTCCATCCAATGCTAGACCCCCATAATTGTTGTAACAAATTCGTACCATTTATTAAACGGTCAAGCGACGGGACGGGTGCAAATGCAAATCCAGCTTACGTAGAGGGGGGGTTTTTCGCCAATGAAATTCCCGAAGAGTAGACCAGTTTTTCCGCTTTTCAACGCGTTGCCACTGAGCATAAATTCTTCCGCACCGTAACATAAATCAAAGCTCGGTATGGCGCGGGTATGTGAGAGGGGGGCCAGGGCGCATGTTTGCTGCAACAGTCGGAAGGACTGGCTTGCGCAACTGGCTCGCGCCGAATGCGACGTCCGCAGGTTCGGGCTGGAATGAGATCATTAGTCGACACGCCAACTGCCCTTGCCCTTGTGCGGTTTGTGTCAGAGGCTCTGGGGTTTCGCTGCACGACGCGCCGCGCAGGACTACCGGACGGAACCGCCAAGTGCATAGGCGTAATGCGAAGAAATTGCAATGTACCAAGTGCGTTCCGAAACCACCGTCTTTCCTTTATCCCGCCCTAATACTGTCTACCATCGATGCACATCATACTTTCAGCCGGGACTGTTTGTGGATCGGTGGTGGAGTAATCACATGCAAACGAGAGCAGGCTGATTTAGGATGGCAGGGATGAGCAATCAAATGAGCAGGTAAAAGGTTGTTTCATACAGATATCTAGCTCATACTAATATAAAGAAGGTATAGAAAGAAAAACAAAACAAAAGAATAAATTCAAAACCAACTTAAAATGACAAACTCATGCTTAGATATGTAATACACTAAACCGTAGAATAGATAATGTCAAAATAGATACAAACATCATTGTCAAATGTAAAAAAGCATTGTAAACTTGCAACATTTATAGCTAAAAAACCTAACATGATTAAATTAAATGAAATACAACAATTAAATAGCCATCCTAATGGTTCAAGAAATGAAACCAAAAAATATTGGAAGAATAAAATTTAACGTTAAATGCCAGTAAGCTAAAATGCAGAAGGATACATATTGTAAGAACTGCCTTACAACGATAAAAACACACATAGAAAAAGCACTTTAAATATTATGTGAAGAAAACAAAAGTTCATAAAATTACTAAGAGTGACTTGTGAGAAACCTGAAACAAGTATTCAAAAGATTTGTAAAGGAAACTGATGTTACAAAATGTAAAACGACGTTAATATAAACAAAACGTTAATATATCATAAACAAAATAGCAATTATAAATAATTTTAAGACCTCTTGAGTATGAACTACTAAAGAAGAAGCCACTTAACAAGTTTGTTTGAATAAATACTCAATGAAACTTAATGCAATTCTTCTCAAAGAAGTTGTAACAAGTCTCCAACGATACTAAAAGTTGCTCACCACTGAACAACGAACAAGCGCATCTTTTGCTGCACTGATTTGTGGCATTTGCAACGACGCCCTAACACGCCGTATGCAGATAGGATGCAGTTACCTCTTTTTCTTTCCTCCATCTTTCTCTCTCTCTCTCAAGAGGATTACGCCTGGCTCACATACAGAGCTCACATCAGTGATATGCCGGAAGATATGCGACCATGGTGCCATGTCCGCATGACGACGACGACGAGGATCGCACCCTCCACGCGAAGGATGTGGTGGTTAATTATGGCCTTCCCTACGCGCACCACGCTTGTCAGCTCGCTCGATCAAACACGCGCCCGGCACCGCGTGTGTGTGTGTCTGCCCTGTGCGATTTCATTGCTGTCATTAATAATCAGGTGACAGGCGGCAAGGTGATTCGTTCGGAGATGCGTTTCTGCAAACCATTTCGCTCACGCTCTCGCCATTCCTAATCGCTAACAACCTTCCTTCACGCATCAACGTACAATAATACCTTTTCCACTTAACAAGCTTGCGTCAAAGAGCTTTCAGAATCCCCGAAACCGGATGCTGCAACGAACAGGAAAGCAACGAACGGAATCAAAACGGGAAATCAGACACACAACCATTTGCTACTGTGCGTTCGATCGGTTCTTAACAACAGTACGCAAACGCACAGAACCAAATGCGCAATGCAGGATGCGTCCTGGTCAATCGACCCATTACGACACGCATTTCATTACCATTTCCCCCCACCCGTTTCGCTCATGACTTTCCGTACTGGTGGAAAATGTTTCCTTCCGCTGTTTTGGAACTGTTTAGTGGCAGTGCTTGTGGTTTGCGGTTGTGCGAACGCGGTTGTTTCAACTCGGTTCATCATCAACAGCACCATCATCATCGTCGTCGAGCAGCATGCCGTAATAATGCTATAATCGATTTCAATTAGTTCCGGTTGATTTTTTCGGTTTATGGTTTTATTTTCTGCGCCTTTTCTTCAACGATTGCATCGATCGTTTTCTTTCGCACTGGTTGGGTCTATGGGTTGTTTATTGCGTCGTTTAGTTTTGTCTTTTTTATCGCATAATCTATTATTTTTATGCGTTTTTTTTATTATTTAGTAACC
Organism: Anopheles maculatus; assembly: GCA_002091835.1. Classification (NCBI taxonomy): domain Eukaryota; kingdom Metazoa; phylum Arthropoda; class Insecta; order Diptera; family Culicidae; genus Anopheles; species Anopheles maculatus. The sequence continues at coordinate 348,391 of KZ061765.1, forward strand.
TTTCGAGAGCGTTTATGAATTGACAATTTAAAATAAACTATTTTAATGCTTTTTGTTAACAATCGGTAATCTTTAAACAATTATTAATCATTAGTTCTTTGGCCAAACCTTTTCTGATGTAAACAAAAACAGGTTTTGATGATCAAAGTTATTCCTTTATTGCTCATAATAATAAAATTAAAAAATGATAAAAAAATATATTTACTAATAGTTTCTTCACATTTATTTTTATTACGTATTTATAAATTCAAGTGTTGAAAATATGGCTGGCAGCCGTCATATTGGAATATAAATATAAGATACAAAAATTCAAGTGTCATTCTGTCGCTTATTTCTTTATTTTATTGTTTCATCCAGTTTTAATCTCTTTTGAAATAAATTCTTTTCAAATTTGATTTAAATTGTTGTCATATTTTGTAGGATAAGTTTGTTAAAGAAATGGTTTAATTGAACAAGTACTCAAAGTACTGAATCAAACCTAATTTCTGAACCAAAAAAAATTACTAACTCGACCAAACCGTTCTAGTCAATTGCCTATAATTGTTTACATATACATTTTGATGCAATTTGTTTTCTGTTCATTCAAGTTTTTTCTTACATGTTGATCGATTAGACTATTTATCTTTTTATTTAATAATATTTCTCTTTCTTAGCAAGTTTTTCATCGATTTAATTGATTTTTTTACTTTGAAAACCAAACAAAAACCCTCTTGCACATTTTCCTTCCATCTATTTTTTCACTTTATCTAATCTCCCTCCAGAACTATTCCACAGTTGTTAAGACAATTGGTTTTTAATTTTATGTGCTGTCGAATCTTGCCTCCCATCACCGATCTAAAACGCGATCGTGCGATAAGAATGTTACAAGAGTTCTCCACAAATAAAGGAACAAAAAACATCCCCTTAACGTACTCACACTTCACAAGCGAACCGACCAACAAATCGATCGCTTATCCGATTTAGAATTCAACGGAAGCTTCGCCAGCGATTTATCGATCGAAAACTCCTCGTACCCGCGAGCTCCGTTTTTTCCCAACATTGCAGCAGCGCCATGATTATCCGCTGTGGAAAAATAGTTTAAAGTAAAACGCTTCTGAAAGATTGTCGATCCGATCCATCGTTCTGGAGCGCATTAAGCTACCCTATTATTTTATAGTATGCAAATAATGTAGCACGGTACGCGACGCACCCTAAGGCGAATGTATTGTTTTGTCCACTATCAGCCACACACACACACACGCAACCCGTTGTGAGAATTGCGCCTCCACACTGCGCAAAGATTGGTATCGCTTGGTGATGCCGCGCCAGGGATGCGCTGAGACGACGTGTTGGCTAATGCCCACCCGTAGGGAAATGGCTCAGCCCCGTTGGTGGAACACAACCCGTTCAATTGACCTACGCATATCACGGGCAAAGATTTCCAACCATCTTACCCTCCCTTCGCGTTTTTTTCCCCTCTCAGTCCAGCAGCTTGTAATTCCGAAACGGAATCGATCTACTGCGCTGTGGTGGATGGAACCGCATGAACCGGAAAGGAGCTAAATTTTTCCGCGGGCTTACCTCGGTACGGGTGAAATCTATCTTATTTTAAGAATGGCTGAACGATGCCGAATGTCGTTGACCTTACGGGTGCGGAAGGAACAACGAAAAAGCCCATGCTTGATTCGGTATCGTTCGGTACTTAAAATCAATCCGAAGAAATTCCCTACCGTTCGCTTGTAAGTGAGATGAGGATGATGATGATGATGATGGTGGTGGTGATGGAAAGCTGCAAAACCATGAAGCACCGGGTACGGTTCAATGACCCAATAGGGGTAGAATAATTCCAAAAAAAAAAAGCTCGGCCCAAATGTACGTATTTCACGAGCTATATCTAAACACTTCCGGGCGCAATGGGTAAAAAAAAACCCAGAAAAATCAAGGTGGAAAATGCTCTGCGGAGAATGGAAAACAAGAAGCATCCCTATCCGGCTAGGAATACAAAAGAAAAGCACACAGCAGGAAGAGAAAGAACAAACCTCACTATTGGAAATTAAATTTTTCGATGGAAACGATCGAGTGTAATTGCCTAGAGCGAAAGACAACAGATGGTTGAGGGATCTTCGGAAGAGATAGCAAAAAAAAGGAATGATTTTTATATACCTTCCTTACTTTGTATCTAGCCGATAGTGGCTGGAAAGCATTATAATTGCATTACTTCTTCTAATTTGTCTAATAATTCTAATCAACAATCGAGAAAATTCTTTGCAGTGATTAAATTCCTCGCTGCCGAGGTAGAAACTCCTGACTCTACGGGCAGCCGCACTGCACGCGGTGCATACGGTGGCTAATTAAAGGTTTTGATTAAATTTAGACATAACCACCTCCCACAAAAGGAGGTTTGAGAGTGCAGCCAGCAATCCGACATTCTTTGCGTTCGTCCATCCGTGCCGGTTTGATCCCGTAACGATCATGCTGCTCTTCCATCTAAGTGACAGTTGGCTCATGGCTTTTTTTTTGCTGCCTGTGAGCCTTGATACACCTTCGTATCGAGATCAACGGAACACCAGACACGCGCTGGCCCGTTCCTGCAACCAGGGAGGTTCGTCGCTTGCTGTAGAAAGACTTGAGCTGCGTGGCGTAATTTAAGTTTTTTTTTGCTTCCTTTTTGTAGGACACTCAGCATCCCGTTTATCACAAGTTGCGGGATGCTTTACAACGCACGATCAGCATCGTCCAGATCGTCCAGTGGCCGGTTTCCGTGCTACACTTGTAGCCACAAAGTGTTTCCTTTTTGCGTACGCCCGTGTTTCTTCGCCCTGCAGGCACCGCAAAGAAGTTGATGCGGTTGATTGGGTAAGATTTTTTTTCTCCTTTCTTGTACGGAACGGAGTAGCTGATACTTTAGTCCGAATGACTGTTATTTCCACAATTTCCCACCCGCACATCGGTGAGCACTTGGCACACAGATTGGCAGCTTTATTGGTTTATTGAAGGTGCAATCTGGGAAGGCGAACGAAAGCCGGAGATCACTGAACGCTTTTAAATTGTATTAATTTGTTGGTTGGGCTTAGCGGAGCGGAGGTCCGGATGGTGATGGTTGCACTCACTGTAGCAGAACGGTTGACAGGGAACGATTTTAATGCTTGCCCGATCAGTTGCAATTTGCATCGCATCACATCCCGAGCGGTGACTGGTCGCGTATTCAGCCGAACGACTTGTCTATTATTTATTTCTCATCCCTCAAGCGAGAACCAGGTACCGTTAGAATTTTCGCCAAATCTATCACCCCCCACACACACAAAGTACGGGAGGCTCCACATATGCCTCTCCGTTGCTCCCCCTTCCCAGATCACCCGATTGATAAGCATCGCATGAACTTCCGGTTAGAGTTTTACAGTTAATAGACAACCTGAGCGCACCAAACCGGACCGGGAAAACTATAACTTCACCGTACCGTAGCGTCCAGAATGTTTTACAAAACTCGCGATTTCGTTTTTTTTTTGCCCCCCTGTGCGGAAACATAATTGAAGGTGAAAAATCATCGATGCAAAGCGAATTCCCATGCAGGTGGAGGTGGAGATTTTTGCTATTTTAATCAATTTCACTCGGTGCCCCTGTGATTGCATAACAAGTGGGAGTCGTTTTTCCCTCCCCGAACTCCCGACGAATCGTCCCTTTTTGTTGAAATAAAACAACGGGAAAATGGGTGGAAAGTCTGGAAGAGATAGTTTTAGGTTTTTTAACCTGAACCATGAATAAAGAGAGTCTTCAAACAATAGAGCGGGATTGGGTGTTACGAGGGTTGGGTGCGTTGCCGCGAAAATCCATGTTGTTCCCGTCCGGGGAGGGCGAGCAATATGGTGCTATGGCATATAGTGTGCTATGGGTATGGAGCGATCATTGACACCTGACTGTGTCTGACTCTGTGGGACTCAGAGAGAATGCGTTCCAACTGGATGAGCAAACGGCAGCAGATGGACGTGTTTGTATTTGTGTACTTATGTGTGTGTAGATGACTTGTGGTGTTTGGGATTTACCGGAGGGTGCTGAGCCGTGAGAGTTTAGATTGAAGATTTCGGAGCATACTAGATCAGTACAGGGTTGCTGGTTGAAACGGACACAGTGGGACCGGAGGAATATGTGGTCAAAAGGTTTCATATTTGAAATTATAATTTGTTATCAATATGAAATATCGAATCGTACTTGGACAAGGAAAACATTTCAAAACCTAACGGTCTTAAGCACATCCAGGGTGTGCTGTGTACTCACGAAAAAACCATCGCTAGGACCAGGGCTTCACTGATGGATGACGGTAAATTCATTCTTGGTTTGGAGAGTGATAAGTTACCCAACAAATATAGACTGCCCCTGGTCTCATGAAGATTCGCCGAAACATTCAATTTGAAAACGCAATCGAAAGACCTAAGAATTTTCACGACATGCTTTATGATGCAGATATCCTGACGGTTGCCAAAGCCGGAAGGATACGCTGGTTGGGTCACGTGATGAGGATGCCGGACTCATGCCCTGCCAGGAAAGCGCTCGTCAGCGACCCGTTCGGCACGAGGCGTAGAGGAGCACAGCGAGCTCGTTGGTTGGATCAAGTGGAGTCAGACCTGAGAGATATCGGATGCAGCCGGGGATGGAGGAGTGCAGCCATGGACCGAGTTTCCTGGAAACGGATTGGACACCAGGCCATGTCTATTAGACGCCACGAAAGAAAGTCTAGGAGCAGGCCACGAAAGAAGAAGAAGCTTTATGATATCTTGAGTCTGTTATCTTTTTAATAATATAAAATATTACTTCAACTATCCATAAATACATAAATTCAATTAACTATTCATCTCCTACGAAGGAATAGCCGCCCCAAAAACATGGTTCTATTTTTTAGTTTTTCCTAATACTCGAGCTTTCATAATAAAATTTTTGGGATATATTTCGACGGTAACAAAAGTTTTATCAAACATTAATAATAGCTACTCGATTATGTTGAGAACAGTGGCGTGAACTTAACCTATTCGTAAAATAATCAATTCTAAATGTAATTATTCATACCACTCTTAATTTTCCTAAATTATCAAGTAATTGATGAGCTATTCCAATTTTCTTTTAGACTAAAACTTAAATAATGTGCCTCATTTTGTTTCCACACGTACCCTTACCAAACTCAGCGCTTGAAACCCAAATCTATTTTTCGAAAGGAAAAACTAATCACTCTCGCTCGCTTGCGTCACACAACCGTACACATCAATCGATACCGAAACCGCGAATACGTGGAAGTTGCGTTTGGTTTTCGGAAAACATACCTTCCCCGATTCGTAATTTATACTACGCCTTATAAATAAAACATACTGCGATACTGTAATGCGATACATACTGCGATACTAACTAACAGTAATGAGCGAGTGGTAAGCGGTGAGCGGTGGTTGAGCTACAGATAATAAGAAGCAACAACAAATCGCTGCACAAGAAAGACGAGGCTTTGCTTCTTCCCAAACAGAAAGAGAAAGAAGCGCAAAACAAATAATCTTAAAGTTCTATTATCGAACGCAGTGGTGCATTACCGGTAGCTAATGAAGTTCATGCTTTTCTTTCCCCTTTTTGCTTTCCACAAGCGGAAGATACCTTTGTCGATTTCGACCAACAATACGCACACCTCGAACCCACTGTCCATCCGAACGAAGCGCACAGGCAAAACAGATGGCCACCACAGATCAGAAAGCGAAACACACCGACGATTCATCCGGATTGAAGCGGGCGGCGGGAGCAACACTAGTGTAATGTTTTGTATGATGTACGTGAAATGTAAAAATGAATGAGTAAAGAAAGAGAGAGAGGAGAACGAGGGAGATGGAAAAGGCAGCCAGTAAAGATCACCATTGTGTGAAATCATTCCCCGTCCGATGGGCTTTCGGCTCAAGTAAATAGAATAATAATCGGAACGGCGAAATAATAATTTTCGAAGCACTTTTCAAGTTTAATGAACGATGCGCTGTGCTTTCATGCTTAGATTTTCACGATCAGATTCATTCTTCTGCTGTTTGCTCGTTTCGATTCGATTCCATATGCGCTGATCTCCCGGGGCAGCATGTGTTGTTAGAATATGGCGGGAGCATTTAATGAACGACCAGTTCAAAGAAAGTACTCTATGTCGGGGTATTTGCGTAGGTATGATCGAATGGCAAACAAGCAGCAGCAGCAGCAGCAGCAGGCAAATAGAACTGTAGGAAATTTAACAGGTGGCCAATGGGTAGAATGCAAATCATAAAACCTCACACCATCGATCGATCGAGTACTGCAAAATTTATGTACGATCGTTTTAGGCAGCAGCTTGTGGGATTGTAGCGGGATCAGTACTACACGGTGTCCGGCCCGATAAACGGTTAACCTTTTGCTTTGTAACCGTAGAACACCGTTGCTTTTTTTCGGAGCATGCAAAAGCCTACCGGTACATCGGTTGAGAGGATGCGATCGTTTGGCAAATAGCAATTGAAGGCTTGGTGCTTGCCAAATGGGAAGATTTTAAACTTATCGTAAGGAAAAGGAAGGCTTCGAGATGAGTTTAAGGCAAGCAGTTTTCAAAGCCCAAAAAGCGTTGGTACATTTTCCCAAACAGCTCCATTTTCAAGGGATGATTACGAAAAAGCAGCACAAAAACTTTCAACAACCGTGTAGCTAAAACATAATCATGATAAACCGGCAGAAAAAAAAGTGTGCCTTCACTAGAATAAAATAGAGACATTTGCTTTTCCCTCGACAAACAAGCGCCAGAAAACGGCCGGCCAAACTCCCAGTGAAAACTGTCCAGCATACAGCTTCGAAAAGAACTCAGGAAAAACCATTCCACTGGTGCCACAACAAGCACGCAGAAAAAAAACTCACGGAAACCTTTCCCTTATTTTCTCACGCATGCAATTAATTATGCATTTAATTTTCCCTATCGTGACCCGCATCTCTCTCTCTCTCTCGCTCTCTCTCTCCTATCTATCTGTCCCCGTCTGGTCCCGCGGGTGTTGCTTGCAGCTACAACACACTGCTACGCAGGGGAAAATTAGCACTTGAATTAAGCTCGGGTAAAGCTCGTGGTACTGACGGTTGGTGAGGGACAACGTGGTTGCCTTGGTTTGGTCATGGCGAAAAATTTCCTCCCCAGAGTGAAAACTGTGTGTTCCATTTTACACCGAATACCGAGGGGCCTCCCAAATGCGCTCAGTCGGTCAGTAAAGTCATCAAGGCTGGTCCGGGTTCGAGCTTAGAGTAGCCTCATTTTTGGTTCACTCGTTTCTTCCCTTTTCGAGCAGATCTTTGTCGGCTTTGTGTTGCCCGTCCCGATAGGGAAAACAGTTGTCGGGTGGTTTTTGTTTTCTTTTTTTTGGGGGGGGGGTGATCACGGTCAGCTGATAATTAGTCTGGGAGGAAAAGCACTTTTCATGCTGTACGCTGGTGTCCGGCGGGAGGTGGGTTCGTTTTTTCACCGATCGTTTAAGTCTTTTCCGTTGTAACTCATCCTAATTACTTCCGCCCACCGCCGTTGATTGTGAATTTTAAATCCCCCAAATCATGAAACAAAAACAAAAACAGTTTAAATTAAAACGAACATCAGCTTAAAAAGTCTGCCTTGCCTGTAGTAACATCGGAAGATTTATTTCACGTCTTCGTACGCAGGTCATCGCTTGTAAGCGGCTTGTAGTTAACCCGCCCGCGATCAGATCTCGATATTGTACGAGAGTTTTCCGCCACGCAAGATTTCCTCACAGGGTAGTAGCTCTATTTATTTTGGAACTATTAAACGTAAAACAAGACATTCAAGACTCTCGGCACCGTTATCGTTGGTCCGGATCTTGGGACCACAGCCGAACCAATTAGCTTTAATTTTATATGCAATATTCCGTCACTCAATTACCTGGTGCGGTGGGTTAAGAAACCTATCCCCGATCCATCATTTCTTAGTGCTCTTTTTGCAGAAAGTGAATGCCATTACACGGGCTTCTGGATAGCGAAGGGTGCCCAACGCCTAGAACAATCTCCACACACACGCTCTCCATCCGCCGAGGTCATAATTCATTTCGCAGTTCGTTAAATCGGTGCTGTGTGTGTGTGTGTTACTTATATGCGAGGGCGTGCACCAATGCGCAAACCGGGAGAACTTTTTCGAAAATAATTAATAACAAACAACGGCATCGTCCAGCGGTGCTGTACCGGTTCGTGGTTTACGATTAGAAAACTCACACGAAACCCTCACACGACCCGTCGAGAATTGCCCACCACGCCGGGACCTTCGGATTCTGGTGGCGCGTCCATCCATCCATAATTCATGCGCCCGGCCTGGAGGTTAGACCGTTCCGTTCCGCGCGGATGCGTGTGTGTTGCTGGTAGGATCATGTTTAAAACATACACATGCAGGGACGGTGTACATCACTCCAGCTACTAGCATTGGGCGTGCGCGCGCTTCGTTTCCTTTCGCGCTCGGTTGCTGTAAAGCAACGGTGATAATGCTTGTTCTTGAGCTATGGTTTTCCAGCATGTTGCACTTTCCAACTGCTACCCTTTTTCGGATTTGCTTTACGGTGCCTATCCAGCCTGTCATTTTTATGCGCCCTTCAGGAGTGAGCTTTATGATAGAAGCATAAATTAGCAAGTGGAAATTAATTAAGTCTTGTTTCTTAAAGTTCAGCAACATCAGCACTTGTCTGAAGGAGAAGATACTTTAGACAAGAAGGTGAAAGAAAGTATTTTCTACGGATGATTTTACATTTTACAGAATATTCACAATATTTATCGTACCTCAAACTAGAACCATAGTCATATCCGATATAGCGATGAATTGTTTTCACTCATCTAGTGCTTTGATTTGTTTATATCATGATTTTATCATGACAACTTCGTAGTATATTGGACAAGAAATATTTAAATAGAGATAGAAACAGACAGGTTTGAGATCTGCGGTGATAGGTGTTCTTCTGCAGAACTTTTTAGAGCTCTGGAGATAAAACTAGTAGAATCCTTGTTAATCATTCATTCTGCAAGACATGTTTGAACCTTAATAGGTGTTGGCCTGCAATATAAAAGTAATTTTATCAGTTCTTAAAGTCATAATTCTTAGTTATTGTCCCTTGTTCAGACATGGACAGTGTAGAGGCAAGCTTCTTGGCTAACAACGTCTATATTCTCCACGACTTGTATCATCATTTGTCCCTAGCAAGACTTTTAGTTTTTATCACATAGCACAGTTTCCACTGAACCTTACGATCGTGAAGTACTAATAAATAGCTAGATTTTGATCATCATGTGGTGCTCTTACTTTTTTTAAGAAGTGAAAGGATATTATAGTAATCGAATGCTACATGTGGAACTTAAAGAGAGCGATAACATTTTCAATATCTTGCTTGACTATTTTCGATATAGTTGTTCTTAATCTATACGCAAGATTGATTGTAAAAGCTATGAGAAAATAAATTGTTCAGCATGTCTGAAGTAGCGATATATCTTCAGCTAGTAGTGCTCAAACAGCAAGAGAATCTCCAAGTTAGTTATTACGGCTTTACAAGGTTAACTATTTATACCATACTTAATAAATAGCCGGTCTAAACCAATAGTTGTTTGATCGCTGCATCATTATTCTTCAAGTATAAAACGGATAACTTATTACATTAAAAGAAATATCCTTTCACGATTTTTTTTTTCACTTCATGTATATCCAACGGACAATCACTTCACAGCTTCTCACTCAATTATTCCCGCACCATAAAGCCATATTTAAAATCTGATGAGCCATGAAACACTACTCTTTCCATCCACTACGCGCACTCGAGCGAAGCTGGAAGCTGCACCAGACGGTACCATCCATAGCGCATCGCGTCTGCCACCGTATGCATTAATTTCGATGGCACACGCTTCACCCATCAAAGGGCGGACAAAAGTGAAACTGATAGCGATTAGCTCAACCTGTCACGCGATCTGCGCGTACGTATGTCTTTCGGTATGCGCTCGATGAAACCGTCTCCATCGGTGGGAGTGAAATTACTTACACCTGCTATCCCATCTTTTTGCTCGGGCTCGTTGTCTTTATTCGCGTGCATTAATTGAGCGAACAAAACTTTACCCCTGCGAACGACATCGGGTGCACCGTGTGGGTAATCACGAAACAGATATGATAACTATACTTTCCAGCTATTGATCGAGCGTCACAGCTGATTGAAATTGTTACGATTTCACTCCGAGCGCGTCATCAGTCACATGTGAGGCAAGATTTTTGTGCGATTAATTTGCAAAAAGAAACGTTTATATGCAAATTTTTCTAGACAGGTGATTTGTTCAACAGGTTTGTTCCTTAAATGCCTATATTTTTTTTGGATATCTTGATAGGGGAGATTGCGAAATAGTAGCAAGAAAACATGCAAACCTGTTCGAACAGGCCTTGTTCTGGAATGCTCGGGAAACAGTCGCCACACGCACAGACAGAAGAAAGCAGAATTGTGGAAGAACAAAACAACGACAAAAAATTGGGTCACTTAAACATCTGTATCCCTGCTGATTTGACCCACCCGAAAGTCCTCTCAATGATAGCTAAACAGATTTAAAACCTGCGCCAAATGATGATTGACAGACGCCCGTGATTAATTTAGGCTAGGTTTTTGCTTTTGTTTTATGTGTTGTTGTTTTACTTTGTTTTCCTTCGGCCAGGAGAACCGGTTCCGAATTTACAAAAAGAAAAAGAATATCAAATGGCGAATGGAATGAAACGTCAAATGTAAACTTTCGTCGTATGCGCTTTACGGGCGCCCACCGCGAAAGAATATACGACGACACGTGCATGACCCATGTGTGCTAGATCGCTAACCCTTCTAAAAATTGACCGATATTTTAAACGTCTCGACGGCGTAATCCCGTCAGCGGTTAGCGGACTCACTCCGAGGTCTAGATCAATCGGTAAATGGAATCAATCCAGTTTTGTTTTTATTCGAACGGTGTCCGGCAAGTACTGCTTATTAGCATAATCGAATGAGACAGGCCCCAGGGAAAAGAAAGTGTCCTGCCAAACGGATCGATACGAAGGTACCGTGGAGACCTCTATTTGTCCGAGCCCTTGGGAATGTTTGACGCAGTTCGCAGGTTGCTGACGTTTGTCGTATTCCTGACAAATATTGGAGATATTCTTTCGACCAACAAATACCACAAGTTGGAAACTTGACACCACATTGTGACCCTAAAGATTCGATACTTCAACAGTGTACCACCTATTGCGTGCTAGCCAGTAGATGATCTAAATCACTCACGCACGCACTCGAAAAGAAACAGGTTCGTCGCTTATACGCCCGATGTGTTCTAGGGTACGATTAAACTAGATTAAACTGTGCTGCTTCAACCTAAATAGTACTGCTGTTCCAAAGACTCTTAGTTTAACGCGAAAAACCCACGCTATTCGACCGATACGCAATACGATACGCCTGTCGGGGTTCCGGGTCGGTGTGGACATCAATAGTATAATTGAATGTATCGCTTCCTTCCCACTTTTCACTTGGTCGAAGATTACTCAACTCCTTTTCTTTCGCTAGTTAGCAAAAGCAGGGATGAAATTATTAGCTCGTCGATGTAGCAGCACTGGCCATTCTTAGAATTTGTCTCCTCTCATTTCACGCTATCGGTCGCTAATCTTGCGCAACTTTAACACGTGCCCACACTGATTTGGTGTTTGAGATGACTGTGTCCCAAGAAGTGGTTAAAAAAAAGGCAAGGTAATACGTACGCGTCATCCCATAATTGCGCCCAGAACGTTAAAGAGCCGCCTCCCGTTTTAAATACTTTGAGGTCGTGTGTAATTATGATGGGCTGGACGATTTTCCTTCCACTTCTCGTTGTGGTATCCCAAACCAACTGGGCAGTATTCAAGTGTCACGCAACCCGTCTCTACTTGTTTCCTTGGTACACCATCCAATTTGCCTCTCATCAAAGCTCTCGTTAAACCTAACTGTGTCCCACCCCAAACCAGCTTTGTTGGACCAGTTGTGTTTACAAAATATGGAAAAGCAGAAAAAAAGGGTTCGAAACAACCTTACACTCATAAACTCCCCGCCGTGGTCAAGGTTATGGTTGCCGACCGATTATGCTGCGCACCGTTTCCTTTGTTGCTTCGCTTGGATCGTCCACTGATTGAGAGATGTTGGATTATAGTTTTTTTTTTTTTGGGTTATGGGGAATATTGTGCTTCACATAGCACCTTAGTTTTTCACCTTTTTTGACAACTGGTCTACAAAAAAAACGTGTTGACTCAGCAGAAAAAAAAACCTGCACTCACACACATGCTGTTCGATCATCAATAGATCAAACCGATGCATAACCAATCGAGAGTCACCTTATTGACGGGTTTTTCTCCCGCCAGCTTCCTTCACAAAGCGTTCTCAAAATGTGTATGCTCGCGCACAACCGAGTCTTGTATCGTGTCGGTTATGAGTTTATTGAGGCGGAGATTTCTTTTTTTTCTATTTACGAAAGAGAGTCGACAAAAGTAATACAAACATTGCCTTCTGACGCTTTCTAGCGGTAAAGAGTGTTAGGTAAAAAACAGGGCTTGAATTAATGTGTCAGAAGGGAAGCGCAGCAGTAACTGTTCAATGCAGGAAGCAGCTAAAAATATGTTGCCGCACCAGTCGTGATTAATTAATTGGAAATAAAAAAGTGTTGGTCAAGATAAAACAAAACACCAGCACAATAATTATGTCAACTAGAACCAGTATTAGTTCGATAGTCGATAGATAGAAGTGGCAGAAGAAAAAAAAAACAGGATCTACGCCTGTGTAAGAACGGTAAAGTAATTATCTGACACATCACACAGCTCGTACGGTAGCTTAAATTGTCGAAGAAGAAACACAATCATAGAACAAATTCAATTAAAATGCTTCCCCATCGTGCGGAAATTTGTCTTTCTTGCTTCTTTTTCTCTAATTACGCCTGAATGATCTCGAATCGAACTAAAACCGATACTTCACTCGTCGAAACACGGCGGCTAACGACAGTTGGGGGCACCTTCTCCAATAAAGCCATCACACGGAGGAGGATGTGATAATTACCCTCAAAGTCCCGAAGAATCGAGAACCAAAATACCCAGTTCGAGTGTAGCAAAACAATCCGGTGCCGGGGATCTGGGACCCGGTAAATGCACCCAACAACCACACAACGTTTCGCTCCATTTCATTCTGGACAGATTCAATCGTGGCACCCGGCGCTCTGGCGCTCATTAAACGTTTCGCCATCGTACGCCTCATCTCACGGGTGCTTAGAATGTAGTTGTCGCTAGATTAAGCGGGACAAGCAAAACAAGCCTTCCGAGGGTGTTCGCATACCTTCACGGTGTTTTTTATTTACGAGCTGCTAATGGTTTTGCAGCAGTCTCGCAGGGTGATCCACTCGAAAGCTTTTCGCTCGCTGCAGGGCCACCCTTACAGTATTGGGTGAAACTTCGTTTCAATTCCTGTTGTTGTCGTCTCTGTTTGCGGCTAATTGAATGGAGAAAATGAATTAGCGCTGCAGGGATGCTTCACGGGACTTGCTGGTGGGCCAAATGTTTTGCACAGGAACGTAATGTTTGAAGATGTTTCCAGTTAATGTGGCGTTCGTTTTTGTTGTTCTCCGGGGTTTTCAATTCTAACATTTAGCACCCGGAGGTACTATCGGCTCTAGCATCTCTTTTTCAAAGAGATTTTTTTTTGCTTGGTAGTTTGGTTGTTGTTACGACTCGGTTTGATCACGCGATCATATTTGCACGTTAGGGTTACATTAGAGAAAACACATGTTTAAATATCAGTAGTATTTTGTACAATTATTTGTGCAGTTTTCAAATAACATTTAGTTTGTAATAAAATTTGAACAAATTAACTTTAAAAGAATTCCTACATTCTTTATTCAACAAAAGACTAAATTATTTCATAAGCAAAGTAAAGTTTTAAGTGGTTTAAATTTGTGATAATGATTTCCTTGCCTTCATTTTCGGGTTGTAAGGCTCTCTGATGCAAGCAAAATATTGATACAAATTATTTAATTCTGCATTAAAACTCAATGCTATCGAATAGTAAATTTTAAATAACCTTTTTCTATCCTATTGTTAGACTTTATTCCAATATTCAACGTTTTTGTTTGCTTCGTTAGCCTCATTGAAAAGTATTGTGAGCTGTATGTTTGACATGTCTGGTCTAAATAAAAGAACCTTATGATATGTACCACAAACACTGCATACATTAAGGCGCTAACGGTTGACGTCAAACAAGCATGCAGAATCAAAGGCTTCAACAACGCACCTTTTACCATGATACTATGAGCAAAAAAAAAAGTATCTCAAAGCTCCGTTAACCTTTCGCCAAATTCCAGCCCCAAAGGTGTCGATCGACAAGCGATCAACATCGACCCGATCACAACAACCAAATCATCCAGCAAATAACACTTTTCTAGGATAAGCCACCTTCAGCCATCATCGGGAACACCTACCCACTCAACGACCCTGTCCGAGGCAAGCATTATGTTTCGTGATCTCCCAAATTTTACATCTCGCACACGCTCGGTGCGCTCCGATAATGGGTAAAAAGTCATCCACAGTAAGCAAAGGAGAAACGAGAAAAAAAACAGCAACTTCATCGAACTACTTCGAGCCTGGTGGTACCGGAGGATGGGGCATCGTGCAATGGAAGGACGTGAGCGAAGCGCGAGTAATGATAAGCAAATAATTATTAAAATATAATGAAGTAATTTGCTACGCTCCAAATATTGCACAACCCGGCTGGCGGCTCAAGACAGGAGTTCGAGCTGAAGATTAAACATTACCATACCGGCTGCACTTGGCACGTTGCTTGGCCTCCCTCCACAGTTTCGCGGTCGTGCCAATCAACGTTTGGCGTCGTGCCAGCTCAACAAAGAAAGAGAAGAAGACTGGAATAAAAAAAAAACATTGCTTACACCCCACCCCCATATGCGTTCATCATCATCATCGCCATCATCTGCTCAGCGCGGTCCGATGTTGTTAGGCGAATTGGCGAATTGGAATCATACCATCACCGTGGTGCCTGCAGATGCCGTGGTACTCCTCTTGGTGTCTGGGGTTCGATTTCTACTTAAACGATGAAGATGTTGCATGCAAAAATAGGAAACGATCGCCGCTCGATCGCCAATCTCGATCCAATGCTTAAGCAGCCGATGAGCCTAAAACAAGCCGCACTTAAGCGAACGTTGCGGTGGAGTAGGGACACCTCGCCCGAGTAAAACGTGGCTAATGCACCCCACGCTTCATCAAATTGGTGGCTGAAGCTGTGGTGGCAAAGGATTTCACCTTCAACGAGACGGAAGTGTGGCGCAGGTTCGCAGGTGCTCGAGACCAAAACTTGGTCGAACTGCGCTTTTAATGAAATGGTTATAAAGGAGTGTAAACCAAAACAAAATGCGTAGAGAGACATAACGCACTTTGGTTTCTTCCAAAACACCACAGCAATATTCCCGCACAGCATGCACGCGTAAGAACAGTTTATTCTTTTGCCGTACGCGGAACTAATCATATTCACCCGAGAGAAAGGTTTAATTGGAACTGCAGGAATGCAAACATCATTGTTAGTGTTTTTATATGCAGATGGTGTGTGTGCGTGTGTGTATGTTTCTTTGTTTCATGCATCAACATCGTTACGGTAATGAGCATCGTAAGGCTTTGTAATGAAGGGATAGTTTACTCGGCCTGCTGACCAACCGGTCATAATACCATCGCGAGATGAGGTTCACCAAATTGTTTTGTATTTTGCCCAACCTGAGATGGTAAGGTGCTTACATATGTGTACGAGGCACAGACCCGATTTATACCCGAATAAACCTTCTTATTCGCGCTTGAAATGAGTTATAAAAGTGGATTATCAGGCTCGCTTGACCTGGTGACCATGTCAATAACTATTTAAAGCTTTCCATAAAGTCAAAAGCGACATCTTATATCTGATTAAGGAATCCTCCATTATATCATGCATAGAAGAATCGATTCTTTTAGGACAAAATGAGAAAATACTTTTCAGTTTACCGAAATTTTGAGTCTCAAAAATTCATTCATCTATTTTATGTCTAAATATATCTTCGCTAAGAGTTCAGACTACAAAGCACAGTTTTATAAAGGTTTATCTTGTCCTATTCGAATGTAAGTCTTCATTTAAAACAAGAAAAGGCTCTAAAAACTAAGAAAACATCATTGAAAATGCATAAGAAACAAAAGACTTCAACGCTTGGAAGAGAGAAACCCGAAATTTTATTCCAACATTTGTGCAAAATTATAATTAAATCAACAAAATACAAGTGTGATTTTTTATAAACTAATCAAAATTATTGCACTAGTCCATTTGCTTTTAAATTATTGTTCTCTCCACAGATACTACTTTTTTTCCTTTCTGCATCCCGGTAGCTCCAAATTAAATTGCTCCAAGAAGGTGTAAAATCCAAGAAGGTGCTCCAAGAAGGTGTATGCATAAATAAAATGTAACGCACACACGATAACTGGCAACCAAACATGACACTTGTCGTATGCAACACGACACCACTTTCCAAATCCGAACCGAAAGGACCGAAAGGACAACCTCCTCCTTCACATGGCTTAACCGATCGAGCACCATTAACCCAGACGAACGGTGAACGAACGACCGATGAAGTGAAAAGCGTTTTTGCTGTCCCGATCTCGATCCTAATTTATCTCGAGAGTTCCATCGATATTGAAGCGTTAATTGAAAGCTTACGGACCCGTTCACTGTCGTTAAGCGGCAGCGGATCGAATTCGTTAACTCGGATGTAAGCGACTCAGCAATGCTGTTAGGGAAGTGAGTGAAAACAACGAAAGTGTCTTTTGCATCATAATATGATTCCATCGTGAAGCAGTGAAAGATGGACGTGTAAAGACAGGAGAAATTACTAAAATTTTATAAAATAATTTTAATACCAAAAGTTCATATAAAATGTATTTAGAAGAGTTGCAGTAATAAAAGCTGTCGACCACATCCAACACTAATCTGTCAAATCAATAAAATGTTAATCATCTGTGAAACTGTCGATTGCCCTTCATTGCTCACCAAAACAAAACCATTTATCGTTTTACATCTCAAACACAGAAACAACTTTCAAAACTACATAATAACGAAGCCATTTCTCCAACAGGCGAAAAAAAACGGAAACAATCATAACGTTGCATCACCCCATCATGCGTAAGCCCTTGGTGTACCGAAAACCCTATTGCGGTACCATTAGACAAATCGAACGAACCCTCATCAAAACTCGCCTTCGAAATGCAGCCGAAAGAAAAGCGTTCCAATGCGTGAGAAAGAGATCACTTTCACGAGCAGAAGGAATCCGGATTGTCTCCAAACCACAAACATTTGTTCCAAAAAAACTTAGTTGACAGATTTCTACTAGCCAGGTTTTGTTCAGGTTGCACCCGAACTAGCTGAGAATACTGGTCCAATCAAAATACCAATCCGTCTGTCACTTGTGCATTGTGTTGCGCTTCTAAAGTTTCGTTTTCATCTCGTCAATTGCTGCTCGATTTCTCCATTATCAAACCATGAGAGGTGAATGTTGCTTCTCTTTAATTTGCTCCCTGAACTGCAGCACACAGTTCCCTGATTTGTGTAGAACATTATCACCTGCCGCGAAAAATGCTCAGAGGTTCCTCCTGCAAAACACACACCGACACACCGACAGCTCCCAGTCTTCACACAGTGTGCACAAATCGTCACGATTCTGCAATAACAACACCCCCGGCACCTATCGTGTGCGAATGCGAAATGAAAATCAAAAGTGAAAACCACTCCACCCAACCGAAAGGTGCGAATTTCCCTTCGCCACTGCTTGAGGGCGGCGTGAAGTAAACGAAACAAAAAAAAATCAATGTACAACATAAGTCACGGTACGGCGACACTGCAGAAAGGAAAAATTATCCCTCCGGGGACGGTTATCTTCCCCCAGCCCGATCAAAATGTCACGGAAAAGGGCAACACCGAACGCGATCGCATGCCCTAGCGGCGGCGTGTATGAGAAAACAACACCCAGGCCAAGGTGATGGGAGCGCTCGGCTTGGGTAGTAGAAAATGAGATGCACTTGTGATTTTATTTTCTATGCATTTTTTCCACCCCGATTTTCCCGCCGCATTTGTTTCACTTACCTCGACCGCTTGGATGACACCAACCACCAGCTTGCCGTTTGCTGGACTAATTATTGCATTGTATTCTAAGTTGCCGTACACGGGGACACACTCACACACACACTCACTGTCTCACACATGCATCTTGAGGAAGTTCACGCTAACTAGATCACTGTCTCATCGGTTCGTCTTCGTTGCGGTTTTCCTCAGCACTACTAGCACCTTCACTTCCGTTGAATGACTTTTGCTTTTCTTTCCTTTCTTGGGTGTTTCACTTCTGCCGGTCTTCTGGGTTCTTTTAGCCTTGAGTGGGGAAATTTTTGCATCAACCAGAGGGGTGTTTTAGCCGGCTACCGGCTATAGACTCCGAAGGGAAGATGATACTTCAAGGTCTCGACGAGAGCGAACGCAGACACACACTCTTCGCCCACTAACTAGCCTTAACGACAATGGTGCGTGTTGTGGATTGCGTCGATCGGTCTCCGGAGCGAACGTGTGGGAAAATGCATCCCTCAACCTAGCCGATGTAGAAAATGTGCATTCAAACACACACACACTATCACAATTCGTTCGTTCTATTACGTTTTATAGCTTTTTTCAAACTAAATTTCACTTAAACTCCATTTTGCAACCAAAATTTCACTATCACTATCGCAAACTAAACTATCTTTTTGCACTGGAAAGTCGTGAAGT
This sequence comes from Anopheles maculatus, assembly GCA_002091835.1. Lineage (NCBI taxonomy): Eukaryota > Metazoa > Arthropoda > Insecta > Diptera > Culicidae > Anopheles > Anopheles maculatus. The sequence goes on from KZ061765.1 coordinate 367,206, forward strand.
TTTGAATGTAAAATTTCTCCGTCCGCACGTTTCACTTTTCGGCATTCAAATTAGCTCGTGATTTGGCGACGAAATCGAGACGGTTTATTTCTACCGCTTTACCGTCTAACGATCAATAAATCACCTATCCACCAAAGTCGGAAGCGGATCCGATCGTGATATGCTCGCGGAGAAAACAACGAACAACACAGCACCGAAATCAAAACACAAAACTGCGCACTCCGGGGGCAGGAACAAAAAACAACCGGAAGGCCCCAAAAAATGTAGCAAAAACCGGCGATTCAACACGGGCACGCGCGCACCCGCTCACACACAATAATAATTTCGCGAAGGAAGGTAAATTTTGAGCGGCGACACTGGCGCGCCGGACAAACACGCGCACGCGAGAAGCCACTGGTGTGGCGAAAAAGGCACACAAAAAAGTCCGTCAAGGCCGCTGGTCGAACGGCGAATGCAGCCGGGTGCGCTAAGACGATGCCGAAGAAGGTGCCCAGCCCGGGTCGGCCACCTGGAAAAACAGGGGGTTTCGCGTTGGAGCATCACCTTCGTTGAACGGGGTTCGGGTGAAGGGGAGAGAACGAGTGTGAGCGAGAAGCGGGTGAACGCGATGATTTCTCATTTCTCCACACTTCGGTTCGGTGCTGCCGTTTGCCGTCTTCATTTCTTTTCCTTCGCTCGTGTGTCCGTCGTGAGTGCCGGCCGATGATTTTGTGCTGCTTTGCGGAATGGGGGGGTTTTTTCGCAGTGTTGCTTTTCATTTCTTTTCGCTCGAAATGGCGGTAGGATGCGATGCGTATGAGCGTGTAAACCCGGCCGGCTTGAATGCGAAAAATCAAAGGACTTCAAGCGACGAACCCGGCATACTTTCGAACTTTGTAGATTTTTATTTATTATCAGCTTTTTTATTGTTGTATTATTTATATTAAATTATGGTTTTGCAGTTTTAAAAGTAATATTGCTTTTTTACTATAGAAGTTTAAAATGCTTTAAAAATGTAAATCACAAATAAAGGATTTTGATGCTCAGGATATTTATTCTGAAGACGAGCGAATGTAACGCATAATCCAACATAAAACATAACCATTCAACACGTCTACCTTTGACGTCTTCTCCCTTAAGAATGAATTTTCGTACACGATCGTAGCTGCAACAAACCCCACGATCATCGTCTTCAGAGTTCACCCGAACCGAGCGCATGAACATTGGGGTGAGTTCTACGCCGAGTTAAGAAAGAGACCACCGTATGCTCCAACAGCGACCCTCTCACGAACGTCTCAACGGCAGCGTGCGTACCGTGCGAGGGAAAAGAAAAGCAATTTAAAATGATTTAATTTATCCTCCCCATTATGCAACCTGATAACGACATAACGCCTTGTGTCCGGTGCGGTTTTGTATCTCCCGCTTAAGGGACAATTACTGTTCAACGGTGTATCGTTGTTCTGACCTTTTCGTTTTAGTTGTTGCATTTTGTTTAGATAAGTGAAATCATTTAACTGAAATTATATTTTTAAATCCCTTTATAATTTTTCAGTAAAATCTAAAACACCCTTCAAATGTTGTCATCACCTGCCAAACTCATCAACACCCTTGGAAGCAATCCCAGCTAGCTACCCATCACAACTATAAACAACCATAGCATGATCATTAAATTTTATTATTCTTGCCCCGTGCATACGCAACCCTTCACCAACAAACCAAAAATCTCAATTGTTTGGGAGTGAAATGAAATAAATCGGTAAGTAGCAACTTGCTTCGATGTAATACATGCGGCTACACAATACCAGGCAGTGTGCGTTGATTGCTTCCCGTTTTTACATCTGTTCCAATGTGGAAGAATGTGGTAATGTACCAACGATCCAACGCTACCGACAATCTTATTGAGCCACAAAACGCGTAATCCATTTGATGGATGGATCGGAGATCTGGGCACGTCCGGAGAACAGTGGACTATTTTTGAACGGCACCAACGGCTGAGAAGAATTGTGACGAGGGAACAACGAATCATCAACGGTTCAGACAAAAGCGGAAAGAAAATTATGATAGAAAATAGTGAAAATTGCTACCTAGTTATGTTATGAAGAATGAAGCTAGTTATTTTGTTTTAGAATACGCAAAGCTTCATTTTCTAAATAAAAGAATAGTTCATAATCTTCTTTTAATTTTTTTAAACGAGAAAAAGCAATTCTTGCTTCTTTACCATTACCGAAACATCACTTCTAGCCAATAATTTCCTCCAACAGCTCGTTTACAGGCACG